>CM021109.1:344295595-344632929 GCA_007115665.2 Sequoiadendron giganteum | reverse complement strand
ATTCATATCATCGGGGCATCCCCTCCTAGTTCACAATCAGTCTCTACAACCATGACATCCTCCTATTGTTGTTCCTATTGGTGTTGAATTCCTTGGGATTGTTCTCTACTCTCCTCTTCCCCCTCAGGTTTCCCTATACCTTCCTTTGCAGCATTTTGTTGCCTGATCCTACTAGAACGTCTAGGTGTAAGTATCTTTGCTTCAACTTCCCTCTTTTCTTTTTCCATACCCTTCTTTTTCGGGGCATTTTTCTTTTTCTGCTTTTAGGCAACCTTATTTCCTTTTGAAACCTCTTCCTCTGGTTTAGAGGGTGTGGAAGTGGTGGATACACTACTTCTCCTACTTTTAAACTTTCATGGCTTAGAAGAAGAAGGTAACTCCTCAGTTTTAGATGGCCCAAACTCTGGCTCTTCAGGTTCTTCATGTTCACCTTGGCTGCAGGTAAGTGAGACGACAGCTGAATTATAAGGGTTTTCCTCATCAGGCTCATTTTAAGGTTAATTTTGATTTCCTATATCCCTAGGTACTACTAAAAAATTATTGATATCCTTACATTCCTCACCCCTAAAATCCTCCCACCTTACTTGTGTGAACTGAATCCTTAGGCTCTTTTTTATCAACAAGGTAACTAAGTAATTGTGAGAGAGGGAAGTATCATATTGCCTTTTCTATTATTTTGAAGTCATTCTCTTCAACAAGTGGTATAGGAAATTGGGTACATTGACTATCTTGTTATGCCTAAGATGGCTTAACCACTTAAAATGGGTAGTATATAAAATATCTTGTATGCCATCACATGCCATATATCTAACAATATAAGAGGCACACCTTGCCCATAACCAGTGGAGAGATATTATTTTCATACCTAGTGATGAGGAATCCAATTCCTCTCCTCTTGTGCAAAATTCCTCTCGAGTTGTGACTGCATCAAACCGAACTAGAAATTCTACTCCTATCCATAGCAACCCAGTCACTTGAGCAATGGCGGTCTCTAAAGAATCCATAGAGAGTCCTTTTACCATGACTTTGTCGTATTAGAGAGTTTTTGTAAATATTCTCATTAAATCATCACTATACTCCATTAATTTTAGAAAGTACTCGATCCATCCAACCCTTGTGAATATAGGAAGGACAGTTGCATCCTCCAAAATTTATTGATGAGTTGTCGGCTCTCTCCTTATGACATCTCCTCCCATCTTAGCTCCCTTTACTGATCAATATACCAATTTTATCTTTGAAGATTCATTTCAATATCTGACTACCACCTTCAACTTTTCTTATGACTTCAAAACCTTAGTTTCCATATATATTCTTACTACCACACCACACTGTAACTACAAATCCCTCTTCAAATTCATATCTGATAGAAACCAAGCTAAGGTTCTTGCAAATTCTACAAGGTTTCAAGTTTTAAGAATTGCAAAAATGGCAGCGGGTAGAAATAGTAATAAAAATAAAATATAACTTAGGGCTTTGCATGTCATGATTTTCATTAAATTCGATTTAGGGTGACAAATTCGAAAAGTCTGGTGAAAAGATAGATTAAGCGTACCCTCCCCCCAACTTAATGAGTGAAGTGACCTCACTTCATGGTGATGATTTGGAGGCAGTATAAAAGTGAGTTGATGGAATTGAATAATTTAATATTTCACATGCATGGAATTTAAATAAAAAGTGCATAAAAAGTTTAAAGAAAACTTCAATAATCATAATAGTATACCTCAAGTACCATCGTGCAAAAATAACCATCGGTGGCGCATGAAAACTGAAAGAATATATGTGGTTATTGATGTGATGGGATAGATATTAACTGCAAGGTAATGTGTATCTTGGATGGTGTGTGGATATGATGAGACGGATGTGAGCTGGTGATTTGATAGCTTTAAAGATTTGAAATGAATGCGGGCAATAAAGTAATTATGTCGCGATACTTAGGATGAATTAATGGATAAAAATATATGGATATTATGGAAATGAATATGCATAACCTTCAATAAATATGGTTCCAAATGAATGAAATATTATTTTTACTTGTCGAACATTTCTACGGGCGCTTGCAGTGTCAGGTCCCAACCAGAATGTGGGCAATGTGAAGCTACAGGTCCCTACAACATTAGGTCCCCTATGAATATTGTTAACAAGTCCCTTGTGAAGATATCCTGAGTATTATTATAGTCTTGCAGTGTATACATGAGTAACATGTTGTGTGTGTGTGTGATGTCTAAAGCATGAGAAATTATGCTTGGGTGAGTTCAGGGGTCGAATTGTGTAACTCAACCTCTAGATCACTAGACGTGTTGGGTATGTCCCATAGTACTGATGTAGGGCTTTGTAAATCAGTTTCTGATTCAAGTTCACTATGAGCACCATATTGTTGGATCAATGAAAAGATGAAGTCATCATGTTGCATTGGTTTCTTATATAACTTGAATTTGTGGCCATTAAGAAGAAGTGAGAATCGGGTTGCATCAATGGTATGCAATTGTACTACTCCATTAGGGTAGACCTTGCTAATTTAATAAGGGCCTAGCCACCTAGACTGGAATTTTCCCTTGAAATCTTTATACTTGGATTCATATAACAGAGCCCAATCTCCTTCAGTGAATTATTTTGTCTTTATGTACTAATCATGCCATTTCATTCATTGTTGTTGTATCACCTTTGTATGATGGATTGCTTACATGCATATCTAATCTAACCCATTCAATGAATGTAACCTCTCCTTATGTGCCTCTATTAAATCCATGCCCATCGACTCTTGTCCTCAATGTTTTATATTCAAATTTTATAGGAAATACTGCTATTTTTGCATAAACCAAGTCATAAGGGTTAAAGCCTATTTTTTTCTTCCATGTGGTTTTGTATGCGCAAACAGCTTCTAGTAATCTAGATACCTAATCTCTCCTATGAAGTCTCACTATTTGTATCAATATATTTTTAATCTCTTTGTTGGTGATCTCTACTTGACCATTAGCTTGAGGATGATATGGGGTAGATTTCTTATGCTTGATTTGATACTCGTCCACCAATTTAGCAATTAAGTCTGATGTGAATTGTGATCCTTGATCAATCACTATCTCTTTAGGTACACCATACCTAGTGAAGATCTCCTCATATAATACTTTTGCAGCATTGCCATCTCTAGCAAACTGCAATGCTTTTACCTCTACCCATTTGGTTAATTAGTTAGTGCATACCAATATGTATTCTTTATTATTTGAACTTGGAGAGATAGGTCACATAAAATCCAGCCCCCACTTATCAAAAGGAGCTAGTGCCAGTTGTGGATGTAAAGGAATTTCATCACTTTGTGTGGGTCTTCCCATTCTCTGGCATCGGTAACAGCTTCTAGTATACTTAATAGAGTCCTTATGTAGGGTTGGCCAATAATATCTTGTTGTCAAGATCTTGAAGGCTATCCTCTTGGCTGCAAAATGCCCACCATAAGTTTCATCATGGAATGCTTTCAATATATCAAAAAATTCATCCTCCCTGATACATCTTCTCATAATGTTATTTGGGCCAGTGTAAAATAAAAATTCAGAAATCCAAGAATAAGGGAAGCACTTGTGAACTAACTATCATTTCTCTCTTGGAGAAAAGTAACCTATAATCTTCTATGTTACTAAATAGTTAGCTATATAAGCATACCATGGAGTTTGTACATTTAGATAAAATAAATTCTCATCAAGAAAAGAATCATCAACCACACCTTCTACTGATTGGGTAAGCAATCTAGACAAAAAATCAGAAACCGCATTAGCCTTTATGGGCTTATCAACTATTGTTAAGTCAAATTCTTGCAGTAACAACAACCATCTTACAAGTCTCCCACCTACTACTAGTTTATTCATCAAGTGTCTGATGGTTGGATGATCTGTATGTATAAACACTGATAACTAGTAATGTAGTGTATGAACTTGTTAATGGCATAAACAACTGCAAGCATTTCTTTTTTTGTCATAGTATCTAGTTTAACTCTCCTCCTTGGAGGTTTTTTGCCGATATAGTTTATTGCATATTCTTTATTCCCGTCTTTCTGGCCTAGGATTGCTCAATGGAAAAGTCTGATGCATCAGTGTGTATGTGAAATGGTAATGTCCAATTTGGACCTCTTAGAACTTGTGCATGAGTTAGAGCTGCTTTTAATTTCTCAAATGAATTCTTAGCCCAGTTAAACTCACTGTCCTTTTTCAACAAAATAAACAAAGGTACAACAATTTTTCTGAAATATTGGATGAATCACATATAATAACCTGCATGTCCAAGGAAGCTTCAGACATCTCTTTGTTTTTTTGGTACAGGTAGGGTAGATATAATTTCAATCTTCTTTGGTTCAACCTATATTCCTTTGTTGGATATAAAGTGTCCTAACACAATTCCTTATGTCATCATCATGAAACACTTCTCATTACTGAGTGATAGATTATGTTCCTTACACCTTTTTAACACTTCTTCTAGGTTATTGAGAGCTTCTTCATAACTTTCACCATAAGTGGCGAAGTCCTCCATGTATATCTCCATGCAATTATGTGCAAAATCAAAAAATATTTTGAGTACTACTCTTTGAAAGGTAGCTGGAGCATTGCACAAACCAAAAGGTAAGACAAAATATGCATAGGTTCCCTAGGGGAAGGTGCATGTGGTCTTATCTTGATCTGCTGGAGCAATTTTGACCTAGTCATAACCATTGAAACCATCAAGAAATGAAAAATATTTCTTCCCTGCTAAAGAATCAAGAACTTGGTCAATAAAGGGCGATGGGAAGTGATCTTTCCTTGTGGTAGTATTTAATTCCCTGTAATCAACACAGACTCTCCATTTCCCACCTTTCTTGGGAACTATTACCAATGGTGAAACCCATTCATTGTCTGATATAGGGTATATAAAACTGGAATCTAAAAGCTTTTGCAGTTCAACTTTCACTATATCTCTTAGAGTTGGATTCATGCATCTCTTTGGTTGTCTTATAGGTTTGTATCCATCATTAATGTAAATCTTGTGCATGCATAGATCAGGATCAATGCCCCTCATATCATGGTAATCCCATGCATATGCAGTTGAGTGTGCTTGCAGCACTGATTGTAGAGAATTCTATTATTCCTCAGTTAAGGCGTTATTAATATTTAACATCCTCCCTTGCATAATTTCCAACTACTTTGATGACTCTTGAACTAATAAGAGATCAAGGCTTGGTATGATTGGTAAACATTGTTGAGGGAGTACTGAATGAAATAGCTGTGATATCTCTTTTGTAGAATCAGTAGGTATAATACTTTGCAAGGGGTCTTTTAGGCATATGAGACAATCTTGCTGCTACAGACTCCTGCCACAGTCATTTTGGATTATATGAGTAATGAGCTCATCTTCATCCTGGTCATTCAATAAGGGGTTGCGCTCTATAGTCATTAATTTCTACATAGAGTAATTATCTTCCTCCTCCTCGCCCAAATTAGGCCAAATGGTTTGCTCAAGGTCTACATATGGTTGGACAGGTGGATAAATAACTAAGTTCTTTGTGATTGTCCCATTGGATATTATCATTTTACCGAATCTACAGCCTATAAATGCATCAGTTGTTGCCAACCTAAGATGAGTGGGTAACTTGAAAGATTAACTTTGGGTTGCAATACTATGAAGTTTGCAAGGTATTCCAAAGAATCCAATGCAATAACTAGGTCTTCAATAATTCCCTTAGGCTTGACCATGGACCTATCAGCTAATTGCAAGACAGTTTGTGTGGGTCCGAGGCTGATCAACTGAAGCAACTACATTGTTTCTTTGGTCATGACATTGATGGTTTCCCCTAAGTCTATCAAAGTGTTCTTGATGAGGTTCCCATTGATTTTAACGTCCACAACTGGACTACCAGGATCAGTATATTTATGGACTATAATGTTCCCCAACATGATATCCGCAAGATTCCCCAAGACATGAATTGTCTATGGATCTGTCTTTTTCCTACCCAGTTTCTTCAGACAGAGGTCCCTTACTATTTTGGTATAAATAGGAATGTCTTTGATAGCTTGGATAAGTGGTATTTTGATATTGACATATTTCAACTGCCCTAATAGGTTTGTCTTAGCTTGTGTGTGATGCTTTTGCAGAGCTAGGCATTTAGGAAAAGGTGGCTTGGAATTTGTGGTAGTTTGGGGTACTAATTTTGTTTAGGCCTCAAAGGTGGTTTATCAGAACCCTCAACTACAGTTTCCTCATCCTCCATTTTTGTAATTTGGGGGGATGAAGGTCCATCAAGTTATTTTTCTGATCTGAGGTGGACATCACTCACCTCTACCCCATAAGTGGGGTATTGCATAACTTCGTTAGTATAAGCCTATTGAACAGGCTTAGTGTTAGGGTTAGGTGTATGTTGGGTAGGTATTTGTTTCTTAGGTGGATAGGATGTAGGATTTGATGGTGGTATTAGTGCTTTTTGTTGTTGTGGAGGAGGGAGCATGGGCTACTGATAGTTCATATTTTGTTGCTACCATTGTTGGCCTTTCTGCTACTAAGGCTTCCATTGATTTTGTTGGGTTGGCCATTATGGATTGTAATTGGAACCTTGAAATTTTTCTTGTGGCCAAGGATTTGGTGGTTCCAATTAGGTTGATGATTTGGCCATTGAGGATTTTGTCATTGGTTCTGATTTACTTGCCAGGGTTGAGAATTCTAAGGAGAAAAGTTTTGGTTGCTAATAGGAAAAGATGAATTAAAGTTAAGGGGGTCTTGTGGCATACCTTGTCTCTGCTACCAAGGTCTCCTTTATGCTATATAAAATATTTTTCCATCATCCCCTTCAATGGGTTGAAAGTCAGGCTTCTCAACTTTATCTTGTTGGATGCTAGCCACTCTTTTACATTTACAATTTGCTTTTCTTTGCCTGCAGCTTGGACAATATTCAGTAAGCATAGCCTCAGCTTCCTCCCACTTCTTCTTGATGTGTAGAGTATCTGGTTGTGTTTCCAAATGAATGATTATATCTTCTTTCATGTTGGATAACAGATTTCTCAACTCGACTTTTGAAACCCCATTAGATGACTTATTATATCTTCTTTCATGTCAGATAACAGATTGCTCAACTCAACTTTTGAAACCCCAATAGATGACTTACCAAGAATTGATGTCCTATTATCTCTTGGCCTCCTTTTAAAGGTCCAAGAATAATTTCTACAGACCTTACAAATGTTTAAAAAATATTGTTGAGAAATATCTCCCTGTCTAATGAGGTTCAAGGCATCCATATAGTCTTCATTAACCCCTCTCAAAAAGACTAGCTTGAGAGACTCTTTTGATAACTTGTTCTGAGGGTTTTTCTTTAGAGAAAATTGGAATCTTTCAACATAATCCTCTAAAGGCTCATCATCCTTTTGTGTCATTCAGAATATGTCATCCTTCCTCCTATCAAGTCCTCTATAGTATTCCTGATACTTTTCCAAAAATAATGTCTTCATGGTGTCCCAGTCAGGAACATCACTACCTAATCCTATAAACCATCTCAAAGTTGCATCTTTGAGAGTGGCAGAAAAAATATTTAACCTATGTGCATCAAAATTATAGTCATAACTTTTGCATAAGACATCAAATTCAAAGAGAAAATTATTTGGGTCTTTAGTCATTAACCCATAGAAAACTAGTAAGGCCAAAGGAGGAATGTTCTTCAACACTATGGCCCTTTCCTGATCACTAATAGGAAACCCAAATGTTGGTCGGGCATCATCATCATCTGTTGCATCACCCATGGTGTGTTATTTTCCTTCTATATGTGCGCTAGAAGTTGGTGAAAAGAAAAATTCTTCTTCAGTGGTACCTTCGCTCTGAGTACCAGGTTCACCAATTTCTGCAATATCTTCCTGGCATGTACAGGGAAGGAACCTACCCAAGGGATCTCTTTGCCTCCACATTCATAAAATATGACTTTAGATTCAGTAGGCCTACACAATGTTAGTAGCTTGGTGTTGAAAAAGGTGGTATCTAACAGTCCTAATACAAGAAAAGGGAAATTTAGCTATGAAAACTGTAAAAACAAGTCTACGAAGGTAGCACCATCTCTGGCAACGACACCAAAAGCATAGAGTCTTAGCTAATGTTTTGTAAACTTGGTGGAATCCACTCAACTCAGAGGGTCAACTAACTGAACAGTCCACTTGACATTTCTTTAAGATTACATTAAATCATCAACCAAGGTGTGCAAGCTTATGATGGTGTAGCATTATATATGCCTTCATGGACTTAAACTACCTAAACTATCCTTCTAAATTTATTCTAATTGTTGGAAATTCACAAAACTAAAAAATAGTAAAAATATAAACTAAAGCTAGTTGCTACAGGTACCTACAATAAAGGTTGTGATTGAACTATTGCTAATGAAATGATACTATATTAATTAAAAACTTGATAAAGATTACTGACTCAACTAAACTGTCCTGCAAAGTATTACTAATAATCATTACATGCATGTTCCTAAGCATTCACTAATAATAAGAAAAAAATTAAATTCCAATTAACATGCATACAATTCATGAACAATGGTAAACTAATATTAACTATCAATAGAAATAAATAACTAAAAGGTGAAGTGAAGAACAATACCTTGAGTGGCCTACTCAAGTAATTGTTCCCACTTTAACTGAACTCAATCTAACTAATAGATTTCATGCATCCCATGAATTGATCTCCATTTATTGCATAAGATGAAAGATTAAAAAATATTCTTACACAAATCATACTCAATCATTCTGTGGATTCATGTTTCAAACTGAAAATAACAGATAACATAAACTGCGAACAACAAACTAACTAAACTACAAACTCAACCAACAATTACATACAAACTGAGGGAGTCTTTATTGAAAGCAACAACTTTGATTGAAATCATTAACTCCAATCCTAGATATCTAGAGTGTGGATTTAAGATTTGGAATTATTCAACCTACAACTAAAAAAAAGAGAATCCTATCAAAACTATAACTTTTTCAAAACAAAATGCATGCAATCATACACCCATCTATCGAATTCCCATATAAGAAAGACCTCTTCTTTAGCATTTATTAACTGATTATGATAACACGTGTTTTATCTTCATTAAATACCTTCAACCAATGATCACCATGTTCAATTTTTTCTACAGTTTCCCCTATTTCAGTATCCAACGCCCCTTTTTCTACGGGTTCATCCTACAACGGCTGTGTATCATGGTTCCCCCTTTTGCTACAAACAATTTAGTTTCACAAAACACGTACACAAGGATGCCAAAGGGGGGAGAGAAAGTTATGTGAAAATTTTATGCTTGTGCAGGTTGTCATCTCTAAAGGTTGTGTATGCTATGTTGTTTTGATGGTTTTTCACATCATGTGTTGCCATCAATGACAAAGGGGGAGATTGTTGCAAGTATGGATGTGTTTGGTGGTATTGTCATTAATGTTGTCATTGATGTCAACATAGTTCAGATTGATTGTAGATGGTACTTGTATAGTTCAGATACTATAGAAGTGCTTAGAGTACATGGAGCTATATTTATGAAGTTTTAGTTATGTTTTTTCCAAGTGCTTTTGAGGAAATTTGAGAAATAATGAAGGCAGTGTTGAAGTGTGTGTTCTGAGTGTGCTATAGTATTGTGCTTTGCATTTCTTTTGTGTTGATCCTATTCCTATGTGGATTTTTAGTTATGTTCATGAACTTCAATGGATAATATATCATGAGTTTCAGTTCTGGTTCGATGGAGAGTGAAAGATATGTTCACCAATGTGTGAACTGGTTTGGCAAAACTATTTGTTTGTGGACTGGGAGAAATGTCTTGGCTCCACAATCTTGTGGTTTTTGGTTTCAGATCTTTTGGATTGGGAAATGATTCTTCTTGATGGTTTCTGTGTTTTGACAAACGTGCTTGTGATTCGGCGCTCCAGAAGACCTACTCTAGAGTTCTTGTGTGTTGCTGGTTGGTCTAATTGGACTGTTGAAGAGTTTTTTGTGAAGGAAATTTGTTGTAGTTGTTGTGGATGTACCTAAAGTATTCTTAGAGATGGTAAATTGTCTGGTGAATCATGTTGAGTGATCCATGTGTGATCATCTTGTTGGAGATGCATGTACTTCAAAGATCATTGGTGTTTTCATTAGGTTTGGCCGACCTGGTGTCTACATGTATCATTAAGTTTTTGCATCAAATTAAGGAAGCGTGTGATTGATCCAAGATGTTGTTTGGGTCCTAACTAAATATGTAATTTGTCCTTTCTCATTCTTAACCACCATGAGAATGTTGAGTAGCCGACGTAATTTGAATTTGTAAATTGAAATTGTATAGCCGACCTTGGAGAATGTTTCTAGGGTTGAAGACGGTATAAAATCAAATAAATTTGTTGTGAATTTGATACCCATCCATCGACGAATCGAGCAAGCAAGTGAAGTGTGCTAACAAGTGTGAAAATCAGAGTGCACAAGAGTGAATTGAGGTAGCAGTACTTTAATATGTTAGATTCTCGAAAGCAGTGAGTTGATGGTCTCTACAATCTTCTAATAAAGTTACGAATGTGTCGAACCTTTGTGGTGGATCTTCATTTATCTTTCCCTTTTTGTAGGCAGCGAGCCTCCTTCTAGATAGTGAGTCCTTTGTTGGCAGTGAGCCTTTGTGTCTGGGCAGTGAGTCCTTTGACAGTGAGTCTTTGTATCCGATATTGCACTATTACTATATTTTGAGCTAATCCTCACCATGGTTTTTCCCTCATTGGGTGTCTCTGTTGTTTGTTTTTTGTTATTTGCATTTCATGTTTACACTTAATAACAGACTGAGTTAAAGTGGAATTGATTAAGGTTAGAAGTAAAGTGATTTGATACAACTGATTCACCCCCCCCTCTCAGTTGTCTTGTGCATTTCATTAATTGGGATCAGAGCATGTACATATCTTTGATTGGTGGAATGATGTATCTTATTACTACTAGACCAGATCTCACGCATGCAGTATTTTAGTTGCAAGATTCAAGTAGAACCTAAGGAAGCACATGTTACAACTGTGAAGAGGATATTTAGATATCTTAAGGGAACTCCAGATTTTGGGTTGGTTGTGTATATGACCAGAAGAGTACAAGTGGTAGTGAATTCTTCCTTGGAGGAAGATTAGTTTCATGGTTGAGTAAGAAACAAGATTCAATTTCTTTATCCACTACAGGAGCAAAGTATATTGCAGTAACATCCTATTGTACACGGGTACTTTGGATGAAGCAAACTTTGAAGGACATAGGTGTGGTGAGTGATGAACCTATCTCTATATTCTGTGACAATACAAGTGCTATAAAAATTTCAAAGAATCCAATGATGCATTCTAGGACAAAGTACATATCTATCAAGTATCACTTATTGAGGGAGAAGGTATTGCAAAATGAAGTCAGACTTGAATGTGTAACTACCAAGGAAACAATTGTTGACATATTCACTAAGGCCCTTCCTAAGGATACCTTTGAGTATATCAAGGGGAAGTTAGGCGTTATTGCCTCTCCTTCGTTGAATTAAATGCACATGGACGTGCATCAATCCAGTGGATTCACAGAATTTTTGATCTAGATTGATGAATGAGGTCTACTCCTCAGGGGGAGTAGAGAAGTGCATTGTTGCAATATGTGATGTGGGTGAACTCCTAAGTGAGTCCTTTATTGCTAGTGAGATTTTGTATCTGGGCAGTGAGCCTTTGTATCTGGTATTGCATTATGACTATATTGTGAGCTAATCCTCACCGTGGTTTTTCCCTCATTGGGTTTTCCACGTAAATCAGGTGTCTCTGGTGTTTTTTTTTTGTTATTTGCATTTCATGTTTACACTTAATAACAGACCGAGTTAAAGTGGAATTGATTAAGGTTAGAAGTAAAGTGATTTGATACAATTGATTCACCCCCTCCTCTTAGTTGTCTTGTGCATTTCATCAATTGGTATCAAAGCATGTACAAATCTATGATTGGTGGACTGATGTATCTTACTACTACTAGACCAGATATCATGCATGCAGTATGTTTAGTTGCAAGATTTCAAGTGGAACCTAAGGAAGCACATGTTATAATTGTGCAGACGATATTCAAATATCTTAAGGGAACTCTAGATTTTGGGCTATGGTATCTAAAGGATAATGATTTCACATTAAATGCCTACACTGATGCAGATTGGGTTGGTTGTGTAGATTATCAGAAGAGTACAAGTGGTGGTGCATTCTTCCTTGGAGGAAGATTAGTTTCATGGTTGAGTAAGAAACAAGATTCAGTTTCTTTATCCACTGCAAAAGCAGAGTATATTACATCAGCATCCTGCTATACACAGGTACTTTGGATGAAGCAAATTTTGAAGTAGATAGGTGTGGTGAGTGTTGAACCTATCTCTATATTCTGTGACAATACAAGTGCTATAAACATTTTAAAGAATCTAATGATGCATTCTAGGACAAAGCACATATCTATCAAGTATCACTTCTTGAGGGAGAAGGTATTGCAGAATGAAGTCAAACCTGAATATGTACCTACCAAGGAACAAAATGCTGACATATTCACTAAGGCCCTTCCAAAGGATACCTTTGAGTATCTCGGGTGACGTTAGGGGTTATTTCCCCTCCTTCATTGAACTAAATGCACATGGAGGTGCATCGATCCAATGGATTCACATACTTTTTGATTTGGAGTGATGAATGAGGTATACTCCTTAGGGGGAGTAGAGAAGTGCATTATTGCAATATGTGATGTGGGTGCACTCCTAAGGGGGGGTGAATAAAGCTTTATATGGCAATAGTTTTTGTGCAAAATTTCCTTTGCCATTGATGTCAAAGGGGGAGAGAAAATCAAGTGAAAATTTTATGCTTGTGCAGGTTGCCGTCTCTGAAGGTTATGTATGCTATGTTGTCTTTGATGGTTTTTCACATCATGTGTTGCCATCAATGACAAAGGGGGAGATTGTTGCAAGTATGGATGTGTTTGGTGGTGTTGTCATTGATGCTAACATAGTTCAAGTTGATTGCAGATGGTAATTGTATAGTTGAGATACTGTAGAAGTGCTTAGTGTACATGGAGCTATATTTATGAAGTTGTAGTTATGTTTTTACCTAGTTCTTTTAAGAAAATTTGAGAAATAATGAAGGCAGTGTTGAAGTGTGTGTTCTGAGTGTGCTCTACATTTATTTTGTGTTGATGTTATGCTTGTGTAGATTTGTAGCTATGTTCATGAGCTTCAATAGATAATATATCTCGAGTTTCAACTTCTAGTTCGATGGAGAGTGATAGATATGTTCATTGGTATGTGAACTAGTTTGGCAGAACTATTTGTTAATGGACTGGGAGAAATGTATTGGCTCCACAATCTTGTGGTTTTTGGTTTCAGATCTTGCAGATCTGGGAAATGATTCTTCTTGATGGTTTTTGTGTTCTGACAAATGTGCTTGTGATTTGGCACTCCGAAAGACCTACTCCAGAGCTCTTGTGTGTTGCTTGTTGGTTCGGTTGGACTGTTGAAGAGTTTTCTATGAACTAAATTTTTTGTAGTTGTTGCAGATGTACCTGAAGTATTCTTAGAGATGGTAAAATGTATGGTGAAGCATGTTGAGTGATCCATGTGTGATCATCTTGTTGGAGATGCATGTACTTCAAAGATCATTGGTGTTTTCATTAGGTTTGGCCGACCTGGTATCTACACATTACATTAAGTTTTTGAATTGAATTGTGGAAGCGTGTGATTGATCCAAGATGTTGTTTGGGTTCTAACTAAATATGTAATTATTCCTCTCTCATTCTTATCCATTGTGGGAATGTTGAGTAGCCGACCTAATTTGAATTTGTAAATTGAAATTGTATAGCCGATCTTGGAGAATGTTTCTAGGGTTGAAGATGGTATAAAAGCAAATCAAGTTGTTGCAAATTTGATATCCATCCATCCACGAATCGAGCAAGCAAGTGAAGTGTGTGAACAAGTGCAAAAAGCAAAGTGTGCAAGAGCGAATTGAGGCAACAATAATTTAATGTGTTAGATTCTTGAAAGCAATGAGCTGATGGTGTCTACAATATTTTGATCAAGTTGTGAATGTGTAAAGCCTTTGTGGTGGATCTTCATTTATCTTTCTATTTTTGTAGGCAGTGAGTCTCCTTTTGGGCAGTGAGCCTTTGTATTCGGTATTGCATTATTACTATATTGTGAGCTAATCCTCACCATGGTTTTTTCCTTATTGGGTTTTCCACGTAAATTTGATGTCTCTGGTGTTTAATTTATGTTATTTGCATTTCATGTTTACACTTAATAATAGATTGATTTAAAGTGGAATTGATTAAGGTTAGAAGTAAAGTGATTTGATACAACTGATTCACCCCCCCTCTTAGTTGTCTTGTGCATTTCATCAAATAGGTTGCTTTTTTCCCTTGAAATGAAGAGTTGAGTACAAATATTATCTTCATGTTAAATATGAAACTTCTAATGTTGGGTATGATGACATGCTTGAGCTTGAGTATTTCACATGGGCCCAACATACAATTTGCAATGAAGTTGAGCAACAACAAATGTATTAGATAGATAATATCCCTGTTACTTAAATTTTATATATGCGACAAATTAACAAAAATCAGTTTGATGTATGTGAGGAGTTTACAAAATTGGAGAGCATACATTGATGTTATATTCTCTACATATCATATTCATAGAACCAAAGATCTTTAAATAAGTCTCATGCTTAGAAAGATGTGTCTCTTATATGAGACACAACTTTACACAACAGTTATGTTGGGTGTGTTAAAATATATTTTATATTTTAACACCCCCCATAAACTTTATTTTATTACAAAACTTAACTAGATGATGGGGGTCAATTATAACAAATAGATTTATTAGGAGGCCCATGTACAAATGAAGAATATTTAACACCAATTCCTTCTTAAAAGTATAAAGACATTCTTCATAATTATATCAATAAAGGAAGTGAAGCATTCCCAATGATCTTTGCGATTAAAAACCTTAAAATATTTAGCAAAAATGTCTACAATCAATTTCAACAACGATCTTTGTGATCAATTTTAACAATAATCTTTGCGACCAAAACCTTCAACAATGATCTTTGCGATCAAATCCTTAAAAAATTTAGCAACAATTTTTGTGATCAACGCTAAAACTATTCAACAATGATCTCTATGATCAATACTATAAATTTTTAGGTTCAACAATGATCTGTGTGATCATTGTTACAACCATTCAACAATGATCTTTGTGATCAATAATACAACTTTTAGGTTCAACGATGATTTTTGTAATCAATGTTAAAAACATTCAACAATGATCTTTACGATCAACAATACAAATTTTAGGTTCAACAATGATCTTTGCAATCAACATTACAACCATTAAATAATGATCTTTGTGATCAACAATACAAATTTTTAGGTTCAACAATGATCTTTGTGATCAATGGTGCTTATTTTGCATATATGAGTGATCCAACTTCAAATATCACATATATGAATGCTCCAAATTCAAATTCACACCACTACATGGATATAATTTAAGTAGCCTTTATAGTTTTATCAAAATTTATAGATTAAATTATATGGTTTCTAGGATGATATTTGACCTTGCATTATTGTTATTTTGTCTTAAATGAGAATATTTATGCTTTTTCAAAATTTTGAACATATTTGTGACCTTTTTCCAATTAGATACACCAATCCACCCACAATCCATATGTATACTATCTTTTAGAGGTTGTTTCTTCCACTTTTTTTTCTAATACAATTTCTCATAATGATTCTTCAATCCATAAATACTACAATGGTGAAGACTTCAACACAACTCTTTTCTATGTCCATGCCTATGAAAATGAGAACATTGTATGCATTATATTCCTTGAGATAATTTGTTTGAACTTGTAATACCTGTAACATCTTTTTTTATTTTTACCAACATATCCAAGGCCTTAATTCTTTGGCTTCACTATTGGGTCAATGGGCTTTATAATTCCTCATCCATATTTCCCAAACCTTTTCTTTCATATCTCATTCTTTTAATTATATTAAAACCAACATTCTTTTAAAAACATCCTTTCTCATTATCCTCACAACTAGCAAGATTGGTAGATTCAAAAATATTATTATCTTCCTTACACTTTTTATCAAAAGAGGCTTTAGTTGATGGTGATTGATTTTGGTGGCTTCACATGCATCTCTTTCATTTGTATCAAATTATTTTCTCTTTCTTTAATGATTAGCCCTTAGAATATTTATCCTTTTCATAAAAATATTCATACACAATAGTAGGATAGATTAAAGGGTGAAGAATTTTAAAAATCAATGATTAACTTCCCTTTTTGAACAACGATGGTTTGACTTTAAGATGGATTGGACTCACTAGGTAGCAATATTTTAGACAAGTTACTAAAAATGATGCAATTAGGTAGATAATAGTTTGATGTCTTATCGTTCTCTCTTATCAAAGAGAAATAATATAGCCGTGTTAAAAAATAGTGATGTTAACTAAACAGTTAACCACTTTGAGATACAAGTCTACAAATATATCACATCTTCCTTCAGACAAAATTCCTCATCATTTATTGTACTTTTTTCCCATTCAATCTATATGTATTTGTTCACTCTATTTGAATGCAAGGGTTTCTCTCAACACATATAGGGCCACACCAATATTTAATGCCTCATAAAACCTTCAAATACTTTTATCACAACACGATTGGTTGTACCATTGTAAATGTCACATATAGCTTCTTAAATCAAGGAGTGCATAAACTCATGTAGCAACATGTAAAATAAAGATACTATGATTGCCATGCAACAAGAAAATATGACTTTGATTGCAGTGATTTCTCCATTATGGCTATATAGTTTATCCTTTGTACCAGGTATTTCTCTTCAATTGGTTGTCCTCAAAACAAATTTGCTTTGCTAATTGTTTGGAACAATGCCTACATGAATGAACCATAGAAATAAAGTCTAACCTTATTTAGTCGAAGCATAATTTATTGAGATTGAACATAATTCAAAATTGTTGTATATAGAAATGTGACTGATGGAACCAAACAACTAACAAAATGTATGGCTACTTTCAAGTCTTGCCCCTTTTTTTAAATAATTCACACAACCACAAGAATCATAATTTTCTTTGATACCATGTAGAAAATTAGAGACTCTACATATCAAACTCATAGATCTAAAGATCTTTAAATACTTTATATGACAATTATGTTGGTTGTGTTAAAATATAGTTTATATTTTTAACGAGGAGCTTCCTTCTGTAGGTCACTAGGTTAATGTGGCATATATATAATTGAAACATGAGTTGGAAGCATTTTCTTTTTTCTTCAATTTAGTTGATAAGGTCAGAAAATATGATAAATTGATAAGTAGGAGGTATTTTTCCACAACGTGTCAAATTGTGATATTGCTATTAGGATTCAATCGTGTAGTTTTTCAAGTCAAATTCATTGACCCATGTTTCATTAGTAATGGTTCATGAGAACCCATCTCTCATGATAATGAATGGTTCACTTAGTACTTGTTGCATCTAGGTGATTCTCATAGAGGTGAAGGATTGGGCCTTTTGAGGAGATCACCTTTCTCAGTACTACCCCAACTCAAGCACGCTTAACCATAAAGTTTTTCCCCAAGGCACAACACTTGCTAAAGGTTTTGTGAATGGAGTTGCAATCTAAGTAGGCTTAACCTTGGGGAAAAAATCATTTATTTACATTTGAGTTGGAGTAGTAGTGGGATGGATGACCTCCTAGGAAGGCCCAATGATTCACCTCTATGAACATCACCTAGATGCAATGGGTGCTAAGTGGAACTTTCATTATCATGAGAGATGGATTCTCGTGAACCACTACTCATGAAACATGGATCAATGATTTTGACTTGAAAAACTATATGATTGAATATGATAACAATATCATAATTTGACATGTTATGGAAAAATACCTCATACTTATCAATTGATGAGCTAAAGGGGCTATATAATGAATGGTTCATAAGGCACAACACTTGTTGAAGGTTTTAAAAATGGGGTTGCAAGCTGAGTGGGTTTAAGCTTGGGGAAAAACTCCATAATTAAGTGCACTTGAGTTGGAGTAGTAGTGAGATGGGTGACCTCTTGGGAAGGCTCAATGCTTCACCTCTATGAGCATCACCTATATATTAAACACGGGTCGACGATTTTGAATCAAAAAAATATACGGTTGAATCCTAAAAGCAATATCAAAACATGATGAAGTTTACTTTAAGGCTGACCTCATTCTTCAAGTTGTGCCCCTGGTTGTTTTGGACTTTAATGATATACCATGGAAATGGTTCAAAGGCCTATTTTTTGTGGTTTCCTTGTAATGAAAAGGTTAATTGTGGAGATATACTTTACTCTTTTGGAAGTATTCATAGGTTTATGTATGTGAGAAGAAGTCCACATTTGATGTAATTGGGTGATGAAAATAACTTCAAATTAAGGGAGATCAGACCCTTTAATAAGATTGTCTTTGACATAGGAAAGCAGATGTAATAAATTATTCATGGCCATGTGCCATGGGTATTCCTGTAGGGTCTAACTTACAAAATAATGTGTTAAGTTTTATGTGTAACTATATCTTTAATTTATGTGTGTCTCCAGGTCATTGGTTACAAGTTGTTGTTATTCCTTTATATTGTGTCTTTTCTTGTATATACAATTGAGTCTATAACACAGTCATGGTCCTAGTTTGATCATAATGAAGTGTGTTGTCCCAACTTTCCTTTTTCCCCTATTTTTGTGTACTCTTAGAGATCTAGATTCTTGCTATGCCTACAAGAGACACATGTTCCCAACTAGAGCCAATATTGGCACCCCAATTTGATGTCTTATTTTTGTTTTGTTTTGCACCAAAGGTTATGTATTTGACCTCATCCACCCTTTGTTGATAACTAATTTGAGAAATCTTAAATGGGTCCCGTAAGTGTCAAATGGTGCAAAGTTTCATAAGAAATTCTAGGTTTTTTCTATTATTTTCCCTTGATTTTTCATGTGTTTTTAGAATTTTGAGGTTTTGAGGGTATCCATACTTGCATGCCATCCCTAATTCCTTGAAGGTTTAAAATGTCACTGAATTCTTTGTGAAAATTGTCTGTGTTTTGACATGTTGTATTTTTTCATCCCATCATCCCCTTGTTGGACTTGTCACCCCCAACATACCTTTCTTGAAAGTTTGACATTCCATTTTTTCCCACGAAGTCCCTCATCAAAGTTTTGGATTTCCCCCAATCTATAAGACTTCATTTAATAAGCTTTATCTAGATGGCATCATGATGATGTCATCATTTCCTTAGAATTTCACACTTCTTTATCCTTCCATCCCTTATGGCACCTGTTCTATCACATCTTCATTACTTGAGCTCTTATCCATGTTCCCCATTTTTTTAGTACTTTAGAGTCATACTTTTGACCATTCCCTATTTGAATATCCCTTCCCTCCAAACTTTGAAAGCTCAAAACTCTACCACTCCTTTGTTGACATCTACTAGTGTCAGAATTTCAATTGTTTCTTATTCGAGTACCTCTTTCCATTCAACCTCGAAAGTCTAAAATTTTGTCAATCTCCTTTATATGACTTGTGGGAGTTGGAATTTTCAACCTCCCCTTAACTTAGTACCAAGTTAATCCCCATATTGAACCCCAATCTTGACTTCCTAAAAGTCCTTACTTTGTCAAAGTTCCCCTAATAGCCTTCCCCCTTTCCTCCTCCCTTTTAATAGGACTTCTTGATTTTCCTCGATCCCTTGATTCTTTGAAATTTTAATCTTTGACATACGGTACAAGTTACCTCTGACCCCTAACATTCCAAAACTCTTTCCATTTCTTGTTGTAGCTCCCACCTACCCTCTTGAATGACTTAAAGGTTCATTAATGGCATAATTTGGCCTTGAATCTATTGGATTTAATTTGTGTGCACCAAAAAATATTTTTTACGTGAGTTTGCATGGATTCAAATGATAATTTGGCACTCAACCCATACCTTGTTATTGTTGCATGACCTGAAACCTAACAAACACTAGAATACTAGAATTTCATGCCAAGTCTCGTCTAGCGATTGGCATTTATTCCATCCACTCTCTTACCTCTTGTGAACACCATCAATAATCACAAGTGATCCTAATAGATGGGAGAGGGATTTCCATACTCCATGGGAACATGAATATATGGTGGAGTCAAATTTAAAGGATAAAACAAGATGGAAATGGAGGCATGGACACCCATTGCAATAGCTAAAATTGTGTATTTTAAGATTTTCATGCAAATATGCATGTTTCTAGCTTCGACCTACTTTGTAGTGGGTATAAGGTATAAGTTCCTTTTTTTCATTTTTACAAGGAAAGAAATAGGGGAATGCCATTAGATTGGAGAGGAGTATAGCATAAATAAAGACTTACACAATGTAACCCTAGGGTTCATGGTTTCCAGGTCTAGGTATTATAATTTTGTTATTGTAATGATATGGGTTTGTCCCAAATTTGTAATAAACACTTGTAATATTTGTAGATTGGGTGATCAATGATATAATCAACCTTATCTTAGTGTCTTCATGTACATGGCATGCATTTTTGGATGTGTGAAGTTTAGTTGGCTAGCCAGACAAGTGTAAATTTTTTGTAAAGCTTTTTCAAGGTATTTTTTCTTAACAATAAAGAAAATGTATGGCTATGCTCATGGATTATTAAGTATACTCATTAAATATTCTACAACTATCTATTATTTTTCTTGAATATATGTGTAGAACCTAGCTTGCTTGCACATTTTGGAAGGCCTTCTAGAATTTCATGATATCTTGATTAAGGTATTGTCTTGGTTTCAATTATTGCATATTTTGTATGAAATTCAGAGACTCTATTTCCCAACTAGATAAAGGCATTAATTTGTTACTAACTCCTCTTCATCCTCTTATACACACTCAAAACAAATCAATATAAACATCTTTTTAGTTTTTTAGTATGTTCCAATTGTTATATTTGAATGCACAAAACATCACAAGGGTCTAGTATAAAACATATTCATTGACATTTATGTGGCATATTATTTGCTCTAATAAGGTGCTTGACCTTGAGTTTTGCAATTTGACATATAGGCATAACATGACAATCAAAGTAGGGGTGCACTATGTAATGGGTATGGTTTGTGTTAGGGTTTATGTTTATTTGTTGTGGTGATATTTGTTGCAACACTTTAGGGAAAACCTCTTTGGTTCAATAGAGCCAAAAGTGAAGGAGGTCTTACCCACCTCAATAATTGGTCCTCAATTGGCCAACTTGAAAATATGTTTTGTGATCCTCTTCTTATATTTGACACCCCTAACACTTGAGAGACTATCCAACCTTAAGGATTTGGGGATCACAACTTAGATCAACAACAAACTCTAGCATTTGGGTGCAATTTGTCCTCTCTAGTGCATAGATGCAATTCATTCTAAAACTTTTAGAATTGGTTTTAGGTGTGAAAAGAGGTTTGAGGATCACCATGAATTGGTCCAAAATCTAAGATAAGGTTGAAATCAAGGCAAATGATCGTAAAACACCTCTATGGGAGTGGTTGCTAGAATGAGTGTAAAAAATATTAGGCTAAGATTGTAAAGCAGATAATTTGTTACACCCCAGAAATTGTATAGTTACTATTTTAGTAATGCTTAGAGCATTCAGATTGTAAGGAAGGATTTGAATGAATAAAATGTGTTGAACCATGTTATCAATTTGAGAATCTTTTTACATGTTATGATTGGCTCATTCTGTATTCTTGATTGATGTTATTCTTGGATAAAACAATGCATAGAGGAGAGTAATTAGTCTTGTTTTATATTTGATTTATATATACTGAAAATGTTATGAGCAAGTAATTGTTGTGGTTTTGTGCCAATGGATGCAGGAACAGGAACTATTCCTCCAGGTGGAGGGGAAACATCACTCGGGAGAGGAACTTGGTCGGCTAATTGGTAAAGTTGATCATATGAGCATACACACACTTCACTGAGGGTTTTGGAAACTGAGTCAGTTTGAGCGGTTTTAATAAGTCATCCTTGTTGATGTTAAGTACAGCGTCGGTCTGCACTTTCCAAGAAAGATATTACCTAGAGCCGACCTTATCTTGTGTTATATCCTTCCCTTGTTGACTGGCCGACCTAAGTCACATTTATTCATTTATCATTACTTGCTCAAAGGCCGACCTATATGAAGAGGTGCCAAGAAGGTATATATACAAGGTTACTTTTTGATGTTCATACACATTCGAATACACAAAGAATTTCGCTATTTTGGCAGAGCAGAATTCGTAGTCATAGAAGAAGCTCATACTTGGATTCGCATTCCTAGAAGAAGTTCATACTTGAACAGCAGATCATCATTTTGTAGCAGCAGACCGATTTCAAGGAGAAACATATTCATTTGTATCTTTGCATCTAGGAGAGATGCTATTATTCATTGTATCAAATTCGGCATTGTGTTGGGCCTGAGTTCAAGCAGATTTCTGCTCTTATTCCTTCAATATATAAGAGATATATTTGCTGGGTTTTTCTCCCTCAAGAGGAGGGTTTTCCCAGGGTATCTTGTTGTGTTCATTGTCTTATGTGTTGCATTTCTTTTGTTCAATTGATTAAATAATCTGATCTAAGAAACACTAACATGGTATCAGAGCGGGTGTGAAAAAGATCGTGATCAGATTTAGTTCGCAACACTTATTCTTTTTCAGTCTATCTTCCAAATTTCTCAAGATGGTGAACGGTCTGAAAATCGAGGATAGACTCGAAGGGATCTCGAACTACATATCATGGAGATTCAGGTTCATGCTAACCTTGGAAGAGAATGATTTGGCTGAGTTTGTGAAAACAAAAGTTCCCGAACCTGAGGGGGAAGAAGAGAAGCTGCAATGGAGGAAGAAAGACACTAGGGCAAAGAAAGCATTGGTTGATTCCGTCAAAGATCATATTGTACCAATTATCTTCAAGTTGGATACAGCAAGAGAGATGTTTACAACCTTGGAAGAGATGTACGAAATCAACAACACCAGTCGTGCCCTTGCTCTGAAGCAACAACTTCATCATGTGAAAATGGAGAAAGGAGAATCTGTTATTACATACTTCATGAGGATTTCAGAGATAAAAGATCAGCTCTCCACTATTGGACACATGATTGATGATAAAGAACTGACTATGCTTGCTCTCAATGGTCTTCCGCTTTCATGGGAGGCATTCATCCAAGGAATCAGTGCAAGATCCGAACTTCCTAAGTTTGATCGATTGAGGATTGATTGCATTCAAGAAGAGTCAAGACTAACAGCAAGGGGGATTGGTCAAAGCTCAAAGAATGAAGAATTACAAGTTCTTACCTCTCATTCATCAAACAAAGGAAAATGCCTTAAGAAAGGATTCTTCAAAAGGAATCGAGAAGATGGAAATGATGATGCTCCTACCTTCAAAAGAAAACGAGACATGTCCAAGATTCAATGTTTTCGTTGTGATAAGTATGGTCACTTTGCGAGGGTGTGCCCTCAACGACCTAAGCTTCAAGTTGCCACTGCAGATGTTGAAGAAGTCACTCCACAAAAGGACTCCAGTAATTATCTATTTTATTCAGCCTTGTCTAGCAATGTTTCTACGGACTCTTACACTTGGTTGATTGACAGTGGTGCTTCTAGACACATCACCGGATTCAGAAGTCACCTTTCAAACTTAATGGAAAGCAACTCTAGTGATCAAGTTGTTATTGGAGATGATGCTAGATATTCTGTAAAAGGGTTTGGAAATTCCACTCTTCACTTGGATTCTGGAATTTCTTTGGAATTGAATGATGTACTGTTCGTACCAGGGATAAAGAGGAACCTTGTTTCAATTTCAGCATTAGAAGACAAAGGTTATCAAGTTGCCTTCTCTAAAGGGAAAGTTCTTATATGGGCAAAGAACTCCAGCTTCAAATCTGCTCAAGTGATTGGAGTTAGACATGAATGTCTCTACATGCTGTGCACTCGTCCTCTTCAAGCACTTGTGCATAACAGTACCAGCATGTGTGATCTTTGGCATCGAAGATTGGCTCACATTCACTTTCGTGCTCTACCTATCATGGAGAAGATGGTCACCGGTCTTCCGAAATTCAATCAAGAACATGAAGGTACATGCAAGGGATGTGCCCTAGGCAAGAACACAAAAGGTATGTTTCATTCCAGTGAAAGTAGATCTAAATGCATTCTTGATCTCATTCATTCTGATTTGTGTGGTCCAATGTCTATTGCATCATCTAGTGGTTTCTTGTATTATATTATTTTCATTGATGATTACTCTAGAAAGACTTGGATTTATTTCTTGAGATCGAAAGAATCAGAAGAAGTATTAGTAAGATTCAGAGAATTCAAAGCGCAGATTGAAAATCTGTCTGGGAAGAAGATCAAAGTATTAAGATCTGATAATGGTGGAGAATACACTTCTGGCACTTTTCGAGACTTTTGTATTGAAGCAGGGATTAAGAGGGAGTTCAGTGTTCCCTATAATCCACAACAAAATGGTATTGCTGAAAGGAAGAATAGGTCTATTGTGGAAGCAGTGAAAGCTATGATCCATGATCAAGACTTACAAATCTCTTTTTGGGCTGAAGCATCAAGAACAGCCGTCTATGTTCAAAACAGGAGTCCCCACAGGATCTTAGAGAATAAAACTCCTGAAGAAGCATTCTCAGGCGTGAAGCCTGAAGTTAGTCATTTGAGGATCTTTGGCTGTCCAGTCTATGTTCATATTCCAAAGGAAAAGAGAACAAAGCTAGAACCTTCTGGGAAGAAAGGAATTCTTGTAGGCTACAGTGAGACATCAAAAGCTTACAGGATCTACATTCCAGGACAGAAGTCTATTGAGATTAGTAGAGACGTCACATTTGAGGAAGATGTTGCTTATAGAAAGTCCAAAGGCACTCCTATGGAGGTCGATGAAGAAGAACCTCCTCAAGATATGGAAGTTGACCATATCCCAGAGAATCTGAAGGAGGATACAGAACCTAAAGAAGATATTGATCCAGCTGAGCCTTTGGATCCTACTGATGGGCCTCTAGACATTGTGATTGGAAAGAAAAGACCTCTTTGGGCTCGCAGGACAATGCAGGAAGCAGAAAGGTTTGCAGCTCCAAGAGGAGCCTTCAGAGAAAGCAAGAGACCTCACAAGTTCTCTAGCTATGTTGCCTTGATGAGTCAGATTATTGAGTCAGAGCCTTCAAATGTTGAAGAAGCTTCTAGTCAACAAGTATGGAAAGATGCCATGATTGAGGAGTATCAGTCTATACTTAAGAACGATGTTTGGGATATAGTCCCTAGACCCAAAGACAAATCTGTGGTGTCTTCTAAGTGGCTCTTCAAGATCAAGCATGCAGCTGATGGGAGCATTGAGAAACACAAGGCTAGATTTGTGGCTAGAGGGTTCTCACAAAAAGAGGGAGTTGACTATGAAGAAACTTTTGCTCCTGTGGCTCGTTACACGTCTGTTAGAACCATCATTGCTATTGCCGCATCTAGAGGATGGAAGATTCACCAAATGGATGTAAAGACAGCTTTTCTGAATGGCATAATAGAAGAAGAGGTTTACATTGAGCAACCAGAAGGATTTGAGGTACATGAGAAAGAATCTCATGTCTGCAAGTTGAAGAAGGCCTTGTATGGTCTTAAACAAGCTCCTCGTGCTTGGTATGAAAGAATTGATCAGTACCTTTCAAGTTTGGGTTTCTCAAAGAATGATGCAGATTCTAACCTCTACTTCAAGGTAGTAAATGGTGAAGCATTGATTTTAGTTTTATATGTTGATGACTTGATCATTACTGGTGAAGAACATCTAATACTAAAATGCAAGAAGGAATTAGCTTCAGAGTTTGAGATGAAGAATCTAGGTCTTATGCATTACTTTCTTGGCTTAGAAGTTTGGCAAAAGCCAAATGAGATGATTCTAAGTCAAGGCAAGTATACTGTTGACATTCTCAAAAGGTTTGGTATGCTTGACTGCAAACCTATGTCTACACCCATGGAGTCTAATTTAGATAAGTTGAAAGAAGCTGCAGCTAGTTCAGAACCAGTGGATTCTACGATGTATAGACAGTTGATTGGTTCATTGATGTATCTAGTTAACACTAGACCTGATATCTGCTATGCAGTGAGTGCACTTAGCCAGTTTATGTGTGAACCAAAGCAAATACATCTTGTAGCAGCTAAACATATCCTGAGATATTTATGTGGCACAATTGGATATGGGTTGAGATATTCTTCAAATGTGGATTTGGAGCTGCATGGTTTTACTGATTCTGATTGGGCAGGATGTGTCTCAGATCGGAAGAGTACTTCTGGTTGTTGCTTCAGTTTGGGGACTGCTATGATCTCCTGGTGTAGCAGGAAACAGTCTTCAGTGGCCTTGAGTACAACTGAAGCAGAGTATATTGCAGCTTGTGTGGCAGCTCGTGAGGCAGTGTGGCTTCGTAAGCTCCTTGCAGGATTGTTTGGTCAATCAATGGAGCCTACTATCATACACTGTGATAATCAAAGCTGTGTGAAGCTTTCTGTCAATCCTGTGTTTCATGACAGAACAAAACATGTTGAGATCAAGTACCACTATATTAGAGATATGGTGCAAAGGAAAGCTATACAGTTGAGGTATATCAGCACTGAAGAGCAAACGGCAGACATTCTCACCAAGCCTCTCGCCAGGATGAAGTTTGTATACTTCCGAGAGAAACTTGGTATGGTGGAGAATGCAGCCTTGACTGAGAAAGAGTCTCAGTAATCAGTGATCCTTGATTGAGAATGCAACTCTCTGCTGAGAGAGAGTTGAGGTGCAAGCCCTTGTTAATACAATTCTCTGCTGAGAGAGAGTTGAGGTGTAAGTCCTTGATAATGCAATTCTCTGATAAGAGAGAGTTGAGGTGAAAGCCCTTGTTTCCACCCTCTGGGAGAAGCTATGGTGGATGTCATGTGTGCGACTCCATGACAAACATCACGTGAGAGAATCCGTGATGAGTTTATACCATCTATGGGAGTAGCCATAATGGTTGATATCACGTTGAGGTGATATTCTATTTTGTTTTCATTCTAACCTAATGTGTCTTGTGCAGATGAAAGTTCATCCCTAGCTGAGAGGGAGTGTTGATGTTAAGTACAGCGTCGATCTGCACTTTCCAAGAAAGATATTACCTAGAGCCGACCTTATCTTGTGTTATATCCTTCCCTTGTTGACTGGCCGACCTAAGTCACATTTATTCATTTATCATTGCTTGCTCAAAGGCCGACCTATATGAAGAGGCGCCAAGAAGGTATATATACAAGGTTACTTTTTGATGTTCATACACATTCGAATACACAAAGAAGTTCGCTATTTTGGCAGAGCAGAATTCGCAGTCATAGAAGAAGCTCATACTTGGATTCGCATTCCTAGAAGAAGTTCATACTTGAACAGCAGATCATCATTTTGTAGCAGCAGACCGATTTCAAGGAGAAACATATTCATTTGTATCTTTGCATCTAGGAGAGATGCTATTATTCATTGTATCAAATTCGGCATTGTGTTGGGCCTGAGTTCAAGCAGATTTCTGCTCTTATTCCTTCAATATATAAGAGATATATTTGCTGGGTTTTTCTCCCTCAAGAGGAGGGTTTTCCCAGGGTATCTTGTTGTGTTCATTGTCTTATGTGTTGCATTTCTTTTGTTCAATTGATTAAATAATCTGATCTAAGAAAAACTAACAATCCTTAGGCTTAGGAGTTTTGGATTACTTCTTTATGCTTTATGAGTGGTGTTACTTGTTGATTGACTTACTGTTCTGTGAAGCCTTGAATGTGAAATGTGAATTGATAAGTTATATTGATGACTGGAATTTACAGTTAAACGTATATATACATGTTTGTACAAACACGTGTATTAAGGGTACACTAACTGGCCTGTAATACACGTATTTGGATAATTAAATACAAATATGTATAGATATATTTAAATGTAAATATTGAATGTGTTTATAAATATATTTAATATAAACGTTATTATAGTTTTACCTATAATAATATATATAGATATATCTATAGTAATATTTAAATATTATATAGATATATACATATATTTAAATAAGGTAAATAAAACTATAATAGGTTATATTTAATATAATGCAAAATATATATATAACTTTTTAATTTATATTTTAAATAAACATTGCCTTGGAAATAATTAAAATTGACTTGTATAGTCATTTGGCAAATAAATACATTTACCATAAGTAAAGAAAGTATTTTCGACTTCCATAGTCTATTGGGAAAATACGTTGGAAATATCATGAGAATTTAAATGATAAACATTTGAGACTTTTGAAAGGTTTAAACAAATGCATTTTTAAAAACCTTGACAAGGTAAAAATCGCGGATTTCCTTCATACTGGAAAAACGCGAATTGTAGAGAATGGCGCAAATTGAAAATGCTGAGATGGAATGAGAGTTTGGAAGGAGGAAAAACTGCGTAGCTCCTCACGCCAATAGACCAGGTCGCGATTTGCAAAATGCCACCATTCTGGAAATGCGTGGGCAGAATGAGGCCAAATGGTTGCATTTATTGCTTTGACGTTTTCTTCTAAGATTAACCCGCCATTGTTCATAAGTTGCGCCATTTTTTGGGAGACGCCTGTAGGTGTCAACCCTCCTTTTTATCAAATGAAAGTTTGAATTATTCTCTGAACTGTTGGAAGTCGATTCACCTCTAAAAGCTATGAGTAAGTATGGAAATTTGCCACATTTCATTTTAAAATATTCAAAGTGTAGTTTTGTCATCTTACATGCTTGCAAGAGTGGAAATTGTTGGGCTGAGGGCTCTATAAATAGCCGCTCAGTTCATTCATCAAGGACCACTTGCAAATTCTGAATTTTCATTTGTTGAGAGCCATATTTTGACAATTCTGGAGAAGCATTTTGTGAGTAATCTTTTGTTGTTGTGGAAGCATTTATAAGATAATCATATTCCACCATTGTTGTATTGCATAGGTTTAGAGCCATATTCTGTCATTGCTGAGTAAGCATTTGTTAGAGCCATATTCTATCATTGCTGAATAAGCATTTGTTAAGAGCCATAGTCTGTCATTGCTGAATAAGCATTTGTTTGAGAGGAGTGACACTGAGGAAGGAGGAGAAGTAGCTGCAGACTGGAATCATCTACAACAAGGAAACATGCATGTGAAATGTTTTAGATTAATTTTGTATGTTAATGGATTTCATTAGAATGTTGCTTTGGAAAAGGATAGTAAAATAGAAAAGCACTAGAAGAAATTCTGTTGGAATAAGATAGCTTGTTGTTATGAAATAACTTAGGAAAAGCTTGTTTGTAAAAGGTGAAAGGAATGCTGATTTGTGAAAAGGATAACTTGTTATTAGGAAATACTTGGGAAAGCTTGTTTTTATGAAAATAGCTTGATTTCATTAGAATAGCTAAATTCTTGGGATAGACTTGTTTATAAGGAAAACTCGTTTATAGCTTATTATGGAAGAATATAAAGTCCATATTATAAAGGGAATGCTTGAAATGAATTTACTTGAATACTGCTTGAAATCTTGAAATGAATCTACTTGAATACTGCTTGAATTCCTTATATAAAGGAAAAGAGGAACTAGTTAATAAATATTAGGTCGAGGGTGGAATCAGTACCAAGGTAGTCTAAAGCTTTAAAGTTAATAGGTTAACTAGGAAAAGCTATGTACTCCATGGATAAAGATTTCCATGTTAGGAGTAACCAAGAGGGACCCTTGTTGACTATATTCCAATTCCTGAATAAGTAGTTGTTGTAGGAAGTCTAGGGTGATTGACTACCCACGGAAAGGACTCAACCTACGCGTAGGATAAGACAACCTTAAGTCAAATTGAACCTGACTTAGTGCAAGTGATAGATGACTGTCAGTTTAAATACTGTCGAAATGCTTTGGCCAAAGTAGTGTAGTATACCTAACGTCCACTTAGACTGTGAGATGATTACACTGTCAGTTCACAGTAGTCTAGGTTACATGCTAGATTGAGATTGTGAGGGCACAAGGATTTAGTTATGTAGGATTACACACTATGCTTAGTTGGTCATACAGAACCGGTTACCCAACCAATCTCTTCGTAGAAGGGAGGGCCGTCTACTTAACATTAAACGTGCGGGGGACCGCAATATAAGTCCGTGGTTGGCGGAAAAGCACCTGAGTGATGTTTCTCCTCCACAGCAAACTTCTGATGAACCAAGGTTTGAAAGGGAAGAACCTGAACAGTCTTATTCCTATTTGCTCAAAAGCTTCCGAGCTATGATTGAAACTTGTAAGATTCTTACTTTGTTATTTATTTGAAAGAAAAGTAATTATGAAATGCGTACTCTGTTATTTACTTGGAAAAGAGAACAATGATGTATTGTGTCAATTATTTCTTTATGATGAAATGATGTATTAGAATGAAAAGAAAAGTTTATTTCTTATTCCTATTTGCTCAAAAGCTTCCGAGCTATGATTGAAACTTGTAAGATTCTTACTTTGTTATTTATTTGAAAGAAAAGTAATTATGAAATGCGTACTCTGTTATTTACTTGGAAAAGAGAACAATGATGTATTGTGTCAATTATTTCTTTATGATGAAATGATGTATTAGAATGAAAAGAAAAGTTTATTTACTTTGTCATTATGAATGTCTTTCCTTGTATCTTATTAGTGAAAGTAGAAATTTTTTGTTTACTCGGTTTGGGGGTTGTTACATAATTTTTGACCTTATAATGAGAAAAAATCCCATGAAAATCATTAACAATTATCATGCCACCAAAATATTCATTAAGAACAAATATATAACATGGATTTTGGAGGTCTTAGGAAGCAACCCCATACAAATGGCTTCAAGATTTATAATTGAAGAGGAAGAGATCCCATGAAATAGAGGAAAAAGTACTTTAAAATAAATCAAAAATCTTATTCCAAAAAATAAGAACCATTATTTTTTTAGCTCTTATAATTTCAATAATTTCCTATCAAATAAGGTTGTAAATTTACATTACAATTTTAGATTTTTTTCTTTCTAATAATCCTAAGAGAAAACATCTCAAACTTTTTAAATCTCTATTATATTCTTCAACATTGACTAGTAAGACAACAACTTAAAAATTTATGAGACCAACCTACCTAATTACAATAGACTTGTAAGTTTTTTACTTAGAAATAATTAAGTCCTTCCATGAGACCATATTCTTAGGGTGGCGTCCCATGGATTTGGTAGCTTCCTGGAAAATTTTAGTGGGTGTTGAGATTTTTAAAATTTTTTTAAAAATATTTTAAAGCACACGAGCGTCCATGAGTCTTGTAGTGCAATTTAAGCTTCAAAATTTATGAAACCTAGTAATCAAAATAAACAAATATAAAATAATAAAAATAATACTAGATGAAAATTAAAAAACCCTAGATAATTGACAAGTGATAGAAATAACTCTTAAGTTGATTGGACAATTTCTAACCCCAGCCCAAATACACCTCAAATCTTCAAATTAGAAAGTAAGAATTGCTATTATGAAACTCTCTTCTTTTAAAATAAATTGTGAAGCCTTCCCATAGAACCATAGGCTTAATTGTAGATTTTCTATTTTCGATTTGACTCCCATCAACATAGATTGTGAAGCCTCCCCATAGAACCTGAGCCTTAGTCGTAGTTCTCGTTCATTCCTTTATGGAGGAGACGTTAGACCGAAGAAAGAAAACTTGGATGAAGCAGAACAACAAGTGGTTGAACAAGTGGGACATCAAATTGCATGAGTGTCCTGGCACCAATAGTGAAATAAAAAACTATGTGAGGGAAAAATTTAGGATTGCCATGTGGTCAAATCAGATTGGGCGAAAAAAAGCATATTACATCAAAGAGTTTAACCCAACAAAGGATCATGGGGGAAAAAACCTATTTAGGTGCAGCTATTAAAGGGAAGGCGAGGTTGTTAGTTGCGCAATTGAGAACGGGATCGCACCATCTTAGATGCGAGACTGGTAGGTGGAAGATTCCTAAAGAGGCTTGGGAAGAAAGAACGTGCATATTTTGTAATAAGGGGGCGGTGGAAACGGAATGGCACTTCGTCATGGAATGCACAACTTATAAAGATATCCGCAATCAGTTCACAAACAGTTTGGGGGTGGACAATATGCAGCAGTTATTTGAGGAGGATAAGATCAATCAGACGGTCAGCCTTCTAGTCAAAATCAATAGAAGGAGGTCCGACTTGGAAAAGAGCTTGAAGACAAATAAAGTTGTTTGTCTCGGTCCCATAAACTAATCTCGTGGACGTTATTAAAATCTTTCTTCTTTCATTCGTTTATGAGGCCCAATATGTTTGAAATTCGATATACTCTATTTTCTATTGTGACTGCTAATTAATATATAATGTCACACTATTCTTTAAATCAAGACGTAGGGCTTTGATGTATTTTGTACTTCGCTCCGCTATTTGGGGGAACAGATCTGCACGCAGGACAATCATATATTAGTTCTCCTCGCAAAGAATTCCATCCATTTTGCAGAAACTGGTATGTAAATGGAATATCTCAAAAACGTTAATTAATTTTTAATATCTTTGACGCTTTTAACTGAGCTCAGGACAATTATGAATTTGGAACATGTCTTGTGTTTAATTGTATGTTGGGCAGGTTTATGGGAAAATGGATGTGGAGAAAGCTTCCCTATGTAATTGTGTGGTGAATTTTCTATTGGAAGAGAATTATTTGCTGACTGCATTCGAATTGTTGCACGAGCTTCTGGAATATGGTCGGGACTCCCAAGCGATTAGGCTTAAGGATTTCTTTGCCGATGCAAACAAGTTTCCCCCGGATCACATCTCATCATTGCATAACTTGCGACGTATGTATTACCCATTTTCGGGTTGTTCTTTGTTTTCATAAAATTGGTTAGAGGGTGAATTTCCGCATCTGCGTTGATTCGATCCACGAGTTTTGCTTCAATTTCCAAATTGTTTATAAAAATCACTAATTTAGGACCAGTTCCTCTGTCGGATCCGAAAAGAAGTTAGATGCGAATGAGACACCTAGAGCCAAATCAGAGACCTATTGGGAAACAGGTTACGGCCAGTTGCTAATGAAAAATTCTGGGTCTCTAAAGGCGTCCACAACACCAGAAATAGCAAACCTAACACTAGCAACATTAGATTTTAACAATAAATTTAAGTAGATTTTTCAAACTTTTTGAAAAACTGTGTAGTAACTTTAGTAGCAACATTTCCGATCACACTCTACAATTTGTTGTTATTTGCCCATGCTATCCTGATAATGGATCACCAAGAGTAATCATGACAGAAATAGTACTGCAACATTTTCTCCAAAAGTTTTAAAAACTATACATTAATAAGGATAGACTTAAAACTGCAACTCATAATAACATTGAAACCCAGAGATAACAATTCAAATCACACAACAACAGAATCAGTGCATTGCGTGGTTTAATGGAGGTTAATTCCAAACTTATGAGCTCCAGGGAAATTGCAAAAAGCAGAATCTTCAATTTATTTATCAAATACAGAGAAACTGAAATAGCATGACAATGCAGCAATAAGAGATCTCTGTAGGGAATACATTTCTTGGTCTCAATTGGAAATGGTTTATTGTAGAAATTCCTCCTTAACATGGATCTAAGCGTTCACAATCTGTTATTATACGGAGAATACATGTATCTTGAATGTGCATTATGCTTTAGGATTTGTCTCTTTATCTCTTTGCATGAAAAGATGTATTGGGAATTGAATTGTAATGAACTTTTGTTAAATAGCATGGGCTAGCCGTTCTGCCAAATGAGTATTGTAGCAGAAATACTAGCAAACAGTGCTGCTTAACCCTTGCTATCAACAATTAGACAAAGTTGTAAGAATACAATGCAATATTTATTTTTGTTGAACGGGGTGATTGCATTGTTTTTTCTGTTTAACAAATTTTTTGAGGCACTGTGACATGCTTTATTCAAATTATCTTTGGTTCATATATTTTGCAGTTTTGGATCCACAAAGTTTGCTGGAGGAGAAGGAAGCAGCAGATGAAAAAGCTGCAATTACTCAATATGAACTGCGTTTAGCTCAAGAGGATATCATGAAACTGAGGATGGAGTTGGAGAAAAAGGCAGCAGCTTTCTCCACTGGAGATTTAGATGGTTAGGATTCTTAAACTGAGTGTGGTTTTTAGTTAATAGTATGTCATATCAAGCTATGTTTTAACTGTTCTGCACCAAGCTTTCACATTAAGCAACTGACCCTTGAAAATATGTATGGACGCAAAACTTGTTTTTTTGGGTAAAAGTAACAAGTTTTGAAGAGAAACAATATGTTTCCAAAAGATGAGGTTGGTTTTATTCTTCTGACGTGTACATTATATTCCTTGGCCCTTTGCTGGTATTTTCGAACAGGAATTTTTTTTAGATGCATCAGTATAGACAGCTGCGAATCAAAAATCTATAGATAGTAAGATCATTGAGCAAACTTTTGATAAAGGACAGAGAGACCATAATGACAGAAAAAGTGGAATAATTCCTATACTTATACAATAACTGTATAAAAAATCTTTGTATTCAGGATGCTGAATTTCATGAAGCCAAAATTTAAAATCATACGAGAAGCCCCTTGTGGAACTGCTACATTTTCTCTTCTTAAATGCGAGTCTTCTGTAAGATATTTCTAAGGTATTATTGTATGTAAATTTAAATATTCAATTAGATATCAGTGGCTATTAAGTACAGAAGATGGTAGTTATCTATAAACTGGTGATTGATTGGTTGAGTGATGCATGCATTTATCCATCTATAGCAATCTCTATTGAAGAGGGCAATTCTATAAAGTTATCGACTTGAGAGATTGATGCTGATAATTTATGGAACTTAAGAACTCCACAAGCATGCCATGCTTTTTTGGGATTCTAAAGATGTTAAAGTGCCTCTGATTGTATATATGTTAGTGTAACATACACCAGTCTCAGATGTTTTTAAAATGGAGATGATTTGCTTGCATGATGATGCAGCCTTCTCAGATCTAAGGGGATGAAAACTTTTGAGATCTCTACCAAACTCTCAGGCTAATGAGAAGAGTGCGATCATTGCCAAATCTATAATAGATGGGTACCATTTGACATTCAACACAAATATTTAGTTGAGAAACAAGCTGATCCTGATTGAATGGCAATCTGGAGGGCAAGTGGAAAGTTATGAGGATAATTAGGGGTGCCTGGGTTTGGACTAAGTTATATTCAGTGATACACAAGGACATGACCTCAACCCCAAGGACTTAGTTTTGGCATGGTCTACCCAATGGTTTAGGTACTTGGGGAGGGGGATGAAATGTCTCCCTGCTGCTTCCAATCACTAGGCAAGGTGCCTTAGCCATTCTTAGGAGGTTCTGGGTCCTATTGGTGTTCTAGGGAAGCCCCTTTCCCCGCTTTATGGACTCCTATACATTCCTAGTGGATGACTTAGTGTCCCTTAGGATGTCTCCAACTCTATTGGGGGCATCAAAAAGTCATTGAATTATTGTGAGGGATAAATTGGTAGCCTTCCAAAATCATCCAAAGATGGTATTAGTTTTCATATACTATGTGAATTTAAAAAATTATTCCTTTAAATTTAATATTTGTTATGCATATAGATTCATCCATTATACATTGATTAAGCAGGTGCAAATAAAATAAATCATAACAGAGCAGAATGAAAAAATAACAAGAATCATACACCATAATATAGCAAGTCATATTTAGATTTCCTATTGGTATTGTGGAATAGTCATTCTAGTAAATATCATCTTTCATTCTATTCTTAATGTCTCATATCTCTAACCGCTATCCCATATATAAGTGGTGTATATACGGTTTCATCATAAACAGGCGGTTGCAACTTCCTGTCAACTATAGATTCCCTCGTAACATACTTTAGTTAACTTATCCAATCTACTGACCCTACACACCACAAATATCTTTCATTTAAATATTTGTACATTTACAATAAAAAAGAGTTGCACTATTCATTTGTCTTATTACCCTAAACGATAATCTGACCCTAAAGTTGTTGTCTTGCTCATAAACAATTTGCACCAAACTTCTTTTGAAAATGATCTTTTGTTCTTTAGATATCTGTGCCAACAATTTGAAAAACCTATTGTGAGGTGAATGGGGCCATTGCTCTAGCACTCTTATCATTTTTGTTTTGAACAACTCAACAAAGTCATCCAGCTGCCCTTGCCAGTTTTTGAATGGATAGGAAGTTAGAAAACAACTCATTGCTCAGGTTCATGAATAATCTGACTTCTTTGACTAAAAATGTCAAGGACTAAGGAGTTCCCTTCCACCAAATTCATCTGCTGTATGATCGTGGCCTCATCCCTTATGGTATTGGGCCAATGCACTCAGCAAGATTTGATCCAGGTAAGGTCTTTTGTAATTCAAGCAACTTCACCAGTAATCAAATTTTGTTATACCTTGTCACAGTTCTTGTTGCTAAATACCTTACAGGTACATATGATATTCACTAAATACAATAATGACATCAATTTTTTCAGCTCTCCATTCCTCTAGGGGGTTTGCCAGTAAATGTTTCAGTAATTGTGTCATTCCCAGTATCTGCTCAACTTAAACCTCACTTGAACTGTTGTGAGCTTCTTTTTCCAAGGCTTGCATCCTTTCATGATGCCTTAACAGTACGTGTCAACTGCTTGGTTATGCTCTATATCTACAATGTGTTTCTTGTAAATATTGTACAAGATATCATCAGCTTTCTTTCATCTTCTGCATTCTTGACCACACCTACTGTTGGAAAGGTGTTGTATACCTTGTAAAACAATGTTGTTCATTCATGTGGTTCACTTAGGGATTTGGGACATCATAGTTGGTTAGGCAACATTGGAGCCTTATGAAAAAATGACCCTCATGTTGAGTAGGGCTCCACATTTGAATAAGACAAGTTTTGAAATCATTGGCATGTTGTATGACACATTAGGAGTTACATTTGGGGTTGCTAAAATATAATTTGCACACATGGAATGGGGTGCTACATTTCACATAAGACAGCTTGGTCAAGTGTAATGTCCCCTTCTGGGATTGCCCTGAATCTTGCCCTAGAATCACAAGTTTAATGTAGTTAGGGTTATAACTTACCAATTAAATGCTTTAAGCAAGATAGGTCTTGGTTTAGGTCCTGCAATCATGTTAGATAATATTGTAAATATAATTCTGATTCATATGATCAAAACATAATAATAGATTTCTTATCATTTAAACCGTGTAAAAATATATAATTATCTCAAAACTATACATTAATATAAACTACACAATAACCATAATGCATATTGGAAGTTTGATCATAATAGGATTTGGATGAGAAACATGATAAGCCTGCCCAAAGCTATCCATACTAAGCCCAAGAGTGGATAGACCATCCCTCTTGGCCCCAAGGGGCAGACACACACTCATCCAACATGGAGTGGTGTACTTAGTGGATAAACTTGTACCTGCTTTCCCTATTCATGCTGCCTTATCCATGCCTCTTACGATCAACAATCAATCCATAAAGAGATCGGGGAGAAGCTACAATAGGAGGCCTGTAGATTCCCCTTTCTAAGCCCAAGGGCAGACACTCACCCCCTTGGCTCCAAGTGGCCAGCTTGGAGTGGCGCACTTAGAAAGAAATCTAGTACCTGCTCACCCTACTCGTACTTCTCCCACTCCTCCTCATGGTTGCTTGATAAAAATTACAAACACTAAAGATATCCAGATTTATACACTAATAAATATATCATTATACACAATAATCATGATAGAGCATACCACAATATCTATTAAAACATAAGATTACTATATTCACAGCAGCAGATGTAATAACTGCTGATTCAGCCCTTGAGTGCAGATAATTTATTCGGATCTGCTCAATTGCCTTGTTGTTTTGATCTCTTTCTAATATTCTGAAGTTATTGGTTGCCTGAATGCAAGTATATTTCTGCAGATGATTCGATGCCTCTCTTCTTGGAATATGTTCTCCTTTAATATCCCCACGGTGGGAAAAGACATTCACATAACCATTCACCATGCTTGTCCCTTGGTAAGGGACACGTCCTCCTTAGGCTGATTGCTGCTTTTAGTGCTGACTTTTCATTAATCACTGCTCAAGAATAATGATATTAATCGCTGCTTATTTTGTTTGGAATAATCGCTGCTTTAGAATAATTTGTCTTTTTCCTTAATTTGTCTTATGTGACTTTTGGAGGAGATTGCTGTTTAGGGAGTGCCGTGTAGGAGTTTTTAGAGGTAATTAATATTATTTTCACACTCAGATCGCTGTCCCTATTATTTCCCTTGGAGGAGGCGATCTTGTTTTATTTTATTTCATTGTTCTTTCATGGGGGCATGACATCAAGTGGTCAAGCTGGGAGTTACAAGGAATTGACTATTTTTTGGGGATTGTAAGATGTGTAAGTCATCTTGTAAGAAGGATCTTTGAATGTGTAAGGTGTTTTTAGCCTATTTAATGAGTGCTTTGGATAGTAGTTTTATGGCTGATTTTGGGTGTAGCGACATGTTGAAATTTCTCCAGATTTGGATATGGTGTAAAATTAGTGTTTCCGATCTTCTCTTTGTATTTGTAAGCACATTTTGATGTTAATATAGTGAGAGAACTGATTTTATAGCTGGATTTTTAATCCAAAAGGTTTTTCCAGGATACATACAGTGTTATGGTGTTTTATGTACTTTATTTTTTGCTGAAATCTTCATCTTTGTATCGTTGTCACTTGTCATATTCTTGATTTATATTAGATTTAGATCAACTTTTGAAATTCTTATAATCCTAATATAGGAGAAATATCACTAATTTCTTCAACATTTGGAATCAAAGCTTGTGTTTGCCTGATTGTGGAGGGGACACTCTCCTTGAGTCATTTTCTTTGGTTGCATTAGGAGCTGTGTAAGGTTCGAATCTGATTTCACAGGAATCGTGGCAAGTACATCTAGGGATGAAATTGAAAAAATCAATGGGCAAAATATGAGTCATGCAAACTTAAAAATTGAAGATCTCTTGGTTGAGAGAGATATTAAATGGTTGTGACTGGTTGGCATGGATCCTGATGATGGGATGAAATCAAATAGGAAGGCAAGGAACATTATCAGATTATGTTTGTTTGATTTTGTGCTAGGGAATGTCTGATGGAGACACTGCACACAATTTGTGGAACAAAATAGGAGCATTATACCACACTAAATCGTTTGTTTATAAATTGTGAGGAGCTCTACAAATTTTTATAAAATAATTTACCACAAGGAAGCTGCAGTATGCTGGGTTACATTAATAGACAGTAGCATGCAACCACCTGCAAATAACTGCAACAATATGGAGTATCCTATGAGTAATCCTCTGAAACTGACCTGATTGCCTGCTGTAGACTGCTGTTTAAGTCCTCAAAACAACTCCCCCAAAAGAAAGAGATTAGCTTCAGCACAAATGCAGTTCTTGGATGAGATTGCCCCAGAAAACCAAAGGTGGATTCATCCTCTGATTTTTAGATTCAAGCAAGTTTGTCCTCGAAACAACAACTGAGCACTATGCTAGGAAAATATCGGAAAAAGGAGAGTCTTCTAATGGCCAGACACCTCAATTTATAGCACAAAGGAGGTCTCAAATCCCAACACGCCCCATAAACTGATGTCAGTCCCAGAATAGCAAATGCTATTTAAGTCAAGATTCCACCCCAAGATTAGTGCACTACTTTGTCAACATAAGATACTCTTAAAAGTCAACTTGTAACTTTCTCATAATGCTATGTCAGAAACTGACATAATTAAATGGAAAATGCCAAAACCCTTCCTTATGGAAATCTGCATCCATATCCAGGGATGCTAAGAGTTAAGTATTATTTGACCACCTTAATACATTTATTTCTGTAGCCCGTTGTCAGAATGAAGGAATGAGCTTATGGGTCCACACACGACTAATTAATGTGAAGGGGACATTTATATAAATTGCTCTTGTAAACAAAATTACATTCATTGAAAATAAATGATGGAGACTTTGTTGCTGGTCATCTTAATGACTTTAATGTCATTGTTAGTCATTTGCAATTTATTGATATGGAAATAGATGAGGAGGCTAAACATACAACATTGTTTCTTACATTACCTGATTTATGGGACAATCTTGTAATGGCTTTTAGTGGTACATCTTCTAAGTTAAAATTTGAAGAAGTTGTTGCCGTCCTACTAAGTGAAGAATTGAGAAGAAAGTCCATGAATGATTCCTCTAAAGATGCTCTTTTTGTGAGAGGTCAGTCCAAAGAGAGAGGGCTAAGAAAAAGTTGGGAGATAGGAAGAAATTTAAATAAAAAGGTAAGTCCAAGCCTCCTGGTAAAATCAAAACTAAAGTGTTGGAGTTGGGTAAATGAGGACATATTAAGAAATAGTGTTGACTTAAGAAGGATAAAGATGATGATATCTCCTCAGAAAAATCGTCTACAGAAGTAATTAGTGGTGATGCCTTTTTAACATCTTCAATGTGCATGCTAGTTATGATTCATGGTTAAGAGATTTAGGTGCCTGTCTCCATATGACTCCTCATAAGGTGTGGTTTTTAGAGTATGAGAAATAGAATGGAGGTGAGGTATTTTTTGGTGAAACATTTCTCATAAAATTGTTGGTCTTGGGAAGGTAAAGTGGTTATTCAGTGATTTGAGGATTAAGATTCTTTCTAGTGTTTTTCATATTCTAGGATTAGCTGGGAATTTGTTTTGTGTTAGTAAAATGAATGATGTGGGTGTAATGTTGTCTTTGATAAAGCATGTTGCAAAATGTTGAGAGGGGATTTGGTGTTAGCAAAGGGGGTTTGGCATGGAACCTTGTTTAAACTTGATCATGGTGTTGTGTGTAGTGGATGCAATTTTGCCATGGCTCCTGAATCAGAAAATCAGAAATTACCAGCAAAAATAAACAATGTTGTGGTACCAAAGAATGGGCCACATAGGTGAGAAAGGTCTCAAAATATTGAAATTAAAAGGTATGGCTATGGGTCTTTTCAATTGTTCTGTTGATTTGGACTTTTGTGAGCATTGTGTTTACAACAAACAAAATAGATTTAAATTTTCTTTTAGTAGCAGTAGAGCGTGTGGGATTTTAGATTTGGTGCATAGTGATGTTTTTGGTCCTATTGATGTACCTTCTCTTAGAAAATACGCATCCTATGTTTTTTGCATGGATGACTTGTCTAGGATGACATGGGTTTATTTCCTCAAGCACAAATTTGAAGTTTATAACAAGTTTAAAGAGTTTAAATCTCTTGTTGAAAATCAGAAAGAGAGGATGATAAAGGCTTTATGAACAGATAAAGGAGGGGAATATTACACTAAAAAGTTTGAAGAATTTTGTAAACATAATGACTTTGTAGATAGAAAACAACTCCACATACACCATGGTCCACAACAAAATGAAGTTGCTAGGGGGAAGAACATGAGATTGATGGAGAGAGCTAGGAGCATGTTTAGTCATGCTAGCTTTGAGCAAATGTTTTGGGCTAAAGCTATTAGTATTTAGTACCACATGTTATTTAATTGACAGGTCTCAGATTTCATCTCTTGTTGACATCTCAAGAAGTTTGGACAGGTAAAAGGCCATCTCTAGCTCATCATATAATCTTTGGTTGCAAGGCAAATGTTCATGTGTCTAAGGAAAATAGGTTTCTAAAAAATGTATTTTCATTGGTTTTGGTAAGAATGTTAAAGGTTCTAAGTTTTGGAATCCAATAACCCAAAAAATAGTTTATTATAGAAATGCGATTTTCGAGGAAATCAGTGTGTTCCAAAAACCAAAGTAGAGGAAAATGTATTTGAAAATGAACCTATAAAGATTAGTGGAAGTGGGAGGGAATGAAGAAGAGAACTCAAAAAGAAATTTCAAAAGAAATTTTTGAAGAAGAGTTCGACACTCCACCTAAGGAAATCCATTAGAAATCAAAAGCAACTTGGAAGGTATAGCCCACCAAACTTTTGTTGCATTTTTTATTTGTCTTGTATTGATGATGAACCTAGGATTGTACAAGAAACTCTTTCATCAAATGAGAGCAAGTCTTGGAAAAAAGGCCATGGGTGAAGAGATGGTGGCCATGGACAAATGCAAGACTTGTAAAGTTGCTTGAAGGTAGGAAGCTTATTGGTTGTTAAGCGGATTTTCAAAAAGAAACATGGTTCAAATGGAAAGTTAGACAAGTTCATGTATGATTGGTGACAAAAGCCAAAAGGTATTACCAAGTTGAGGTTGTAAACATTGGTGAGATTTCTCTTGTTGCAAAACCAAATTCTATTGGAATCCTTTTATCTAGTGTTTTTGCATCTAGAGAAAATGGATCGTAAAACAAATTTTTTACATGATTATTTAGAAGAAAATATTTATGTCTTAGTTTGAGAATTGTATTGTTAAGGGAAAGGAAAATTTGGTTTGCAAATTGAAAAGGTCTCTCTATGGTCCTATACAATCTCGTAGAATGTGGTACCATAAATTTGACTTGTATGCGTCGAAACTTGGGTTTGTTCGTAGTAAGGCTGATAATTGTGTTTTTTATAAGTAGGTTGATGATCACTTTATTATCATTTTCTTTTTAGTGTTGATAGGAGAATTGAAAACCCAAATTTCTATGCAATTTGATATGAATGATTTTGGGGCTGAAAAGTTTATTTTTGGTATGAAAATAAGGAGGGGCTTTGCTAACAAGAAGCTTTAGTTGAAACAAAAGAAATATGTGAGAGACTATTTTGCAAAGTTTTATGATGCATCATAATAAGGCAGTGAATTTTCCTTTTTTAGTTGGTACAAAATTATCTATGGAATTCCTTAGATCATATGAGGATTTTGAAGGTATGGCATGTTTAGTATGTTAGAGCAATAGGGAGCCTAATGTATTAATGGTTTGTACAAGATTGAATATTTCCGAAGTAGTGGAATTGTTAAGTAGGCTTATGTCTAACCCAAGCAAGGTACATTGGACTGCGATTAAGAGGGTATTTAGGTATCTTTGTAATGCTTTAGATTACTCCATTTGTTATCATGGGAGAGGTGTTTTGGGCAAGATAGTGGACATACAAGGCTTTGTGGATGTTGATTGGGTTGGTGATGTGGACTGTAGGAGGTCGATTAGTGGCTATGCATTTTCTCTATTTGGAGGGGTTGTTAGTTGGATGAACAAACGACAACTAGTTGTTGCTCTTTCAACTACAGAGTAATATGTGATTGTTACACATGCTTGCAAATAAATAGTTTGGTCATAAAGATTATGCTTAGATGTTGGCTTTGTACATAGGGCAATGCGAATTGTTGTGGTAGTCAAAACCTCATTACGTTGGCAAAAAATCTTACATTTCCTACTTGCACAAAACATATTGATGCTCAACATGACTTTGTTTCAGATATGGGGGAGGATGGAAGGTGTTGATTCAAAAGGTTGACATTTTGGAAAATGTTGCAAATCGTCCTTCTAAATCATTGATCATGGACAAGTTAACTTGATGCAGGGGAGCTATGGGCTTTTGACTCCTAGCTTCAAAATTCATGTTTATTTCATATTTGACCTCTTATGCAATGTATACAACAAGTGGGAGATTGTTGGGAAGGTGTTGTACACTTCACATAACAATGTCATTCATTCTTGTGGCTCACCTAGGGATTTGGGAAGCCATAGTTGGTTAGGCAAATCTCTCATGAGAAATTGATTACTTGGCATGCTGTATTGGGAATTACAGTAGAGGTTGCTAAAAGGCGAATTTGGCACATGGAATGGGGCATCACATTTCACATAGGACAACTTGGTCAAGGGGGCAAGTTGGGAGTTAGAAGGAATTGACTTTTTTTAGCTAGTTGTAAGATATATCAAGATCTTGTAATAAGCATCTTAAAATGGGCAAAGTGGACATTGGAAATTGTGCCACAACAAGGAAGTTACAAACCCACATGTGGGCACCCTTGGTGACGTGGTATGGTGGTTTCATTAGGGTTTTAGAAACCATTAATTTTCTTGTATTGTATTTGCCTATTTAGTCGAGGCTTCAAAATGTGGATAGTAGTTTCATGTCTGATTTTGGGTGTAGGGAAATGTTGCTGAAATTTCTCCATACTTGGTTTATGGTGTAAAATCTATGTTGCTAATCTTTTCATTGTATTTGTAAATGCATTTTGATGTTAATATGATGAGAGAACTGATTTTGTGCATAATTTTTTTTTCGTAAGGGTTTCCTGTGATACATATTATGTTATGGTGTTTTGTATGCTTTGTTTTCTATTTTTTATGGTGTTTTGTATGCTTTGTCTTCTATGTTGCCAAATCAGTTTGAAAATTGGCCGTTTCCAAGTATGAGTTGGATCCTAATTGGGTATGGAGTGAAACTAATTGTGGGTTTGCATAGGGTTCAGTTTGTAGCTTCCATGCATTTTTTGATTCTTTAATAGGAAACAGTAAACGACTATTGCAACAATGCTAAATTGGAACCCTATAACCGCAAATCTTTAAAGGTGTCAACATTGATTTTGACATTTTTTTGTTGACTTAGTGGGCATGTAAAACGCTAAATGTCGACATTTTCTTCCTTTCATTTGTTTTACACACTAATTCGTGAAAGGAAAATGAATTGCAACATGACGAATTCGTGAATCTATTCATAGAGATAGAAATAGAAAGCTAAGTTCAAGTAGTGTATTAAAAGGAAAATGAATTGCAACATGACGAATTTGTGAATCTATTCATAGAGATAGAAATAGAAAGCTAAGTTCAAGTAGTATAATAAATTATAATAAATAACCCTAAGACAATGTGTTGGTTGATATTACTTTAAATACTATCGATAATAATATTTTTCTTCCCTCATCGTATATTGCAATATGTGAATTAGTTATATATTAATAATACCTATTGATAGTATTAAAAGTAGTAGTGTAATTTCTGGATTAGATTGTGTTGGATAATCCAGAAATTACACTACTACAGTAGGTATTAACTATCCAGAAATTACACTACTACAACATGGATTGTGGAAACTTGATATCATTAGTATTAAAAGTATCTAAAATAATAACAAATAACCCTAGAAGATGTTACTATAGAAGATATAATATCTACTTTGATTGATGAAGAAAACTCATTTTGTTGTGATTGATTTTTGCTGCTTCTATTATTTTGCCCAAAATCTTTGACAAATAAATTATAATAAATAACCCTAAGACAATGTGTTGGTTGATATTACTTTAAATACTATCTATAATAATATTATTCTTCCCTCATCGCATATTGGAATATGTGAATTAGTTATATATTAATAATACCTATTGATAGTATTAAAAGTATCTAAAATAATAACAAATAACCTAGTAGTCACATTTTAAAGTAATAACTATCTATTAATAGCTTTATATTAATAATTTAAAAACTATCGATATCTTAATTTTTAATATTTATAGTATTTAATAACTTTAATAGTAAAATATCTGTAATTTTTTAAATATAGTTAAAAAAACCAGGTTAATATGGTTTAGATAATATGATATTAATATAGTTTTCCAGAATATAGTTAAAAAAATAAATTTAATATTGTATTAACTTTTTATTAATATACTTCAGTTTTGAGGCTTATATTTCTATATACACGATTTGTATTTTTTTGTATGGATGTACACATAATGTACCCAGCTCCCCCAAAACAAATTGCCATATTGGCGTATTGTATGCATGTACACCTGATTTCGACTCAGTAACTTTTTTTTATATTAAATATAGTTTATCAAAATACATCTGTCCACTTTTACTTTTGACATTTCAGTACTTTGTTTTTTTGCCGCACAAGGCCACACTATACTAATACATAGGATTTTGGAGTTTATACAAAATTGATTTTACATAATACATATTGCTGCATATATAACTGTACAGCTGTCTTTTTACATGTTCCTACTTTCACTCCCTTCTATTAAAGTAATATTGTTATATTTAGCGTGTAATGGTCATCTTAGTCGTTTGGTTAGTTTTAGTAACTTTCTTTTTATTGTTTTAGTTCTTGATTGTTTCTGTTTTAGATACATCATTTATAATTGCTTATTTAATGAGTAGTCCTCTCCTTTGTAAATTAATCAATTACCATTTCATGGTATCAGAGTTGAGGTAGTCTTTTTTGGCGAATTTTTGTAATAAAATTCATGGGTTCATTACCTGAAAATTTTGAAAAATATTTTTAGAAGTTTTTGATCGATTTTTTAATAAAAAATTGTGGGATTTTCTTGTCTAAAATCGCGCCCTTTCTTTGCAAATTGTGCAACCTGTTCGTTCGCGACTGTGTGCGACCTAGACAATTTTTGATTTCGTGGTTTTTAATCGCAGCGTTTGGGCATTTTTTATGGCACGACCTATTTTGCACATGCATTTTTTTTATGATTTTTTGCTGGAAAAAAAAATCGTGTGTCTAGGCGTTGAAACAAAATTGTGTGTCTGGCATGCGATTTTTGAAGAAGTTTTTGACGATTTAAAAAGAAAATCGTGTGGCTGAAGAGAAATTATGTGTGGCACCTAGGGCTTTCGATTTGGGTTCTGTTAAAATTTTGCAATTTTTTTTTTTTTTTGATTTTTGGGAAAAATTGTGGGTTTTCAGCCTCTGCAATTTTTATTAAAAAATTGTGGGGGTTTCAAAGCAGCGCCTCGGATTTTGTGCCAACTGATCGCCTAGGGTTTGACTAATTTTTGACAGAAAAATCAGATTTATTTTGCCGATTTTTTTTTCAATAAGAAAAATTTAAAGTTTGTCACTGTGTGAAGCTTGAGTTTTCCTCCTTTTTTTAAGCCAATTGTTGTTAAATTTTCACCAAATTTATTTTGAATGACTAACAATAGATGAATAGAGTATATGACCACCCAAAATTCATGTAAGACCCTCAGCTCAATGAGAGTGTTGCATCATTGAAAACTCTTTGTAACTTTAACTAGTTTTCTATTATTATTTCCATAGTACCTTCATTGTAACAATTCAGTTATACCCTCAGTTATTATAAATTTTCAAGCCATGTTTAAATAACATTTCCTTTATAGGTCTCATTGTAATGCCCCATCTGGGTGAGCATGAGAAAATTAGAGGGAAAATAAATAAAAATAAAAAATAAATTAAATTGCTTTTGGCGCCCTAGGGAAGGAGATTAATAAGATTTAAATTTGAATTTTGGCGCCCAAGTTATTTAAATATTTTATTTAGGGCTGGGCAACCCTTTTGGGAGTTATAAGGAGGGCAAAAAAAAAAAAAAGGTTTGGGGTTTGGCACCCAATTGAGGGAATAAAAATTAAATAAAAATCAAAAATAAAAAGGGAGAAGTGGTGCCCAAATTGGGCTGACCCATTTGAAGAAATAAGGAGCAATTGCTATATAAACTAAGTCATTTGGAGGTTTTCATATCATGTGGATTATTTCTGCTTTTCTGATCTGCAATTTTGCAACTATTCCAAGGACGAAAACATTTGAGAATAATAGAGGAGTTGGATGAAAACCTAGCTCTTCAATGGAGGACTTCATGACGGAGGTTCACTTGCGCTTTAATGGAGTTTTATTTTAGATGTTCATGCTCAGATGTCATACCAACCTAGGCGACTTGAGGGAGGCAGTTTTTGTGTGGATTTGACCTAGGGTTTCTTCCTAGGGTGAGGTGCCCAAGTTGCAAGAGAGTGACCAGATTTGGAGGGGGCGAAATTGGCAAGTTTGTAAGGTTTTGGCAAGATTTCAAGGGTTGCAAACCCTACATTCAGACCAGCAGGCCAATGCACCCTTGTGGTAGGGTTTTGGAGACATTTTCTATCATATATTTGCATTTATCTTGCATGTGTGTGAGCTGTAGCAGTTCACCCAGCTAGTTTTAGGATAGATCATCATTTCATTACATGTTTTGGGGTTTCTTCATATCAGCAAACTACTGTACATTGCTGAGCATGTTTGGAGCCCATTTCATGGTGATATTGCATCCATAATTAGGTCTGAATTTGTAGCAGCAAACTGAACATTTGGATAATCAGAATTTGGCATGTTTGGATGAATATTTTGGTGATTCATTGTGCTGGTTACATTCTTGTTTATGGTTAGACAAATCTGCTATGTTCTTTGATGTCATTGGGGAGATTATATGTTGTTGCTAATGCATGTTTAGAATCAGAAAATTTACATCAGCATGTTAGGGTTTTGAGCAGAAAATTGAAATCAGAAAATTAGGGCATAAATCTGTGTTGCAAAAAATCAGAAAAAATTGCATATATTTCAGTGGTATCAGAGCTTGGATCCTGCCAATTTGGAGGGTTAGTTTGTATGCAGCCATTTAGTCCTCAAAGGTATTACTTTTGAAGAAGACCGAAACAACAAGATTATCAAGAAGGGACTCCAAGTGTTGACATAAATCAGTTTGCGATGGATAGGGAAAGGAGAGGTGGAAGTCCACCAAGAGATAATAGGAATGTTGGTGATATTTTGAGGGATATAGCAGCCAGTCAAAGGGAAATGATAGTAGGACCATAGAAGCATAAATCCTTAAAAAATTGCGATTTTTGCGATTTTTAAAAAATCCTCAAGCTTGTCGATTTTTTCAGGATTTTTCAGACCGTTGACTTGCAAAAAATTGTTGAATATTGTGATTTTTTCGCATTAAAATCATGAAAAAATCGCCATAAATCACGCTAACAACTCCCGCATTTAAAAACCTTAAATTTGGTGCATTTTTTGCTATAAATTAGGGTCACAATAAGTTAAGGGTGACCATTGTTGACTCTGCAGTCTACCCTACATACACGCGCAAACGGGTTCCTTTCTACTTTGAACTTTAAGATCACAGTTTTGTCAATATGCCCTAAAATAAAGTAAACCACAACAAAATAAAGCAAGGGATTCTTCATTAATCAAAATAAGCAATTCCAGCCATTTTCACTAGTCGTGCTTGTGTAAGGTGACCTTATAAATGGTTATAGCATTTACCACCTCCATGCCAAGAAAACTTCAAAAGCTAACTTTGATGACCAAGTTAGTCAAAACTGTACATATGAAACTTGTACAAAGAATAAGTAGTCTACACCAAATCAGTCCAAATTGTAAATAACTTTATTGTATCATTTTAAGTTCATTGTCTGTTTAGATATTAGGTGATAGGCTTGACTCTATTGCCCTCAGATAAAACATTGATCGAGTTTTTCAAAGAGATTTTGAAGTCTCATATGGCCCAAGTTTGTCCCAAGGTCCCCCAAAAAAACTATTTGTGGTACCTATACAAAAATCAACGATCATACTACTTTGTCTCTTTTTTTGTCATAGATTAATCATCATTTAAATGTCAAGTCAAATCACTTGTAGTTTTCCCCCTATCAGGTTGCAGGGTTATCATGTTTTGGTCTAGTTTTGTAGCTAACTCTTGCAAAATGTCCAAGGTTGTACTATTCCAAAATGAAAACGATGAGGTTCCTCATTGATGACGAGTACAACAATGAAATGAAAGTATGTAAATGTCTAATACCAAATCTATAACCTGCATAGCCTATAGGCACTTTACTTTACATAGAGAATATTAAAAATAATTTCACTTCATGTTCAAAACTTATAAAATAGCTCTCGAAGGATTTCAATCCCGCACCCATTTTTATGCCAAACATGCAGATTATGTCTGTAATTCAAAGACATCATTTTGCAAGCTTGAAATTAGAGACAATGCATTACCCTGAATTCAAACTCCATTCTCTGATTGCAAGCTTGCACAACTTTAAAGAGTATCTTCCTAAGATTTTAACTATTCTCTTGGACTGGTAATGCACTGTCTCTGATTTCAAGCTTGCACAGCTTTAAAGAGTATTTGCCTAAGATTTTAACCCTTAGCAAATCCTTTATTTTATCACACTTACTTTTTCATCCTCCACTTTATTTCATTCATGTCATTGCCTTCTCAAAGCTTTTGGTCACTTGTATCGTTTATGACTCCTTCATACACTAGCCTTTTCCACTTTTCTCAGATGTCATTTGTGCAAAATTTTTACATTACAATTGATTCCATATCTCAAATATACACTACTCTATTGTATGAGGTTCTCCAACCGATTTTTAGTTCACAACCTAAGCAAGAAACAGATGCCTTTAAGCTCAACAAACATAAACTTGATAAACAACATGCAAGCTTTCTACAATTCATGGGTTAAAATCTCTATTTTATTTTCTCTCTATATCTCTAAGCTATAGAAATGACCTTAAATTTCAAAAAAGAGTAGCATTTGTCTCTTTTTCTACAATTTTTTACGTTTTTTTCAAATCCAATTTTTTCAAAAAATCTTGAACTTTTGGTTTGCCGATTTTTTCCCCAAACGATTTATGCTGCTAGGACAACAACTAGCCAATAATGCTTTAGCTCAAATGATGGCTTCCCATCAACAAATGATGCAACTCATGACACAAGTGATGGGTAATGTAAGAGTTAATGCAGCCCTACTGGTGAAGGAAGTATTGTAGGTACACCTCGTGCTGGGAGAACACACACCACTACCTCAGATCGACCATTGCAGCCTACATTCCTTCACAGAGAGGAAGGGGAGGAAGAAGTTGTTGAAGATGAGGAAGAACAACCAATTGCGGATATGTTGGCTATCTTACATGATGAGTATAGAGCACTTCTCAAAGATGTCAAGATGGATCTGAACTTTAATCAATTCATGAATCAAAAGAAGGATAGAAGAAGAGCAAGGACGAGACAATGACCTAGAGGACAAGCAAGGCCACCTAAAGAGTACAAGGATGCATTAAACAAAGTTCCTCTTCCCAATTTTGATGGCAGCGGTAAAACAAGTGTTACAGCGTGGGTACATAAGCTTGATACCTTCCTCATACTCAAACCAATGAGTGAGGTTAAGGCCATACAGTTTGCTACTATGCATCTTGAGGGTTTGGCATATGATTGGTGGCATCATGAGCTTGTTTCGCAGAATCATGGGATGATCACTTCATATGATGAGTTCACATGAAAACTCATTGCCCGATTTGATAGGAAAGATGTGGAGCTCTACTACAAAGATTTGGCACAATTGAAACAAGTTGGTAGGGTTGAATCCTATGTCAATGAGTTCCTAAAGATTGCAGTCATGGTTCTTGATATGTCGGAGAGGAGATTGTCTGCTTTTTATTTAGGGATTGAATGATAGATTGAGAGGGTTGGTGAAGGCTCATAAGCTTACTACACTTGATGATGCTATTGAGCTTGCACTTGATCTTGATACTACTCCTCCACCATTTCAGCCGCCAAAGAAAGGTTTTAGAGAAGATAAACTGTTTCAAAAAAATTATAACCAGCCTAAGTCCACACCCCCTAAGTTGGACTTTGATACAAGGAATGAACTAAGGAGGAAGAAACTTTGCTTTACTTGCAAAGAGCCATGGGAACCAGGTCATAGATGCCTTGGGAAAGCAAAGTACACTACATTGAGGTCACCACTGACCTTGAGGATGATGAAGTCCAAGACACCACATTGGAGAGTGATCATGAGGAGCCATGGTTGGAGTTAGATACTAAGGTACAAGGTACTATTGCTTTTCTTTCAGCTGTCCCTAAGTATCTTCCCTTTTACTTGAGCGGAATTGTGAGGGGGCAACGGGTCTCATGTTTAGTAGATAGTGGAGCAACACATAATTTCATTGATGAAGGCTTTGTGGCTAAGAGAAGATTGCTAGTTGAGGAGTTTCCTAGATTCAGTGTCATGTTGGCAGATGGATTCAAGATGAGTTGCACTAGGAGGATACCCCAATTGGGCCTTCAATTGGAGGAATATTCATTGGTTGATGAATTCTATGTTGTCGGCATTGGTGGAACCGAGATTGTGTTGGGAATCCAATGGCTACAATCACATGGTTGTTATGTTCAAGACTTCCAAAGGATGGAGTTAGAGTTCACATCAAAAGGAAAGCAAATAGTGTTGAAACCTATCAATAAGGATCTACCTAAGGACATGACACCCAAGAGGATGGATGTTCGGGATAGTCTTATCATAACTAGAGAGGCATGCAACTTTCAGCTAGATACACCTTTTGGACCAGCACTTGGCGATGGACAACTAACAAAGGATGAAGACATGATTGAGTCCCTTGAAGGCACTACAAAGAGGTATGATGTGAGTTCTGATTTTCTGTTTTATGACAGCAGTCATATTTTTGTGCATAACCTTGAGATAGATAGCAGCTATGTCACATGAGGGGAATGGTGTTAAGGGATCTCCCAATGTTGGCACTCAAGATGTGAGTGCCAAAAATGAGGAAAGTGTTGTGGGTTCAAGCCACAAAGGGTCTGATTTTGTACATCATAACATGGAGAATGTTAAAAGGACACAAGATATGTGTGAAGGGTGGTTGCAAAGAGCTAGGAGAGCAAAGTTGTTGGCTGCCCAAGAAAAATACCACTTGCAAGAGATCAAGGAACGTTGTACTTTGCTAGAACAAGCAAAGAGGCAAAGAGAGTCACACCTTAGATCTCTATTTCTTCCAAGGGAAGAATTGATAATGAGGGAGCAAGCAAAGGAAAGGAAGCAAACAAATTTGGGTGGACAAGTGGAGGTATGATTCAGAAAATTTTGTTCATGTACCTGATTTGCATCATGAGTTGCCTTTGTTTGAGGGCCCCTTGAAGGCCCAAACCCTAGAGGAGGTTAGAGTAGTTGAGCATACACTTAGTGGATCAACCACTAGTGTCAAATGTTCACATGAAGAGGGAGTCATAAGTGATTCAGCTTGTGGTGATTCATTGGTCTCTTTTAAAGATGAAAAGTTGGTTAATGACAAAGTGCAACCCTATCATCATATTGATTCTTTGGTAGCATTGGAGGCTGCCCTATTTCAAAGATTTGTGATGCATGCCTGTGTTGGGAATACTTGGGAGGTGAAGCTGAACTTTGACACAAGGTACAAAGGTATTGCTATAATGTTTGGTTTTGAGTTACTAATGCTTGTGTTACAACTAGATGATGTCATAGGGATTGGAAGAAAGCATGAAGATCTTGGCCTTCCTGCCCTAGTTCGTGATGATCCACTCCATACTTTGCTAAGAGATGGATGTTTTTCCTTATTGTACATGGAAATCCTGCAAGCTACTTGGGAGACAACAGCTGTTTGGGTGTTTTGGAGAGGTTTGGATCATCTCTTCACCATTGGGGAATGGCGTATGGATGATGCTCTATTATCATATGGCATTGGCGATGAATTTGCACTCACTTGGGTCTGATTTTTAGTTGGGAGGTTGTTGTTTTGATTGATATCAGCAACATAGAAGTGGCTGATATGTTCTATACATCTACAAGGGGCATCTTGCACCTTCATGAGGAATTCTTCGAAGTTGGAGAGTAGGCTAACGTTGATAGGTCCTTGAGGTACATCTATCTCCTCAGTTTGGTTGAATGTGGAAGTGTGATGATATGGGATCGAGGTGGTGGTATGCTTGTCATTGCTTGAGGACAAACAATTTTGGGAAGGAAGGATTGTAATGTCCCTTTCAGGCAAGGATGAAAAAATTAGAGGGAAAATAAATAAATAAATAAATAAATAAATAAAAAATTAAATTGCTTTTGGCGCCCTAGGGAAGGAGATTAAATAAGATTTAAATTTAAATTTTGGCGCCCAAGTTATTTTAATATTTTATTTGGGGCTGGGTGATCCCTTTGGGAATTATAAGGAGGGCAAAAACATATAAAAAAAAAGTAATATAAATTTGAATTGGGGTTTGGCGCCCAATTGAGGGAATAAAAATTAAATAAAAAGAAAATTTAAAAAGGGAGAAGTGGCACCCAAATTGGGCCGACCCATTTGGAGAAATAAGTAGTGGTTGCTATATAAACTAAGTCATTTGGAGGTTTTCATATCATGTGAATTATTTCTGCCTGTCTGATCTGCAATTTTGCAACTATTCCAAGGACGAAAACCCTTGAGAATAATAGAGTTGGACAAAAACCTAGCTTTTCAATGGAGGACTTCATGACGGAGGTTCACTTGCGCTTCAATGGAGTTTTATGTTAGATGTTCATGCTCAGATTTCATACCAGCCTAGGCTACTTGAGGGAGGCAGTTTTTGTGTGGATTTGACCTAGGGTTTCTTCCTAGGGTGAGGCGCCCAAGTTGCAAGAGGAGTGACCAGATTTGGAGGGGGCAAAATTGGCAAGTTTGGAAGGTTTTGGCAAGATTTTAAGGGTTTCAAACCCTACATTCAGACCAGCAGGCCAGCACACCCTTGTGGTAGGGTTTTGGAGACATTTTCCATCATATATTTGCATTTATCTTGCATGTGTGTGAGCTGGAGCAGTTCGCCCAGCTAGGGTTAGGATATATTATCATTTCATTACATGTTTTGGGGTTTCTTCGTATCAACAAGCTACTGTACATTGCTGGGTATGTTTGGATGAATATTTTGGTGATTCATTGTGTTGGTTACATTCTTTTTTATGGTTAGACAAATCTGCTATGTTCTTTGATGTCATTGGGAAGATTATATGTTGCTGCTAATGCATGTTTAGAATCAGAAAATTTACATCATGATGTTAGGGTTTTGAGCAGAAAATTGAAATCTGAAAATTAGGGCATAAATTTGTGTTGCAAAAAATCAGAAAAATTGCATATATTTCAGTTGGGATATTTCACTCATAAAATAAAATCTAGATTGTTACAAGGTTTGTTTTTAAGCTTATACCCTAACTGTGCTCAAGCTTAAAATATTTCAGTGTTAACCCAAGTTTCCGGGACGGGGACGACAGGATGAGTCCCCAAGTTTGCGGATTTTGAGGCCAAATTTGGGGACGGTAGGGGGACAGCTATATAAAATATAGGGAAAATTTAAAATATATAGGGAAATTTTAAATATTCATATGAAAACATGGATAAAGCATGCATAATATACATTATAGAACGTTAAGTTATAATACCTCAAAAGCTTTGGAGGAAACCTTCTAGTATTGTCATACTTTTCTCCTTACTGTCAATTGTTTGCCATAGTTTTAAGCTTTATCAATCGTCAACTCATACCTCTAATAAAGAAGATATTACAATCTAATGATTTTCTCTAGAATAACTCTGTCTTCTATCTCAAAATATTGTCATCAAACACACCCTTGTTCATTCATGACTATCAAAAGTTCCTCTCTAATATTCTGTCACTGTACTTTATCATTGTGTTTGCCTTCATCTTGAAAACTGCCCTTCATTAGACTATGTTCCTTTAGTCCAAAGTGACTGCCCTTTCATGGTTGACTGCTCACTTGTCCAAAGTGACTGCCCTTTCATGGTTGACTGCTCACTTGTCCAAAGTGACTACCTTTTTTAATAGACAAACCACAGTCATATTTAGCCCACTGTCAAATACTTTAATGGTAGTCCTTTGAAAACTGTGTGCATTGTTCAAAACACAGTCATCTTGTGGTGAGGTCACTTTGCAAACCTTTTCATTACTGGACTGTCCTAAGACTGTCCTTTTGATCTCTCCCCTGTCATCTTCACAACTAGTATAGGGCTTTTGAAACTTCTAGATTTGCATTTTAAAACAATCCACTTTTAGTCCATGGTCTGTCCTCTTGATGAGTTTGGATACTTTCTAAATTATCTAACCACCTTCTTTAAAGAGCCTACCATGTATGCCTTTGGAATTGCTTCAAGATTCCAATGGTTTCAGATAGTTTTTGACCTCTCCATTGCTCAGATAAACATCATATTGAATTTTTGGAGTGTTCAATAAGGGTCTTTTACTTGTGTTTTCAACATCCCATTATGTAACCTTCTATGACTATCTTTTCTAAGGTTTGATTGTCCTCATCTTGGTAAGCTCTGCCCTTGGTTTGTCCTTTATTGCACAGTCTTTACCTTTTGTACAAACTTTAACAGTCTCATTCACAACCCTTTGTGATCAAGGTAACTGCCCTTTATGGCATGGTCATTGCCCATTGTTATTGCCAGTTAAGGATTGTGTTCTTTTTTATTTTAACCATGCATTGACGCGGGGGACGTCGACCGTCCTTGGGATGGTCAGCCATCCCCCTTTTTTCGGTAATCGGTCCCTTGTTTTCAAGACGTGTCCTGGCTTCTGAGCAAAAACGAGGATGCCAGGGGACTGTCCCCCAGCCGTCTCCTTTTGCCCGGGACGTCCCGGGGACAGGGACGAGCCATTTTAGGGGAGGGGGACGCGTCCCTGGGTTTCCCTGAAATATTTCATTAAGCACCTTATCACAAATTTTTAGAACTTAGTCTTCATGCATAATTATAAAGCCTTGTCCTCCAAGGCTAGGCAGCTCCCATAGCCTTATTAAGCAATCTTTTCAATATCCTATACCCTTATTTAGCTACTCAAACTCTTTCGCTGTGTATGAAATGATATCTAGAGATTTTAATAATGTCCACAAGACCAAAATAGTGTATGTGACCCACAAAGACAAAAAAGTAAAAAGTGAGATACTGCAGAAGCAAGGGCCTAGCTTGAATCTCTGTTGTTTCCTTGCTTTTTTCAACATTTCTCTCTTCAAGTATATTTATCAGTGACATACCCTGCAAGCTGTCCTGGTTGTCTTGTATGTCCTCATATGCAGTGCATAAATGATATCGTGCTATTCCGTTTCAACCTTGCCCAAGGTGCAGAAAATACATATTCTCTCTTCGAACTTTCTTTTGGAATCTCCCATCTACCCGTCTTGCATTTGAGCTGGTGTGGACGTCTCCTTTGGTCTATATGAGCATCTTCATTTTCTGTTTTATTTTTCCCCCTAAATGTGTTTTTATTCATGCTCATATGTGGGATTTAACTTGGTCACGAAGGATCATTTGTGTTTGGCATGTTTGTAATATTAAGTCAAACTTAATGCTTATAAAGCTGCACTCTCCTCTATTTCCATTGGAATATATATTACTATTAGCTTTTTGATTCTCAATCTGCTTTCTCTAATCCACATGGGGTTAATTATCCCAGCGAAGGCATAGATGTTCTCTCTCTTTTCTTAAGAACACCTCCAAGAGTATGAACAAACAACAATGCCCAGGTGTTTTTGTGGCACCCAGCACTATGGCATTGCCTATATGGAGACTTAGAGAGTGTAAATGGTGCTCAAACTTAACATGAAACTTCAGATTTAAATCTTCATTTTTAGCAGTATAAAATTGGTATCTTGATATCAACTCTAAGAGTAGTATTAATATAGATGTCCAGGGGTAATATAGTTAATGAGTAATCAAATTAACTTTGTCATATACCCTTCTCCAAATACCTTGATAAGTCCATTTGACATGAAACATATAATTACCATAATTCAATAAAATGAATTGACTATTATTATTATTATTCTTATGATTATATTAATTTCTACCTTATTTGTCTTCATGCAAATAGACTTCTCAACATGCACACTAGTTGTCACCTCTAACCTTTATGGGTATATGGGTTTCACATCAATCCCTTATGCCATGCTAACACGTTTAAATTAGTTTTAAAAGTTTTCATATTTTGAGAGTAATTATTTGGAAGGGGTATTTTGATAATGATTTGACCAGTTGCCAATAATTGTGTGATTATCATTTTTATTTTTATTTTATTTTTAAAACTATACACAATAATGGTTGAATAGAGGGGATAGGAAGAACTGTTGCATCACCAACCTCATTAGGATTATTTTACTTCCGATGTGTTTATTTATTTTTGCCTGGCCCTACATGATTAAGGCATTTGCATCACCAGCGGATTTTTTTCATGGGGCCAATTTACAGATTAGATCTCAATCTTTCACCGCAGAGTAAAAGATTAAAGATGAAGAAGAAAAATGTTTTGCTGAAAGAGATATGGAGAAATATTTTGTGCAGATTTATGAAGCTAGGGTTTCAAACAAAAATGCCCCCCCTTTTTATAATGTCATCCAAGCTCCAGTTCAGGATACCCATATGCAGTTTTAAGCACCCGAAAGAGGTAAATTGAAGTGCCTAAAGCCCTATGATGTGGCACCCAGTAGCATCCTTGGCACCATACAGTATAGATTGAAGGATTTGGTATTCAGGTTTTGTGATTCTATTTGCAAAATTTTAAGGTTATTAATAGACCCAATTTTACTGTTCTATTCTTCTGCAGCAATGAATGTGGCAGAGGCTGTGCCATGTTGTACCCGTACAAGTTTTTTTGTATTGTCTCAGGCCTCAGCTATGAAGCTAAATCTGTTGTTTTCCTGAGTGCAAACATGTTTTAGGCCTTGTCTAGTTTGTGTAGTCTTGTTGTCTTTGTAGTTCTTTTTGTGTTTTCACAGCATTATGGAATGAGCATTTTGAAGCCATCCATCCTAGCAGATGAAAAAGGTTCTGGTGGAGAAATTCACTAAGGTGGAGATTGCATATGCAGTGGACATAGGGAAAACGATTCAAGATTTCCAGCATCCAATTTGCTTGTATTGTGGCACATTTCTATGAATGAAATAGAGTTTCAAGTATAAAACAGTCAAAACACCTTATGAAGGGTGCACTTGTGAGGAGGCTTTCAAATTAGATTTTTTTTCACAGTTCCACAGAGTTTCCTGACGGGGGGGATATGGGGATGGGGGGACCAAGGTCCTAAGTTTGGGGACGGCGAGGGGATGGTGGCAGAACAGTGGCGCTGAAATACATATAGTACTTGAAAAAATAGTTATAAGAAGATGTATAAGAATTACAAATGAAACTTTGGAAAACTAGTTTTAAACATTTGAATTTTGAAGTGAACATTAACTTGGCATCAGTCCTCTTCTTGCTCTTCATCTTGCTCCTCATCAACCCTCTTGATCTTCATTCTCACCCTTTCACCTTACACTTGCAGCTTTCACTCTCACACTCACACTCACACTTTTAGCTTCTTATTGATCTGTTTTTGTGAATTGAAATGAAGAATGGAAGCAGTTTTATAGAGTTTGTGGGGTTTGGGTGGGGCCAACAGGCCATTAGGGTTTGGCCTTGGGCACAAAGTTCAAAGAAAATTTTGATTTTTTAAAAAAGATTTGCTTTTTGATTGTCTAGACGTAGGCTACGTTTGGAAGTTGTCGAGACGGTTCAGAGACTCCTAGGAGTCCCCTCGAAGTCTCGAGGACGCCTCGAAGTCTCGAGGACATCTTGGAGATAGTGGCATTGGTGGTGTGGCTGCAGGGGGATTTCCCCCCTAAGTCCCCAAGTCTCCGAGACGGGGACGTCTCAGAAATGTGGGGTTTTGGGGGGGTAGGACGCGTCCCCATGGAACACTATTTTTTTTTAAGTATGGAGTTAAGGTGCATGCACCTGTTCAAAGGAGAAAGGTCTATACATAGAGGGTCACACTTGATAAAGGGTTTAAGAATTGAAAAATCAGTTTATAGGTGCTTGCCTACTAACAGGATCTCAGAGACTAGAAGCATGCATACAGTTTGTCCACTTGAATAAGGGAGCAAGTATGGATTTCAAAGTGTGAAAGCATCATACTGGGGTGCATCCAATAAAGAGGATTTGAAGTAGGAAGGCCTTCATCAAAATGTTGTAAGTTGCATGTGTGAACTAGAGTTGTGCACTTGAGATAGGCAAGGATCAAATTTCTAAAAACATTGACTGGTGCATGACCAAGCCTGAAGTGCACACTTGAAAGAGGTTTAAGTCCAAATTTCTAGTTTCCACTGTCAAGTTCATGTGGTAGCCTGAAGTGTGTGCCTCATCAAAAAAATGAAATTTTTGTCAAATCTAAGCTGCATTCTGAAATGCATGCCTGGAAGCAGTGAGATTTAAAGTGCTAAGTTCTGAGTGTATCGAGTGGTGTGCAGCTCTATACGGGAATCCAAAACCAAATCCAAGTGCAAAATGCCATGTACAGCCACACACTTATGCATAGGAAATCGAAAAGTGCAAAAAGCAATTTTGAAATCTAAAGCAGAGGGGCGTGCTCAACAAAGGAGACTTTATTTAGAATCAAAGATAAATTCTATTGTTAGGGGTGCACCTGTATGTAGCAAAACTCCTCTCTGCTGAAAGCTGTTTGGGAGGTGCACCTATGTATAAGCAAAATATAAAATGCAAAGTCAAGTTTGAATTGCTATTTGTGGGTGTGCCTATGAAAGGCAGCCAACCAACAACTCCAAACATAGAAGGCAGAGTAAATCACAGCAGTCTTCTTCACCACAACAGTAAATGCAAACACCCTGATATGAAGAAAAATCGTAAGTACAGCTGTGAACAACAGTCAATGTTCTTCGAATTTTTCTTCTTCTATCATTCATCAGTCATTTCAAAGTGAAAACAGAAGGTTGGAGCAGAGTGCTAAAAATAAAACAGAATTCAAAGTGGCAGAACATGACAGCAGAGTGATGAAACAGCAGAATTCCAAAGCGGTAGCAGAACAGTGGCTTTATAATCTGTGTTGTTTCATAATTGTGTTCTTCATCTAAGTTATCTAAGTTTTTTTTTATCAAATTCAGCGAATTACCAGTCATTTACTGTTGATGTTAGCAGCGTCGGGACTCTACTTCCAGCCACCACAATTCATCAAGCATAAATTAAATGTAGCCTCATCGGCTATTTAATTTATTGGAGTCGATATTAAGTGAAGAGGCGCTTCACTCGAGTGAAGGGATAATATTTAATTATAATTATTTATTGAGGCCGACCTCCTTAATGTGGCCGACTTATTTAATTATTATTATTTCTTAAGGAGGCCGACCTACATGAAGAGACACATTGTTTTGTATTTATACAAGGTGAAGTTTGTTCATTTGATCATCAAGTTCATTCATCATAATACGCATTCCTAGAAGAAGTTCGCATTTGAGCAGCAGATCAACATATTCATTTTGTATCTTCGCATCTAGGAGAGGTGCTATTATTCATTGTATCAAATTCGGCATTGTGTTGGGCCTGAGTTGTAAGCAGATTTCTGCTCTAATTCCTTGAATATATAAGCGATATATTTGCTGGGTTTTTCTCCCTCGAGTAGGAGGGTTTTCCCAGGGTATCTAGTTGTGTTCATTGTCTTATGTGTTGAAATTTCTGCTTTTTGAATTTCTGATCCTAAAACTAACATTTACAACATGGTTTCATCAGAAATTGAGAGAGTTTTCAAGGTCTACTTGGTTAGGAGATTGTATCATCAGGTAGGGTTTCAAAAGGCAATGGATAATATCGAACGAGAGTTTAACTCAGAAAATTCAGATTTTCACAAAGACGGTACTCAGGCTTTTGATTTTACTTTCAACCTTCCCTGCTTTTCTTCTTCAAAATTGCCTAACTTTTGACTCATTCTCAAAGCAAAGTTTGTAAGTCTAGGTTAGCTTTTGGAAAGCCAGATTGTGAGAAGTATTCTTCCCTTGGTTGTGAATATTGGCTGGCTTCTTGAACAGCTGTTTATTGTCATATCATTCCTAAAACAGCTTGCTATCAAACTCTAGGGAGTTTTGAGGATATATTTTCAGATAAAGATTGATACAAAATCAGTGGAATGAATGATCTATCATATTCAAAACATAAATTGTTGGAATTTCAGAGTTTGAGAGGATTTGTCTAAGTATCAATTGAAGAAAAGAGTGTTCAAATTCAAAGCATCGAGTGGTTAGAGTTTCAGTTTAGAGAGTTTGCCTATAAAAGTAATATTGTAATATTTAGTATATATTGGTCAATTAGTCTTTAGGAATAATCTTTTATTCTTTTGGTCAATTAGTCTTTAGGAATAATCTTTCATTCTTTTAGTTAACTTCTTATCCTTTTGCTTTATTAGTTGTCGCTCTTATCCTTTACGAATAAATCTTTTGTATCTCTTATTAAAGGATGCTTTTGCTCCTTGTTTAATTATTGCATATCTTGGTAATCATTTGTGTTCTATTTTTTATTATATGGTATCAGAGCTCAAGTCAAGTTTCTTGGGATCGGTGAACATGCGGAGATCTACATATTGTTGCCGGTAGTGACGAATCACACGTTTGTGATGCAAAGGTGCCAAAGGAGCGTCGTATGTAATAGTACAATACTATACAAACTTGTACAAATTCATACCATTTAAAATCATAGATTTTTTTTGTTGAAAATCGTGTCAAGATTTTCAGTCAAATATCATGTGGCTTGGTTTAGCAAAAAAAGAGGCGATTTTTTGGCAATTAAAATATCGTGACTGTATTTTTTTCTAAAAATTGCTAGTTGAATAGAGATAAAAGTCACATGCCATTGTTTTATGTTTTAAAAGTTTTTTTTTTTGCAAAAATTGCAACATTTTTCACATAGGACATTCATGCATCTATTTAACTTGTTTTATGGCACACTGTTATCAATTTTTTTTCAATAATTTCACAAAATTGTGTTGAGACAAGGTTTTTGACAATCTTTTTATGTTTTTTTGAGCACCTAGGGTTTTGGCATGTTTCAAACCTGTGTTTTGGTGGTTTTTCTAAAAAATCATTGGTATTTTTTTGCAAATCATCGCTAGGGTTTTGACCAATGTTTTTGCAGGTTTCTTGCCTAGTGTTTCAACTTTTTTTTTTTTTAAACGATTTTTTTGAAACTGTGGGTATTTTATGCAAACTAGATTTACTATAGTAGTGTGAAAACGGTTTCTTTATTTTTTCCACAATTCCAAATTGCAGGAGCGATGGCTTCATTACCCAACATTATGTTGGAAGATAGTCAATGATTCTTTGGCAAGAACTACAACACGTGGAAGTAGCGCATGCTCATGATCTTCGAGTATATAAATGCCTCGATAAATCATCCTCGGTACCGACACTCGACCATCGGTTGTGGGTAAAGACCAAGACAAATTTGACGAGCATGATAGAGAAGCTATCATGTTGATAAAGTTAACAGTGATAGATGAAATGCTTCTGGAGGTGTTGGCGTTTCAATTTGCACCTCTGGTATGCCAATTAGGAATGGACAGCTATGGACAAATTAACTACTCTTCGAATTAGGAGGGGAAGCTCTCTCTTTGCTGATGTTGCTTAAAAAAAGTAAACTAAAACTAATTTGCCAAGGTTATAAAACTCAAGCGCCGTAGTTGAGATTTTCTCTTTTGATTTTCAACTATGACTAAGCCTACTCTAATGGCGTTTCTCACCACTCAAGTAAATGTAGAGCTTGAGAGTTAGAAATGAACAAGGAATGATTCTTTGACATAAATACTTAAACAAACTTTCTTGCAACACACATCTACTATACTTTCAATGCAAGCTGAAATAGAGATCATGTAAGCATAACACATAAAACGGAAACCTGAAATAGTAGACCAAAGCAAATGAGGCATAAGATTTCCTTTTCTCAAATTTCAAGTAACAAAGATTACACTTCTGGGACAGCAGGATTGTAGCAAAATAGGCTTATAGCTTAGCGATCAACCATAATACATTGACACAAGGAACACAAGAATTGAAATATACTTGCAGCTAAAAGAGGCATACAAGCATGCTTGTACACTAAGTGAACAATATTGAATAACAATTAGAAGGCACTAGTAGGCTCAGCGTTTTGTTATCACAAGCACGGTTAAAGAAAAATGGGCAAGGTTTCCCTTTTTTATACATAAGCAGAGGAGTAGGGAACCCTAAAATCTCCTTGCTTTTACAACTAAGGCTTGCCAACATGCAAGCTTTATTTCTAAAACTAAAACAAGATAAGCATCTAACAACCTATGAAAGCAAAAAAAAAGGGGGAAAGTGCCAACTATTACAACTTGTTTTCTTTTCTCTTTCAAAGAATGGATAAACCTGAGAGAGGAATAGAAAGAAAGCGTGATATAAGAATGGAAAGAAAGCTCAAAGAAAGCTTCTAGTTCATTGCTGCCTTAAATCTCAACCACATCTGCCAAAAAGATAGAAACTGCCTCTCTATCAGGTGCATTGATACTATCTATAGAAAAATTCCGCTTTTCTAGGATCTCTTCACCTTCTGCAATTGAACTTAGAGAATCTTTCACACCATCAACTGCTTTATCAAATCTTGCTAATTTCGGTGACTGTGCAACTGGAGTGATGACCTTTTATAAATATACCCTCTTGCTTCAGCATATCTTTCACAACTTTTATGCTTCTGACAATTCTCTTGATTTTTCAATGGAAGAGTATTGTACAACTCTTTTCCAATACTTCTCGTTTTGCTCATACCACACTTTTTCACGTTCTTCGACTGGGATGACATTATCCATCCATGGTGGTATTGAAAAGCGCTTCTCAACATCGTCTGGCCTGAGGCTGCAAACAACCTGCCCATTTGTTGCTTGGTTCTGAATTCCATGGGAGAATACAGCATGCTGAAAAACTCGAACTTTGACTGTAAACTCGACTATGCTCGGACAAGTTCTGCACAAAAAACTAAAAATAGCTTGTTGATTTTTTCTTCCTCAAACGGGCAGATTTTTCAAAAATAATCTGAGATATGGGTTTTATGTAGAATCTCGTTGCAAAGAGACCCAAATCGTTCGATTTTGAAAATTGTTGATGGCTGGTTGAAAAAGCATAAACCCTAAAATTTTAGGATTTTCTCGAAAAAGTTGAGAGCTAGTTTCTGTGCAGAATCACATTCTAGATGGACCCAGTTGATTAGATTTTGAAAATACTAAAGATTTCTTGGACATACATGGAAAAAGCAGGTTCTTGAAAAATATAAAATTTTTCCAAAGTTGTAGAGAATCATGAACCAAGCTGACCTAGATTGCTGAAAATTGAAAAAGATGACCCCCTTCTTCTAAAATTGATGCCCCAGAGAAGCAAAGCATGAAAAAGCGAGCCTCTGTGTGAGTTGATTTGGAAAATATGAAGAACTCTGAAAAATCACCAAGTTTTAGCCTTCAAATCTTGAAATGAAGAAAATTCTTTGTTTCCTCCTCTCTTGCCTTGGATGCCACCTGCAAAAATTTGTGAATAATGAATTTCAAAGCCTCTTTAAATAGGTTTTTAGGATAAAAACCGCTTTATTCTCCAGCTTTAAATCTTTCAAAGCCAATCTTGAGCCAAATTTGTTGAATGTAGACATTTTTTTCTGATGCATGATGAAAACTAATTTTTTTTGTAAGGCATGAAAACTTGGACGCCTTTGGCAAGCAGACTTAGCCATTTTTCTTGAAATTTCAACTTTTGCTTGATCTTTTGACCTTAGTTTGATCTTGATTTTCGGACGCTAGATTGATCCTATGAACTGGCTGATGATCTCGTTGCGAAGCCTAGTTGAATCTGAGATGATTATCTTGAATGCAACTTTCGATAAAAACATCATCCGGTCCTTCAAAAACATGGGTGCCCTTGGCTAGCTGGGGCACCCATGGCTTCCAGTGGGCCATTTTTTTGATGTTTTTCAATTTTTGCTTGTTTTCTGATCTTCTGATGAATTCTCATTTTTGGATGATTAGGAGGTCCATTGAACTGATGGTTGGACTCGTTGGATAGCTCAGAGAATTCTGAGGGGGGTCTTCTGGAAGTGATAACTCCTGAAAAGATGATTTGGGGCCTCAAATCCTTTGGCGCCCTTGGCTAGTTGGGGCGCCCAAGTCTCTCAGTGTTAGAATATTTTTTGAGATTTTCATCTTTGCTTTTGACTCTACTCATTTTGCACGATTTTACTCCCCCGTTCAATCTGATATAATTGGTGCTTGATAAATCCGACGTGCTCACTGTTGAATCCGTTGAAGAGTTGGATTGAATCTGAAGAAAATCTGCTAGAGGTAACAAACCCTAATTTGCACTTTTAGGCCCTCAAAAGCTTGGGCACCCTTGGCTACCTAGGGCGCCCAGAGTTCCCAGATAGTTTATTTCTTTTATATTTTCATGGTTTGCAATTTGCCACTTGCTAAGACTTCTTTGTTTGATTTGAGATTCTGGTTGATTGACTAATTAGATGGTTGTGTTGATGGATTCATTGTGGAGCTTGTTGAATTTTGAGCAACATTGTTTGGGATGAGCAAACCCTAATTCCGTCATTTGACCTCTTGAAAGACTGGGCGCCCCTGGCTACTCGGGCGTCCATGCTTGCCAGTGTTAGTTTTTATTTTGCAAATTTCAACTTTTCCCTTCGTTCCTTACGTTCTTGGCTGTCGGGATGGAAAAAAGGCTAAGGCGCAAAATCTTGGGTGCCTAGACTGGGTAGGGGCGCCTGAACTCTCTAGATAGTCAAATTTTTGTAATTTTCAAGATTCTCCAACCTTCATCCTTTCATTCTTTGTTCTGTGTGCATGTTCATTATCTCTCATCTTCTGTGCAGTGTTGAGACTTTGAATTTGACACCTGGCAATTTGGCCAACCTCCATTGATAGCTTCAGAGCTCCTATTAAGCTTTTGAAAAAGAAGAATAGACCCATTAGGGAAAAATTGATCTTTTGACGATTTTGACTAGACCAACCTGATGAGGAAGTATTTTAAGCCAATCAAAATCAGTTTGAACCTTGGAAGCCAAACTTTCTATTTTTAGAAAATTTGCTAGCATCCATTTGAGAAGAAACCCAGAAAAAGTTATATTTTTAGAAAGTTTCTAAAAATATTTTTTTTCCTAAAATTTAGGGCCGAAAAACTAAGATCTGGGTTTTGTAGATTAGGTCGCTTTGAGTAGACCCAAATTGTTAGATTTTTAAAATTTTGAGTTTTTGACCCTCATGCAAGACATGCAAATTCCCAATTTTGACCTTTTTTGACAATTTTAACAAGACTTTTGACCATTTCTTCAGAATGCCTAAGTGTAGCAAATTTTTTAATTTGGGGTACAACAGGAGGTTCAGACAAACACATCCTTTGTGGAAATTTTGAAGCACCTTCGAGATCTGTGGAAGACGTCAGATAAAGGCAGGGCTTCTTCCTCAAACATATGTTTTTTTTTATTATGATGAATGAGACAACATCCTTGCAGGAGCATTTGCTCAAAGTTGAGGACGTCAGAGATTAGTTGTCTGTTGTATGTCGAAAGATGGAAGAATATATGTTGGTAATTACGTCGAAAAGCTTACCATGGGCCTATGAACATTTTATTGAGACAATCAATATCACATCTACTAGTGTTGACCTAAAGTTCGAGGAACTGTGCAATAAGCTCTTGCAACAAGACAAACGGTAGAAACAATTTGGCACCAACAATGATACACAAGTATGGAATAGGCATTTGCAGCTAAGGACAAAGGCAAAGGCAAATGACCACAAAAGAAAGGTCAAGGGAATAATGAAGATATTTCAAAGAACCTAAAAAATATCACATATCACTATTGCGGTAAAGTTGGTCATATGAAGGAGGGTGGATGGGCGGGCGCCTTTCCCACACACTTGGTGTGGGGGACCGGGGAATACAGTCAGCTTAACCGTGTTGCCACATTGTTGGACGCGGGTGGCATTTGATGATATGGTGTGGTGTGGGGTGAGGTGGGCCCCATCGTCGTCATTCTAATCACACTAGCAACATAATGATGGGAACTTAAGGCATTATACAAAGCCCACAATATGGAGGATTGTGCCATCACCTTAATTTCGTCCTTGGGATTTGTCGAAAGGAATAAATCGTGCAAATTGGAGGCTTTCATGTGTTGGCGAGGTGGCTCTTGGCATGATAGGTTTTAACACCTGACACTTTCATTATATCTTGATTAGACCTCTGCCTCCACTAGAGTTTTATAACCTGTTTGTTGGGTGTTTGATCTCTACACGAATACATCTTTGGGCTGTATGGCGTTGTTGTGGGTTTTTGTTTGTGTCTGCAATGGGTGAATGCTCTAAGTTTGTGGTAAATATGTCTGCAGAGACATTAACTAATATCGGTGCTGATACCTCAATTCAATTGGATAGTTCGGTGCGGGAGATGGCTTTCCGTGGCTTGGTTTCTGATCAAAGACTTAAGCGGATAGTGAAGAAATATGATCCACTTATTCTTGCTGCAGTGAAAATAGTGTTGGGAAAAGGCTTCATCAAGAGCTGCAAAACCAAGTGGGTCGGAACTCACATTACTTCCAGATTCTTGGCCGTTTTGCTGGAGATTAGGAGGGCCAAGAAGGACGTCAAGGCTCTGGTGCGGCGGCTCTTCTATGCAGATCGGTTGTTTGGTCTGAAGAAATTCTCACTATTGCCATCCCGAGGATGGGTGTGCCGAGGCCTCGTGACTTTCCTTCCTTCTACTAGCCTGGTGAGGTGGTGAAATACTACTCCTTCATACTCGACTTGAAGGGGATGGCTCTGGTAGAACACAAACAAGTTGCGAAGGTGGGTGCGGATTATCTGTTGCAGGATTTCAAGCTCGATCATTCCTTCGCTGTAGTGGGGTGCTGGATTTCAAAGCTTTTGCTGCTACTAATGGGTTTTTGGGTTAGTCTGGTTTTGGTAATTAATGGCTGTTAGCTGTATTTTCGACATGGGTGGTGGTTAGTTCTCACTTGGTATGGTTAGGGTTGGTGGGATTTTTGTATCTACTTCCCACATTTTGATATTACTCTGTTACTCGACCGTGTGTGGTCATTATCTGGGTGGTTTGGTTAGCTGGTTAGTCTTGGGTGGTGCTTTGCATTCCCTTCCATGGTGGATACTCTGTAATATTTTGTTATTTTAATATACTATCTACTCTTATGAATCAAAAAAAAGAAGTTGGTCATATGAAGAAACATTGCAGAAAGAGGTTGGCTGAAAAGAAGTCCAACACGGGAGGGCCTCCATCAAAGCCTCATGTTGCAGAGCATATTGAGGAGAAATAGTTAGCTTTCTTTGCCTTCATCACCAAACGACCAACAAATTAGTCCAAGTCATCTGCGTGGTACATAGATTGTGGAGCATCTTGACATTTCGCCCATAAGAAAGATTGGTTCACGAAGTACATAGCTCTCTCAAATTCAGTGATCTTAGGTGAGTCGGATTATACGCCATTGTCTCAAGTTGGATGTCATATTTAGCAACACAAATACTCTATTGTTGACAAAGAATCCAAGAAAACCATTGCTGTTGGTATCAAACATCATGGTTTGTATCAGCTTGTTGATACTAGACATGTTAAGGAGTGTGCATTGGTAGTCAAGAGTGCATCTAATATCAATACACTATGGCATTAGCTGTATGGGCACCTAGACTTAACCTACTTCTCTTAGCTGTCTCGAGAGAATTTGGTAGAGGGATTACCTAACATCTAACAATAGATACAAGGTGTTTGTCGAGCTTGCCAAGCAGGGAAGCAACACAAAACTCCTTTTTAGTCAGATAGGCTTGGAGAGCCTCAAGAGCCCTATAGCTGGTCCATGCAGACATTTGTGGACTAATGAATACAACATAAGTCACTGGTACCGGGTATTTTCTTTTATTTGTACATGATTTTAGAAGGAAAATGTGGGTGTATTTTTTGAAGTTAAAATCAGACGTGTTTAAGGAATTTCAAAAGTTCAAAGCATTAGTAGGAAGATTCTAGCTGTTCAATAATCACTCTGAGGTTTAAAAATGGAGGAGGATTTTGTTCAAATGAATTCAATGACTTTTGTACTAAACATGGTATAAAATGACAATACACAACACGCTATACTCCACGACAAAATGGAGTAGTTGAGAGAAGGAATCGTAAAATTATGGAGATGGCTCAGTGTATGGTGGAGAAGAGTGTTCCTATGAAGTTTTGGGCTGAGGCAGTTTACATTGTAGTTTATCTACTCAACAGGTCTCTGACACAGATAGTGAAGGAGAAGACTTGAGAGGAAGTATGGTCTAGGAGGAAACCAAAGTGAGTCACTTTAAGGTCTTTGGTTCTCTACCATATATCTGGATTCCAAATGAAAAGAGAACTAAGTTAGACCCTAGGAGTAAAAAATTAATGCTTACAAGGTATAGTGAGAATCATAAAGCCTATTGGTTGATTGATGTAGACACTGACCATTTGACTTTCAGTAGAGATGTTTTAATTGGTGAGGAAACTGTGCTCTTTCAACTCTCTCCAGAGTTCAAAATTACAGAAGAACAACTTGTTGTGGCTGAGGATTCAGGTATTAAGCTTTAGGAATCTTCACCTAAAGGGGGAGAGGATTCTAAACATGGGGAGTTTCCCAGGCAAGTAACAATATCAAAAAACTTTCTTAATGATATGGATTAACATCTAGATGACATAGGAATAGGCAGCCCAAGTCATCATGACAACATTGCTTTGGTAGAGAATATTTCCAAGTTAATACCAAAGTGGTGGGAAAGCACCATTCAAGATGTTCGAGATGATGAAATGATTGAGGGTAGATCATCGAGAGGCAAGAGCAAGAACACAATTAACTTTGCTCTTGTGGCCAATCTTCAGGGAGTTTATGAACCCAAGAATTTGCAGAGGCAAAAGGGAAACCTAAACGGGAAAAGGCCATGGGAATCGAACATAAGAGTCTTATGGAAAATAAGACTTAGGATCTTTTAGATCTTCCACCAAGAAAGAAACACATTGGCTGCAAATGGGTGTATAAAGTCAAGTACAAAGCTGATGGTACTCTTGACAAGTACAAAGCTCAGTTTGTTACTAAAGGGTTCTCATAGAGAGAGGGCATTGACTAATGACAGGTTGATAATTGATAAATATATCTAAGTACATATATCTAATGATTCATAAATATATCATAGATGATTGACAAATACAATATATATATTCATGCAAAGTAATTATTGACTCAATTAGGAATAATGATTTATATATATATAATTTACACTTGCCCAATAATGATGCTTGCAGCAATTATTGAGCCTTATAAGTAATTATGATTCTTTTATGTAAATGAATAGATTGTATATATATTTATGATCAATCAAATGTAAGGTTGAAGGGAGCAAGTTAGGGGGATGTTGTTTACGAGCCTCCCATGCTAAGTATGCCACTCCGAGGGTGGAATTGTCTTGGTTCAGATGTTCCTGCTGCTTGGGGCCAAGGGGTGGGGTGTCTTGGTTTGACGCCCGTGCTCTTGGACTTAGATGGGTTGAGTAGTTTACAAGCACCCCTTTGAAGGTTTCCCTATCAAGCCAAACTATGATTGATTGTTAGGATGGATTCAAGGAGTCTCAATCATAAGGAGGATGGATAAGATAGCATGGATAGGAAAAGTAGATACAAGTGTATCCACTAGGCATGCCACTCTGAGGGTGGAATTGTCTTGGTCGGACGTTCCTACCGCTTGGGGCCAAGGGGTGGGTTGTCTTGGTCGTACGCTCGTGCCCTTGGGCTTAGATGGAATGCTTCGGGTGGACTTATCATGTGTCTCATCCAAGTCCTATTATGATTAGAGCTTCCACAATGCATTATGGATATTGGTAGTTATAATAGATAAGGCATTTATAATGTTTTGATCATATGAAATCATATTTGATATTTCCAATATTATCTAACATGATTAAGGACCTAAACTAAGATGTATCTTGTTTGAAGCATTTGGGGGAATTGTGGGTCTACGAGGAGGGGAGACAACGTGTGGGTCACCCTCTAAGTACACAACCCATACGGATGGCAAGGGTCACATGGGCCAAGAGGGGTGTATTGCTCTTGGGCTTAGAGGGAATGACTGCTCAGGACACCCTACTGTAGTTACACCCTCAAATCCGCTACATAATTAAGTAATAATGGTCCTGACAAGGGGAACGGTGATAGGACGCCTCACTAGGTACCCCACTGATATGGATGGCAAGGGCCACATGGGCCAAGAGGGGTGTACTGCTCTTGGGCCTAGGGTAGAGGGTTTCTTGGGCACCCTATTAGGCCATTATGTCAAAGGAAGAATGAGCTAGAACATCTAAAGAAATTCAACATATTTTATTATGATATTGTCTCTATTCATAAATGTCTACTAACATATTTGCAGGTCTAAACAAGTAGTTGTATCCCTAACCATGTTCTCTTGATTTTCTTATATATATATATACATCCTAATTAATATTATTTTTTAAATTTTCTCTAACTCTGTTTTGTAGGGGTCCACTCACACTACAAACATTCCCAAACCCCAAGGTGACCACTTGAAATTGATAGATTAGGGCAGATTTAGGGTTATCCCAAAAAGGGGACATTACAAGTGGTATCAGAGCACCATCCTACCAGCCTGAGGGGTAATATTTGATGCAACCAAGCCAACAAACTTTAAGGGCCCTATAAAGAGGAAAGAAGAGGACTGTGGAGCAGGAATTGAGAGCATTCATGGAAAAAAATGAACAAACTAGTTAGGCTACGCTCCAAGCCATTCAAAACATAAACAACAACCTTAGACCTAATACAAGAAATGAAAGGGAAAGCACCCCCAACCAATTCGAAAGTGATCATAACACTACAATAGGATCAAACCCAAGTACCAATGGACCCCATTTCTTGGCTGAAGAGAGTTCTTCAGGAGAAAATGAAAGAACTAACAATCCAAATGTACGTGAACTTGCCTTAGAAAATGCAGGACTTGATCCCGAAGTCCGAAGAAGTATCCCCTTCATAGCATATTGTCAGGTTGCGATGAAAAAAGATCACTGGGGTAGAAACAATCGCCCAAAACAAGATATACAAAATAAAATAGTAAAACTATCCATCCCCAACTTTGATGGGTCGAGAAGAGTTACAACCCATGCGTGGTTACAAAAACTAGAAACATACCTAACTCTTTGCCCCATGATAGAAAAAGATGCCATTACGTTCGCCTTACTACATCTAGAAGGGGGGGCGCATGACTAGTGGCATCGTGGTTTAATTACCCAAGACCACAAAAATATCAAGGCCTATGAAGTCTTCAAGAAAAGACTCATTGAAAGATTTGACCAAACTCATCCCCAAAAATACTTTAGGGAGCTAACCGGAATAATATAAAGAGGGACCCTTGAGGAGTACATTACCGAATTCCAAAGACTAGCAATCATGGTCCCGGGGATATCCGTGGATAGACTCAATTACCTTTTTACAGAAGGGTTGTCAGATGCCACTCCTGGCCTAGTAAGCACCCTAGATCCCTCCACACTTCAAGAGGCAATCCTCAAGGCTACCCGACTGGATACTACCCAAACAAGAGGAAAATCCTCTTCAAGTAAAACGACATCAAAAGACAAACATTTCTATGGGGAAGACAAGCACAAAAGAACATTCCCTTCTCATAACAACCGAGAAGAGCTTCAGAGGAAAGGACTATGTTATGATTGTAAAGAAAAGTTGGAACAGGGCCATATTTGTAAACAAGATGAAGGTAGAAAGTAGAAAACATGTCACAAATGCAAAGGGGAATGGAAGGCAGGACATGTTTGTAGCCGAAGTGACCTAAAAAGGACAGATTTGTGTTACAAATGCCAAGAGAATTGGGAACCAGGACACATGTGGAAAAGGAAGCCAAATACGTAATATAGAGGCAATGCCCCAAGGAAGAAGCAGAAAGAAATCCTAACAAGAAAGTCAAGTACAATGAAGGAGATCTCAAAAGCATTTACTCAAAAGAAGAAAAGAACATAAACAACTGGAACTTTATGGAAGACTAATCTTCCTAGTGAGAATTGTAATATGCCCTAAAATCCCCGAGGTTTCCTTGTCAAATCTATGGGAAACCGCTTCATAAAACATCATATAGATATATGACATACTTCTAAATCTCATCTTGATACATATATGTACTGGCTTTAAGGTTAAGTGATGTTTACGACATTAAAGAAAGGTTTTAGTTAAAATGGCGTTGTTTGAGGACAAGAAAATTTGGGAGGGGAGGACTGTCATATTCCCCCCCCGCCACACAAGATTGAATTTGAAATAATAACCATCATACTTTAGTATTAGAATACGAAATAATAAAAATACAAATAAATAAAATACATATTAAAATATATAAAAGAGGAATATTGGCAATATAATAATATTACAATTATCAAATATAAAATATAAATATTAACAAGTAAAATGAATATAAAAAACATATATATATAATATAAAATGCAAATCTAAATATTATTATCAATAATATTAGAATGTTATTTACAGTCATCCAATCTGATCATGCCTATAGGTAAATAAATATTCACAAAGGTAATTGCTTAAGGCACCAGTTCCTAACTAATACTAACCAAACAAACAGCAACTACAACCACAATTATTAGAGAAAGCAATTACCATATAATACGCCACTTAGAAAGGTGCGATCAATACCAAAGGGTATCAGACATGGGGAAAGCCGTGTCTATAAGCAGATCGGGAGATATATATAAGGCAGAGCAATTCCAAACAAATCATCATCAATCAAGGGAAGAAATAAAGGTAATAATATTATGTCAGCAGAACAGATTTACTAACAGATCTACTAAAGGCAGCGATAGATATTGGAGGGAAGGCAACGAATGAGAGGGGACATAAGAAGGGAAATTAAGGAAGGATCAAGGAAAGGGACAGAATAAGAAAGAAGGCATCGAATAAGGGAAGACAGAATATATTCCGACTGGGAATTATATTCTCTGAGATCTGATCACAAACAGAGAGCAGCAGCATAAGGTAAGTATTATCATAAGTTTAAATAAAAGTTGATAACTATTTATGTATTTAGAAAATAAGAATTGTTAAATACAATTATGAATTTAATTATTGATGACTGTCAAATATATTAGTAGTTTAAATGACAGCTAATGCTTTGTAAATATATATAGATATATTATGATTTACAAATATATTTTGATATACTATGATGGATAAATATATTAAGATTTAAATGACAGGTTGATAATTGATAAATATATTTAAGTACATATATCTAGTGATTCATAAATATATCATAGATGATTGACAAATACAATATATATATTCATGCAAAGTAATTATTGACTCAATTAGGAATAATGATTTATATATATATATTATTTACACTTGTCTAATAATGATGCTTGCAGCAATTATTGAGCCTTATAAGTAATTATGATTCTTTTATGTAAATGAATAGATTGTATATATATTTATGATCAATCAAATGTAAGGTCGAAGGGAGCAAGTTAGGGGGATGTTGTTTACGGGCCTCTCATGCTAACTACGCCACTCTGAGGGTGGAATTGTCTTGGTTCAGACATTCTTGCCGCTTGGGGCCAAGGGGTGGGTTGTCTTGGTCAGACGCCCGTGCTCTTGGACTTAGATGGGTTGAGTAGTTTACAAGCACCCCTTTGAAGGTTTCCCTATCAAGCCAAACTATGATTGATTGTTAGGATGGATTCAAGGAGTCTCAATCATAAGGAGGATGGATAGGACAACATGGATAGGAAAAACAGATACAAGTGTATCCACTAGGCACGCCACTCCGAGGGTGGAATTGTCTTGGTCGGACGTTCTTGCCGCTTGGGGCCAAGAGGTGGGTTGTCTTGGTCGGACGCTTGTGCCCTTGGGCTTAGATGGAATGCTTCCAGCAGACTTATCATGTGTCTCATCCAAGTCCTATTATGATTAGAGCTTCCACAATTTATTATGGATATTGGTAGTTATAATAGATAAGGCATTTATAATGTTTTGATAATATGAAATTATATTTCCAATATTATCTAACATGATTAAGGACCTAAACTAAGATTTATCTTGTTTGAAGCATTTGGGGGAATTGTGGGCTTACGAGGAGGGGAAACAGCGTGTGGGTCACCCTTTAAGTACACCACCCACATGGATCGCAAGGGTCACATGGGCCAAGAGGGGTGTATTGCTCTTGGGCTTAGAGGGAATGACTGCTCAGGACACTCTACTGTAGTTGCAGCCTCAAATCCCCTACATAATTAAGTAATAATGGTCCTGACAAGGGGAATGATGATAGGATGCCTCACTAGGTACCCCACCCATATGGATGGCAAGGGCCACATGGGCCAAGAGGGGTGTACTGCTCTTGGGCCTAGGGTAGAGTGTTTCTTGGGCACCCTATCAGGCCATTATGTCCAAGGAAGAATGAGCTAGAACATCTAAATAAATTCAATATATTTTATTATGATATTGTCTCTATTCATAAATGTCTACTAACATATTTGCAGGTCTAAACAAGGAGTTCTATCCCTAACCATGTTCTCTTGATTTTCTTATATATATATATATATATACATCCTAATTAATATTATCTTTTAAATTTTCTCTAATTCTGTTTTGCAGGGGTCTACTCACACTACAAACATTCCCAAACCCCAAGGTGACCACTTGAAATTGATAGATTAGGGCAGATTTAGGGTTATCCCAAAAAGGGGACATTACAAAGTAGCAGGCAATAGCTTTTTCCTTGACAGAAGAAGAGTATCAAGGAACAATAAAAGCAACATGTGATGTAGTATGGCTTAGAAAGATGCTTTCAAACATGAAGATGCCTCAAGCGGGGCCTTACCCTTTTTTTGTGACAATCAAGGGGTGCTAAAGGTTGCTAAGAATCTAGTCTTCTAGAAGCCTACCGAACATGTGGAGCTTCATTTTTATTTCATCTAACAACTTGTAGAAGATGGATTAGTGATGTTGCAATATTGTCCTTTTGAGGATCAAACTTTAGACATCTTACCAAGTCTTTGGGTCCTAACAAATTTGCCAAATTTCGGGGTAAGCTTGGAATAGTAAGTAGATTGACTATTAAGGGAGGGTATTAAAGTAATATTGTAATATTTAGTAAATAATGGTCAATTAGTTTCTAGGATGGACTCTAGGAATATTCTTTTATTATTTTAGTTAAGTTCTTATCTTTTTGCTTTATTAGTTGTTGCTCTTATCCTTTATAGATAAATCTTTTGTAACTCTTATTTAAGGAGACTTTCACTCCATGTTTAATTATCAAATATCTTGTTAATCATTCTGCATTATATTTTTCATTGTATTGCCATCGTCAAAATGAAAAGCTTCATCAAAATCATTTAAAGCTGCCTATCTAGAAATTTATTTTTGGCCTGCACTAAAAATAGCTCATGCTATTTGTAGTCGTCATTGTTTTCGAGGAGAAGAGCATATTTTGAGATTTGCAATTTTTAGCTAGAGCTATTTTAACTCATTGTATTTTTAGCCCAATGAGCTTTTTCAAGAGGCTATTTTTAGATTGTCGATTTTTGGATCTTGTGACATGCAAGAGATAATGACTTCAAAGTGTTAGTTTGTGGTAATTTCTGTTGGCAGTTTATTTGGAGATTGGTGAAGTTAAGATTTAGTTATAGTGGATAGAATTTTGTAATAAAGATTGCATTGCATGCAATCAGTTTGTTCTTAGAGTAGAAGTTGTAGTTAGCTTTTTATTATTTCTCATGCAATAGCTTTCTAAACCTTATAAATTAGTGCCATTTGCACTTAGATTTCATATAGTGATTTTCAAGCTTGTATATTTCTGAAGTTGCTGTTCTTTGAGTCATTGTTTTTGAAATTATTTGTTTTATGAATTAAGTGAATCTAATAATTAAATAGGCTTTGTACTGTGGATGTTGTTGGATGAAGTATTATGGTATTATGGCTTTGTACACAATTATTCCACTTACTTCATAGTTGTTATGTTTATGTTCTTTCCATTCCAATCTTGCTCAAACTTGTGATTTTCAATCTTTGTATTTAATTGAAAGTTGCAAGTGTCCCTTTGTTGTGGTAGTCTTTTTTCTTGTAGTAGATAACTTTTATATACAAAATCTTGTTTAGCACATAAGTGCTGAATCGCCTTGTGCCCTAGATTGAGAAACAAAAAAGGGGTTTTAATTTCAGTTTGTTTCTATTGCATACGCAAAATCCTTATGTTCTAGATCAAAAGGGAGCTTCCTCATTTAATTTAAAGAATAGTTCATTGTACATGTTTTGTTTTTTGTCATGTTGAAAGGTGTGAATTAAAACACTAACACACCAAAAAGTAGTTCAAGGCACTTTGGGGGAGTTCGTGACATCTAGAAAGGTTTGATAGGGGAATGCCTCATATTGTTTATTTGTCATTCTTTGTACAACAGATGCAAAATTGATTTCACTCTTATTGTTCTGTATTACACTAAAATGATAGGGTTTGCTTCTTTGATGACAAAATGATTTAGAAATTCCCATATGCTGGAGAGCTACGATGGTGAGTGATTGATAAAGAAGATACACAAGTAATATCAAAATTGTTGCAGATTCCCTTTTTCATTCTCATCAAATCGATGTCCATAATTCTAAAGACTATATAGAATGTAAAAAGAACTCTAATTGTTGACATAAACCTCCTATGTTATTCTATTTTATTTCTGACTAAGTTTGAAGTAAACCTTAATCAAACATCACATTTAAGATTTCATTATTCAAAATCAATGATAAGAAAATAAGAATCCACTTATCTCAATCACTTAATTCCCGAAGAAGAATGGAATGAATTAGCACTCCTTCCAAAATATTCATTGCTCTCAAGAAAACCTACAAAATCTTGTTGCCCCCTCCACAAAGGAGTTTCTACAGAATTTTTCTCTTCCAAAGTACTTGACTTGCTTTTCTTTATATTCATTTTTATTTCTAAGTCCATCTGGTGGAATTAACTCATACCCACTTTTTCAATGTGGACACTAAATGGCATATAAAACACCCTTTATCCAAATGTCTAATAGATTTCCTTCTTGCTTGAATAGCCTCTACCCATGCTTATTAATACACATACACATTTTTTTAAAAATGGTACACACTAAATATACCCGTTTGACTATTGTTATCCAAATGTCTAATAGATTTTCTTACTGTTTTGAATAGTGCCTACCCATGCTTATTAATACATACACATTCCTTTTTAAATGGCACACACTAAATATACCCATTTGACCATTGACTGCTCGGTAATACATGCCCATTCCTTTTAAATGGTAAATACTAAATGTCCTCATTTGACCATTGTCTGCTCATTAATACATGCCTATTTTTGTAAATACTCAATTATAAATGTCCCTATTTGAACAGTGATCAAAAAATAAATTCTAATTAATAATTCGACCCCTATTGACTTCAATTTATTAAATTAATCAATTAATATCATAGATTAAAAATTTGTGACTCAACAAAACTCAACATGCCTGAATTTGACTTCAACCTGGTAACTCAGCAAAAACTTGCCAAAACGCAGCAAAATTTCTGAACATCCAAAAAACACATATAGGTACAAAATAATCTTGAAAAAACATGCATAAGATTGATTTTAGCGAATAGGTGAGTAGTTTTTAATTCATTTATAGATCAGAAAAGAAATTCATACATGTCATATGTCATATGATGATGCATAGCAGCAAAAATCTTTTGGGGGAAAAATCGGCAAACCGAAATCAAAAGATTTTTTGAAAAAATCGGGAAAAAATCGGATTTAAAAAAAAATGTAAAAAATTGTAGAACAGGAGATAAAAACTTTTTTTTTTTTTGAGATTGAAAGGCATTTCCATAGCATAGAGATATAGAGAGCAAATAAAATAAAGAGTTTAACTAATGAATTGTAGAAAATAGATTTTTGTTGTTTATATTCATATCGCTGATTACATTGAATTGCACATCTTTCAAACTCAAAGCCATTATTCACATTGCATAACTAATGACTAGATGCTGATAGATGATAAAATTTCAATTACAATATATTTTTTTACAAAGTCAACCTAAGCAGTTACGCAATTACTTCACATTGCATAATTAATAACTAGGAGCAGCTGTCAATTGCATTTGCTTGTCATGGCATTCCATGAGATCACATTTCTTTGAGGCATTTTTTCAAAAATTTCACTGCCCTGTCTATGCTAGCACATTTTTCATACATGTCTACCAAAGCATTTTATCAAACAGTTCACTGCCTTGCTGCTATGGCTAAAAGCCTGAAACAGGTGCTTTCGAATAAGCTATGGATGCTTGGAAAAAATCTATCAAAGCATAATAGTAAGCAATAGCATAGACAAGGCAGTGAACTGTTTGAAAAAGTGCCTCAAAGAAATGTGGTCTCATGGTGATGGAATGCCATGACAATCCATAGAAAATTATATTCTCAACATGATAAATCATGATGTGTTTTTTCTTTTCTAATAGGTCTCATATCCTGAAAAAAGTCCAAGGGTAAAAACCACTGATTTGATGCCAAAATCAATCAGATTTGTAGATCAAACCCTTTTAAGAGAAATATTCCTCATGTTTGTTAATATCCCCTCAAAAAAACCATAGGGGGGAACAAAGAACATTGAATATGTAATGTCCCCAATTTCGTGAGAATCTGAGTTCGGTGGATTTAGCCTATTCTTGGCCCTCACAGGCTAATATATATGGTTAGAGGGTCCCTTTTGGCAGTGAATGGTGGTTTCTCTCCTTCAGAGTGCAGTGTTGGGTCAAGCTCAACTTTCGTTTGACTCAGTTTCACATACTTACTATTTATAGTAAGTCACTGTTTAGGGTTTCTATTTTTAGACAGGCATCCGATCACATGGAGAATATGGAGAGTCGACTCCTGGCTTAGACGACATAGCAATCAGACAAGTATTTCAAGAGATACTAAAGTTTAAGTGACTTAAGTGTTTTATTTAAATATTTTAATGTTATTATAAAGTTATAAAGTAACTTTATAATAATAAAGTCACTTTATTTTTATAAAGTGTGGGAATATATCTTTTATCCCACATTGGCCAGGAAAGTGTTTGAGCTCTCATAAGAAAAGAATAAAAAGGGACTTAAGAACTCATTCTCATCATCTAGGATTTGATATTTGTCTTATGATTTCTCTTTGGCGTTTGGGGAAGGGAGCCCTAGGGTTTTTGCCAGCATATCGGCATTGGAGAGCGTAGCTGCTTCATTGCAACAACATGCTGAGGTTGTGAAATATTAGCTGAAGGTGCTTAACTGTTGGCTTCATCCAGAGGTCAAGTTTGTGCTTCATCAGATTTACAGGAGAATTTTAGCATAAGGGTTTCATCATCTTTCAATATCAAAAGATTGTATTACAAGTGTGCTCTATTGTAAAAGCTTTCAAAGTGAATCAATAAAATTATCTCTTTACTGTAGTAGGGTTTTATATTTACATTTTCCAGCATTTTATTTCATGTCTAGCATCTTATTTGAGAAAACACAAAAAATACAAACCCTCATCATTTAGGATCAGAATCAGAGGTTAGAGACAGACAGGTCTCTTACAGAATAACATAACTCCCAATCAAAGGGAGAGTAGAGGAAACACTAGAAAGATGTTTGTGTGGAGAAGAACCAACAATAGGGGGAGATCCTCCACTGTAAATGTTTGTATAAGTTCTCTTTATAAAGTCTAAAATAGGTGAGACTCCATAAACTAATAGTAAATGTGCAGTAGATGAATCAGTAAGACAACCCAACAATAATAAATGGCTCACCAATTGATGATTTTCCTATAGGAGATGGACGAAAAGTAGATGAAATGCCAATAACAAAAAAATTAGCCATAGATGGCATTCCCACAAAAGACGAACTCGCTAATACAAAAGGATAACCAACACTATAAGATCCATGGATTCATACAACAAATAGTTAATGGGTGTGAAGAGGAGGAGAAATTTCCAAAATTCCCTAGGTGATTCCATCTCAACCTATGTTGTTAGCAATTTGTTTGTCATGGCATTCCATCACCATGAGACCACATTTTTTTCAGGCATTTTTTCAAAAGTTCACTGCCTTGTCTATGCTACCACATTTTTCATACATGTCTACCAAAGCATTTTATCAAACAGTTCACTTGCTTTGCTGCTATGGCTAAAAGCCTAAAACATGTGCTTTCGGACAAGCTATGGATGCTTGGAAAAAATCTATCAAAGCATAATAGTAAGCAATAGTATAGACAAGGCAGTGAACTATTTGAAAAAATGCCTCAAAGAAATGTGATCTCATGGTGATGGAATGCTATGATGAATACCATGTCCAGCAAATTGCTATGGATTGTCATGGCATTCCATCACCATGAGACCACATTTTTTTGAGGCATTTTTTCAATCAGTTCACTACCTTGTCTATGCTATTGCTTACTACTATGCTTTGATAGATTTTTTCCAAGCATCCATAGCTTGCTCGTAAGCACCTGTTTTAGGCTTTTAGCCATATCAGAAAAGCAGTGAACTGTTTGGATTGTCATGGCATTTCATCACCATGAGACCACATTTCTTTGAGGCATTTTTTCAAACAGTTCACTGCCTTGTCATGCTACCACATTTTTCATACATGTCTACCAAAGCATTTTATCAAACAGTTCACTGCCTTGCTGCTATGGCTAAAAGCCTAAAACAGGTGCTTTCAAACAAGTTATGGATGCTTGGAAAAAATCTATCAAAGCATAATAGTAGGCAAAAAACTATGGTCTCATGGTTTTTTTTTTTTTTCGTGTGAAAATTAGTGTGATTTTGTTCGCATTTATTTGCAGGTTTTAAACACGTTTTTTTTCGTGATTTTGCAGTTTGAAACAAGAAAAAATCGTTAATCAAAAGGTCAATAATTTTTTCAAAAAATCGGGGAAAAAATTGTCCAGCTTGCAGATTTTTTAAAATCGCAATTAATTGGGGATTTTTGTAGATTTATGCTTCTATGATATGATAAAAAATTACAAGTTAGTAATTAATATTTGATAGGTTATTTAAAGATAATCAAATGCAAACCCTAGCAAGTAGCTAAACAACAACAAATAAACAATAACTGGGTAACTATTGGAGCAAGAGTTTTTAGAGATTCTATGGGACCTATTATAAACATATCCAGAGAGTGACTAATAATATGGCTGATCCTAGCCCTTCTAATTGGTTTGAATTAGGCCTTTGAAAAGAAGTTCAATATCCTATAAATGGAAGCAAGCCATCTCATGATTATTTAGGCAATGAAGACAAGCTGGTTTCAAAATTGGAGGCTCAGAAGTTTATTGAAAGAAGCATTTCATATGCTTTAGTGGTTAAATTTTAAGTGGATTGATAAGGTTAGTTTTACTACCGAGCTATGTCATGAGGTTGAGTTCTAGGATTTAAAAAAATGATCAATATATAAAGTCAATGGAAATAAATTCTCTTGCAGGCCTCCATAATGGGGGTCTCATGCAACAAATGGTGTTTGGCTTGGCCTGACCTAAAATAACAAGCTCTACCTTTACTTTTACATTGTTTCAGAGGGTAATCAGCCTGTTGGATTACATTGCCAACTTTGGGGCAGATTCATTATGGGACATCATCTTCTATGTTGATGCATATATTTTGGATTGTCTAAATTCCCCAGTGGAGCATTAGATAGGACATTGGCTCCTATCCCCTATCTATTCTTTTCACATAATCTCTCTAAAATTTATTTAACATCATTGTAAATTTGATTGACCCTGCATTGATTATATTCTCCAGATTGTTCTTAAAGTACATTGATGAATCATTAAAAATCTTGCCCATTGCTCTAATCCTGACCTGTTATTGACGAATGTGGTCTGAAGCCCTTGGCAATGATGCAAGGTGGTAGTAATAATACAAGGAAGATTTCTGGCAATAGATGGAAGGAATTGATTAACACAAAATTTGAATAGATACTCTCTGACAGCATCCTTCGTTTATGTTTGAATTGTGTAATATGCAGCCCAGTTTTGCACTTGTTTTTGTTTTGTTTTTTGATGAGTGTTTTGAGATGTTTTTGTAATGTTTCATACAACAATATATTGCAGCAAAAGAGAAGATATTGCAATTAAACTTTCAACTCAAAACTGAACATTACATAGAGGATTCACAGCAGAAAATTCCAGATTTTTCTACAGGCTTAAATACATAGTTTATCATCAAAATATTGACAACCCAGTTCCTAAAATATCCCCTATTATCTAAATCAACAATACCCAGAAAAACTAGGAGTTATACATTTGGAACTCACAGGACAAATATGCTTCAAAACTCTCTAAAATAGATGCCAGCTGCAGAAGTCACCTCCAATGGTAGAAATGTTGTAAGCACAATGCTCTCCAGCCTTGGACGACCTCAAATGATGCAATACAATCTCCAAAAACCCTATTTTCCCTTCCAAATGATCAAACCTCTCTCCAAAGTGTATGGCCAGCCTAGGAAGATGGTACGGCCAGCAAGGGAAGCACACAAACTCCTCAAATCTGTTGCTGATGCATTCAAAACTGCTATACAATATGATCTCTCAAATCTGAAATGTATCTCTGTTGCCCAAATTGTGAATTTCAATCTGCAATAAAGCTCAACTGTGATTTCTGAAGTGAAATCACTAAGAATTCTCTAGACTATGTCTTGCTATAGCATAGAGAATGTTGCTTGCAAAGGTTTACGTCCTCACAAACTCTAGAAGAAGAAGAACCGGCTCCTCCAACTGAAATAACAAAGATATCAATCGAACATGAATGTGCAAATGAGCTTCAAAAGGGCTTTTATAATAACTTTAACTCCCAAAATGGAATTTGCCCTTTTCCCTCCATTTTTCCCACAGCCCAAGTTGGCAAATTAAATAATACTTTATTTAATTCAAATCTCACTTTATATCCCCTTTAATATTTTATTTAATTGGGCACAATACTTTATATTATAAAGTATTCTTTTAAAAACCACTTATGTCTCGTTTAATATAAAGTCCTTTTTAAAAAATATATTTTAATAGCACATAAAGTTAAATACTTCAATTTAACTTTATAATTAGCGTTATTAAAAATAAATACATAGGACCATAATAAGATCAATATTAATCCAAAATATAAGTTTTCCATCATGCTCAATATAGAAATATTGCCAATTGACCATACCAGTGGCTTACTATGAATAGAAAGTAGGGGCAAAATTATCCCTGTGACTTACTAAAAATAGTAAGTATGATCAAAATGTCTGAATATGCTTTTGAAAGCACCCGTGAACTCCTTCGTAACATTGAGCCGAGAAAAAAACACCGACTGAGCTCCAAAAAGCTTGAGTGAGCAAGTCTGCATCGCCCTCAAGGGGCCCCTTAACCACCTTGTTAGTCCATGGGGACCAAGTGATGGACTAACCTTTGCAACAAATCACTGCTTAGGAAAAAGGGGACATTACAAACTGTCACTTTCTCATATAATTAATTACATCAAAGATGTTTTGAGTGAGGGAATTTTGAATCTAGGTAATGCAATCAAGCAAACTGTCAAGGACATGAGGATTGTCTTTAACTTCTAACCTGAAGCTAGGGTGATGGAAGGATGCAACAAAGAGTTCATCCTATTTTAAATCAAAAGTAAAAAGAAAGGGTTCTTTGTGTTCAATGGAAGATGCTTTGGATTCTTGTTTGTCTGAAAAATTGGAAGCGATGATGCCTTTGTTGGAGGGAGCTCTTTAACTGGGTTGGTGCTCTAGGAAAGGAAACTGAAGATGGCTTCATGGAAGTGATGGAGGAGGAACTAAACCTTCCACAGCCTTACCTAAATGCTACAAATGGAAGTCAGGTTGGTGGTGTTAACAGCTTTCCTGTGATGCTAGATGGTGAAGAATTTTGGATTTCAAGGGTCTCATCGGCCTGTATTACCCAGAAAACAGGCGAGACAGGGTAAGAGGTGAAAACTAATTTCCTGGGGGTTGGCAGGTAGTTAGATGAAGGTCTGAGTATTGGTGAGAAGAATGTTCTTAATTTGAGCTCAAATCTCTTTGCTAAAATGGCATCAACTGCCTTTCCCTTCTATTCTATTCATTTCAATGCTGGGCAGGTTATTTGAGGAGGAGCCAAGATGTGTATGAGCACTCAGGAGCTGCACAAAAGAAAGGCTCTCTGAATGTTCCTCTTCCCAACAATGTGTCTTAGTTTCTAGGGAGAAAGCTTGGATTCAACATGAGACCATTGGTGTCAATCCCAGATGAAGAAGGCAGCTTTTATAATTTTTTAAAATGTAGCATAATGGCACAGAAGATGTGTAATAAAAACTCCTGGTGATCCTGTTCTCAGAAGTTGACTGGCAGTTAGATGGAGGTCGGACCGTCAATGGCTGAATAATGGTTAAAAAAGAGTTCTTGATTTGAGGCTAATTTCCTTTGCCAAAATGGCGTCCCCTGCCTTGCCCTTTCACTCTATTTCAGTTCAATGCTGGCAGGCTGTTTTAGGAGGGGGTAAGATGGGTATCAGCTTTAAGGAGCTGCACAAATGAAATGCCCTCTGAAAATTCCTCTCCTCGATGATGTGTTTTGCTTTCCACGAAGGCAGCTGGGACTCAACATGAAAGCATTGGTGCCAATCCCAGATGAATAAGGCATTGTGTATATTAGTCTGGCATAATGGCAGATCTGGAAGATGCGTATTGACCGTGCTCTCAGAAGCTGGCTAAGTTTTTGTCTTAGTCCATTTCTTAAAGCTAGTTTTGTCATCAAATGAATATCTTATATTTCTCTTTAGATGTCTCGGTCCTCAACATAGACACTTGCATTTTGCAAGGCATTTTTCAATATCTGCTTTCCTTAGATGTTTTGTTTGCGATTGTATAGGAACTGTGTCATAGTTGTCAGATATCATTTTCTTTCCTTGCTGGCTCTGGCTTTCAGGTGGTTATGTATACAAAATTTGAATTAATTTATGATTTTTTTACTGGCAAATTTTGGCTGCAGTTATCAAAAAATATTGCTCTAGAATTATATATCAATATCTAGAGGATTAGTAAAATTGGAAGGTTTTACTCATACAATGCCTTTTTAACTCATAACAATAACTAAAGAATTATTATTTGCACTGTCCAATACCTGTGGTACACTGTTTATTCTTTGTACTTTTTTTATTTAAAGCAACTGCTTTAAACTATTAGTTGTGATGAGCAGAATCGTCATCTTTTTTTAAGGTCATACATTTCCAATTTTTGTTGATTGACATTGAGTTACACTTATAAGCAAGCTAAAAATACTAATTTTCTTCAGATGTTTTATATTGAAATTTTCAGGTGAATCTCATGGATTGCTTCGAACAGAAAGGTTATCCTGCCAGCAATTAGAACGAACAAACAAATTTTCAAATTTGGGTCCTCTTAAGGACAATGAAAGACGAGATCTAAACTGTGCTGTCAAGGAATACTTGCTCTCTGCAGGTTACAAACTTACTACAATGACTTTCTATGAAGAGGTAATTGCTTTACAGAAAAGAATTAAAATTTAAAGGATCTGGTTGAGGGCGTTGTGGTTTTTATTATTGCAGTTGGAACTTTCTAATGTGAAGATATTTATAATAGAGATTAAGTGTGGAGATTGCACCATTTGAATCATGAAATAACCAACTTGCAATTTTGTAAGATGCTGGAAAATGGACAATCATTTCATTTCCTGTTGTTAATATCTATGAAAACAAACAAGTAATTATCACCCATTTGACTTCCCAAGGTTGGGTTGAGACAACTGAAGCCATCAAAGGTGGGCCTCAAGGATTTTGTTGATCAGGAGGATTGGCTTGTTGGACTTCTTGTTGGAGCAAATATCTTTGTGCATGCTCTTTATTTCTGAAACTCCTCAGCTACCATATTGCAAATGTTAAGGGTTAGGAACTGAGGAACTGTGATGTGAAAATATGGCATGGATTGAAGAATGAATTGAGGGAGCTGTTGGTAAACATTTTTTAGACATGACTGCAAGGCTTGGTTGTGTAACCTAGGGGGATCTTCCTGGCTCTGAGGGGCTGATCTTGACTAGGAATGGTCATTAAATAATAGGAAGAGAGAAGGAGAAGAAAATGAGATGCCAAGGTTGAGACACCCTTAACCAACTCAATCAGAGAAATGCTAGACAGTATAGGCTAGAGAGAAGCAACATAAAATGGGTAGAGTTGCTTGTGCTCAAAGTAGCGTTTGCCTTTAAGAATTTAATCTAATGAAACATTAAAGGAAAAATATGCAACATTCAAAGGCAAACAAACCAGCTAATAATTGAAATCTCCACCTCTTAAGTGAAATAACAAAATGGAAATAGGAAAACTGTAAGATGAAACTAACAGTAGGTTCTTTCAAACAAGACTCGTAAAGCGTGATTCTATTGGACAAAGAGGATTAAGAGCATATATCTGATCATTTTATTTTTATGTTTTGTACATAGCAAATTTAAATTGTAAGTGTTCTAGGTTAGCTTAGAAAACTCTCAATTACAAACTAATGTCTATGTTCGAAAAAAGGTTCTAGAAATGCACTACTAGAGATAAAATACTTTTGAAAGTAAAGAATAAAATATATTATCGAATATTGTCAGATGATATTAGATAATGCTAGATTGTTGCTAATGAGGCTGCACTAGTTTTGCAACCAACAAGTTATTTTAGGAGTCTGTTGAAATTCATGTTTATTCTATTTGCTTGACTATAAATATGGACATTCTTGTAATTTGAAACAAGGCCTGCAAGTTAAATTGTATATGGTATTAGAGCCTTTCTGAGACCTTAGACCTCGATGGCCCATGATTGCAACTAAAATTTCTTTTGTTGGCAGGGCATTCACTTTGTGAATGGTTTCTGAAAACCTCAAAGGTTTCCCCTGAATATGAAATTTTCTTTGAATATCCAATTCAGAGGAGTTGTATGATTTGGTGTAATTTCATGCAAGCAGTGTTAATTTGGAAATGAAAATGCAGTGCTTAGATTACTTCTCAAGGTCGTTGCTTTGCTGGTTATGGTAGCATCCTGTTGGAGGCAGTAGGAGGACTAGCTGCAAAGGAGATGTGAACTCTTGTTCGTTAATGTTAAAATAGTGCCAATGCATGTGGTGCTACTTCACAACAACAAAACTCTCATCTACAACAAAACTGATCAAAGTCCATACAACATTATTCACTGACCCATCCTGCATAACCAGCCCCAACTCAGTCAAATACTACATTGCCACTAATTTATTCAGGCCTCTCCACCTTGTTACTGGAATTTGTGCCTTGCAAGTTAGCTCCTAAGGATGCCATGCCTTTTCAAAAGAGGATGACACTTGTTGAAATTAATGATGTAATTTATTCCCTTGAGTATGAAAAGTCTCCTACTTTTGATGGGTTTTCTGTGGAATTCTATAAATTCTTTAACAAGTGAATTGCTGATGAACTCCTTTTTGTATATAGGGAAAGACATCAATAGAGGAGTCATAAAACCCAAGGATGGAGATTGAACCTTCTTAATGTGTCCATATATTAGTGCAGACAACTCAGCTTTAGAAGGGTGATATCCCAAACAAAATCTCAGAACTTGCACCTTGCTGATACGCCCTTAGATGACATTTTTGAAACATTGAGTCTAAGTGTGAGCATTTTTTTAAGCTCTTTTTGTCTTTCTGTATCAATCAAATTGTCGTATAAATGAAGATGTGTTTTTGTACAGGCATTTCTATTGGTGGTCACTTGATGACACAGTATTTAAGGCTTTCTAATGCATGAAAAGTTACCTTTTTGGCTGAAATTGTAGGCTGGTGGTTGTCATTGGGGCCTAATTAACCAAATAGTGTCTCTTCTGTAAAATCTAAGTCCTCGTGCATTAATCAGATGGCTAGCATAAACAATGAAATGGTGGGTATACTAGGAACATAAGGAACTCAGGTTCTTGGAGAAATCCATTGGGAATTGTAATTTTCTTTTTTATTGGAGATAGTCTACCCCTGATCATGTCCATTGATTTTCAATATACACATACAGGGTGGTTATATAAATGGATTCCATACCCATTGATTCTGATTATTGTATTTTATGTGCTTTTAGTTGCTGATAACATGCAATTTATAGATTTTTTTCAATGTGACTAGGTCCTGCTTCTCTCTTATATCAGTTTAGTAGAGCAAGGTGTATTTGGAAATCTTAAAGTAATTTCAGATCGAGCATGTTGGATGCCATATATACACATTGATAATTATTTGTACATAAGTTTCCAACAATAATTTTACTATTTATAGAGTGGTTATAGGTTACTTTTGTAATCAACAATATCGTTTGTAAGTCCTTATGTCTTGATAAGCTGTTTCTAGTTTTTATTTTCTAACCATTATACTATTCCTTGAAAAGAAGTGTTAACTTTTGTTTCTTCTAAAACTTGTCGTGGCAAAATTGGTTAGATACAACGTGCAGAATCCAAGTGCCTCCTCTATTTGCAAGGGAAGCACCCTTTATCAACCTATGAGAAATGTACAATGGCGACATTTACAGATTTTATACATATTTACATGAAAAAAAGATTTGATCATTTAATCAGTTAAAATTAATGCAACAAGAAATCAATACTTTTAAAGCAATAGCAATAGAGTACCACACTAGTTGATTTTGAATGCAATGACTTTTCACGCAATATAGAATATAGAACCATGGATGAATGCAACCTTTAGACTAACCAACAGATATTCAACTTGACGTAATAGAGATAACATAGAAAATCTGCAAGACCAAGGGGAAAGAAACAAATCCTTAAAGATCTTAAAATCTTCAAGGTTCTCTAATTTATGTCCCAAAATGTTAGTCTTTACAAACTAGAAGCTTTAGAGACTTAGCCTTCAGTCTTTGCAGTCAATAGATGATTACAAATGACAAACCACTTTGCTTTCATAACTTAAAGGGATAACTAATTTGTGACTACCTTTATTCGGACTTCATAACTAACAAAGCAACCCTAAAAGTGACTTAACCCTTAAGCGAGTTAAGTGAACTTAAGCCTCTTTTAAAAATAAAACTCAAGGTGGGCTCCATACCCTCTTTGCATAACCATCACAAAGCAAGCACCTCAATTCTCATCAAGCTTAATTATTTTTTTATTCCTTCTTGATGGTGCCAGCTTGGACCTTAAGACTCCTCACTTGTCAATGAACTTTCCCATGGTGGCCAAGTCGAGTAGCTTGAATTCCTCAGAGTGAAGATTTTGTTGAATGGCGAGTCGATCAAATTGAATCTTCATTCTTAAGTCTTTGACTCGCACATGTAAGGTGAGAGTTAGAGGAGAGATTGTTTTGTTGGAGAGATTGTTTGCTTCCCTTACAAACACTTTGTCTATAATGTAGATGGGAGTAGAAGATGTAAACCTTTCATGTGATTGAGAATCCAAGATCTTTCTTTATGCATTTTGCATATGGCACCATGATTGCTACGTTGTGAGAAAATCTTGATGCATAGATGCCCTTATTGTTGTACCTTCCTACAAGAGATTGCACTACATCTGACATTGAGGAGTGCATTTCTCGAGCATGTTGGAAACTATTAATTAGAATAATATCCCTTGAAGGTAGTCACACACGCTACCCATTCACTTACTTGAGTAAGCATACTTTATTGCTCTTTAGATCCTTTAGGCATCTCAATGACATTGAATGTTTAGATTCTTACTCGAGAAGCACATATTTGGCTAGTGTATTCAACTAGAGGTCCCTTTTTGGCTTTGAGACAAAGTACTACTTCTAACAATCTTTGGAGATGTGTGTTTCTAAATTCAATTGCTTGCCCAACTATTTCTATGTCATTTTGTTCAATTTGAGGGAAAGTGTGTTGGTGGAGTTCAATTTCTACTTGTGCTTCCTCAAGGCTCCCATCGCTCTTAAAAATAATAATGCTGATCATAATTTGACCCATGGGGGAAATCAAATTTGATCTTTGTTATTGGTATATGCCTTTAGTGGTTCCTAGCTGATATGCATTTCATTAGTTAGGTCTAGAGTGAATTTAGGGAATTTTTTTCTCCTTTGCAAAATGCTTGTTCCATTGATGGGATGGGGTTGATCTTAGAAACAAAATCTTTATCTTTCGCTTCCCATCTAATGTTTTGAGGGGCTCTTGGAGGACTAAGAAGTTTGTCTTTTTGTCCATATATTTGGACCTTAGTCATTGTTGCTCAAAGATTTTAGTAGTACATCTTCCATTTTCATTGATGACCTCAACAATTGGAATCCTTGTAGATCTATAGTGGTATGGTGTAGCTTGTGATTTGTGACAAACTGACCTTGGATCTCTTTCAATTAACAATATGTTTAACAAATCATTGGGTTTCGTAGATAACCAACATTATGAGCCCTATTGTTGCCTTTAGAGGCAACTTTTCTTTGTGACACAATTGACTTTGGGGTCCTAGCAAAGGGATGCTCAATGATGTAGTCCAAGGACTACACACATGCATGGTAGAAAACAATGCACACAATAGTAGGATAATGTATCTTTATTGCGTTAACACAAAAATAAGGTTACATATTACAATTGAGTTGTTGCCCCTGACTTATATAGTAAACACTTTGGTTCTTATACACACAAGTCCATGTGTAGGTGGCCTTCCTACTCCAACAACTTCCCCATTTATGTCCTTTAATGTATCGAGGGTGTTCTCTCTCTCTCTCTCTCTCTTTCTCTCAACCTAGGATTTTCTTGGCCTTTTCGTAAAAATGAAAGGTGCTTCTCCTAGTTAATGTTAATCTTATTTATAGGTAGATGCTTGTTGCTTATCTCACACCAACTATTTCAAGTCCATCTCGTAATTATTTGCTTTGCTGCTTGTATGCCTTGACAAGATTGTGGCTCGTTTGCTAGCTCTAGTAATGCTTGTCGACCTTTATTGAAAAAGTTGATCCATGGGAGATCATGTTTGCTAGATAGTTCTCTGCCCAATGCATTTGTCTTGTCCTTGTTTGATGCTTCCTTGTTTCAATTTCTCGTTGTGCGCAATCCTTCCTTACCACACTCTTCACACATTCTCCTAGATGTGCAAGCCTCCATACATTTGCACACTTATCTTTGCATGTCTTCTCTTTCCTCCTTGCTCTCCTTGCATGCGCTTTACCCCTGGTGCTATGTGCACAACTCCTTGTGCCTTGATTTGCTCTCATGCAGGCATCCCTTCTTCTAGTGCAATGCTCCTCTCTCGTGTTCTCCTTTAGATCCCAATCTTTGAAAACCCTAAAACAATTGCTTGTCTCCGATTGTACAAGGTCTAGTACCAACTTGGGATGCCCCTACACACCTTGGCTAGTGGGGCTAGTCATGACAATGCAACTATGTAAGTGTCTAGTCATTTGACACAAAATGCTGTTTTAATTTTCTCAATTCAAGATACCGACTACGCAAACGTTCTTATTTATTTCAATTTTGTTGGAATTCGCCATCGCGCACATGTTTGAAGCTTCTTCTAAGGAATTGGATATGGCTTCGTTCATCTTTCCTCTAGGACTCAAGTGATTATGTTGTTTTCCATAGGAAAATCAAAATGGAGGAGATTCGTTCTTAAATGTTGTAGGGGCATTTGGGCACAAAAAAAGAATGTTACTTGTCTTAGAGTTTTGTTTACAAGTTTGTGTGACTGTGTACACAACAAATAGTGGCATCTAGACATAAAAGCAGAATCCAGCAAGTTGTGGAGTTTTGGTGCACAAGTTTGGGCATGCACAACAAATAGTGGGTTGTGTGGAGGCACACATCGTATATGCGTAGCAGCTAGGAAAGCATGTGTTACATGGATTGCATGGTTTTGATTGTGGGTAGTTGTAGTGATGTCTATGTGGTGGAAGTATGCTATGGTAGTTGGTGATTAGATTGCATGCCAGCATGGTTAGAAACTTAGTGTTAGTTTTTAATGATCAGATATATAAACTGAAAGCAATCAGAAAATGCAACACATAAGACAATGCACACCACAAGATACCCTGGGAAAACCCTCCAACTCGAGGGGAAAAACCTAGCAAATATATCGCTTATATATTCTGGAATAAGAGCAGAAATCTACTTACAACTCAGGCCCAACACAAGGCCGAATTTGATACAATGAATAATAGCACCTCTCCTAGATGCGAAGATACAAAATTAATATATTTCTCCTTGAAATATATTCGCTGCAACAACATGATGATCTTTTGCTCAAGATAATGATCTGCTGCTCAAGATCATGACCTGCTGCTCAAGTGTGAACTTCTTCAAGGAGTGCGAATATGATGAATGAACTTGATGATAAAATAAGAGATCATCACCTTGTATTTATACAAAACAAAGTGTCTCTTCATGTAGGTCAGCCTCCTTAAGGAATAATAATAATAATTAAATGAGTCGGCCACATTAAGGAAGTTGGCTATAATAAATAATAAATATTATTTAGGTCGGCCCCATTTAATTATTCACAATAATTAAATGTTATATTATAATTTCCAAGTGAAGTGCCCCTTCACTTAATTATCGCAATGAAATAAATAGCCAAAGGCTATATGCAATTTCATGTCTTTGATTAGGTTGGAAGAATGAACCCGAAGCTGCAATAACTTCAACACTCCCTCTCAGCTAGGGAGGAATACTTCCAGCACTACAAGACACATCACCTCATCGTGATGTCAACCACTATGGCAACTCCCATATGTGGAAAAGTATCATATCACCTCATTGTGATATTAACCATCATGGCTCTCCCATGTATGGCAAAGGAACATATCACCTCATTGTGATATTAACCATCATGGCTCTCCCATGTATGGAAAATGTACATAAAATGCCCATCACTCAATCGTGATATCGTCACCTCATCGTGACATTCACCATGGCTACTCCTAGAGGGTGAATAGCACAAGTACAAGAAAACCATCACGGACTCTCTCACGTGATGTTATCACGGCGTCACACACATGACATCCACCATGGCTCTCCCAGAGGGTGGAAACAAGGGCTTTCACCTTGAAATTCTATCATAGAGAGAAATGCATTGACAAGGGCTTGCACCTCAAATCTCTCTAACAGAGAGAAATGCATTAAAGCAAATCTGAAGTTCACTGATGCTAAGACTCCTCAGCTAGGGCTTCATTCTCCACAATACCAAGCTTGTCTCGAAAGCACACAAACTTTACTCTGGCAAGAGGCTTGGTGAGAATGCCTGCCGTCTGCTCATCAGTGCTAATGTATCTCAACTGAATTGCTTTCCTCAATACCATATCTCTGATATAGTGGTATTTGATCTCAACATGTTTGATTTTGTCATGAAACACTGGATTGATAGAAAGCTTCACACAGCTTTGATTATCACAATGAATGATAGTAGGCTCCAATGATTGTCCAAACAATCTTGCAAGGAGCTTCTGAAGCCACACTGCTTCTCGAGATGCTACACAAGCTACAATATACTTCGCCTCTCGGTGATCAGTGCCATTGAAGCCTGCTTCCTGCTACACCAGGAGATCATCGCAGACCCCAAACTGAAACAACATCCAGAGGTGCTCATCTGATCAGCAACACAACCTGCCCAACCAAAACCATGCAGCTTCAAGTCCATATCAGAAGAATATCTCAAGCCATACCCAACTGTGCCACGCAAGTATCTCAAGATATGCTTTGCTGCAACTAGGTGTAATTGCCTTGGTTCACACATGAACTGACTAGGTGCACTCACTGCATAGCAAATATCTAGTCTAGTGCAGACTAGATACATCAATGATCCAATCAACTGCTTGTACATATAGTAGGATCCAACAGATCTGAACTAGCTGCAACCTCCTTAAGCTTCTGAAAATTGGTTTTCATAGGTTTAGACATGGATTTGCAATCCATCATACCAAATCTCTTCAAGATGTCAATAGTATACTTCCCTTGGCTCAGAATAATCCCATCCGGCTTCTGCCAAGCTTCTAAACCAAGGAAGTAGTGCATGAGACCAAGATTCTTCATTTCAAATTTAGAAGCTAGCTCCTTCTTACATTTGATAATGAGGTGATCTTCTCCAGTAAGAATTAGATCATCAACATATAGAACCAAGTTCAATGCTTCGCTATCAATTACCTTGAAGTACAGGTTTGAATTAGCATCATTCTTGGAGAAGCCCAAGCCCATCAAGTATCGATCAATTCTCTCATACCAAGCACGTGGAGCCTGCTTAAGACCATATAAAGCCTTCTTCAGTCTGCAAACATGAGACTCCTTCCCATGAACCTCAAAGCCCTCAGGTTGCTCAATGTATACCTCTTCCTCGATCACACCATTCAGAAATACTGTCTTCATGTCCATCTGGTGTATCTTCCATCGTCTAGATGCTGCAATAGCAATGATGGTCCTGACGGATGTATAACGAGCAACTGGAGCAAAGGTTTCCTCATAGTCTACTCCCTCTTTCTGAGAGAATCCTCTAGCCACAAATCTAGCCTTGTACTTCTCGATGCTCCCATCAGCCGCATGCTTGATCTTGAAGAGCCACTTAGAAGATACAACTGATTTGCCTTCAGGTCTAGGTATGACGACTCAAACATCATTCTTGAGAATGGATTGATACTCCTCAACCATAGCATCTTTTTTATACTTGCAGACTAGTAGCTTCCTCAATACTAGAAGGTTTTGACTCGATGTTTGACTCATCAAAGCAACATAGCTTGAAAACTTATGAGGTCTCTTGCTTTCTCTGGAAGTTCCTCTTGGGGCTGCAATTCTTTCTGCCTCCTGCATTGTTGCCTAGCCCAAAGAGGTCTCTTACGACCAATCACAATGTCTGTAGGCCCATCAATAGGTTCCAAAGGCTCAACTGGATCATCATCTTCCTTAGGATCAGTAGCCTCCCTCTGAATCTGAGGAGTTCTTGCATCAACCTCTTGACCTCTTCGTCCAAGGTTGCCTCTATTGGTTTGACAGACTCCCTCTGAAGGTTAATTCCTCCTCTTCGAAGAAATTGATTATAGTGACAACTTGAATAGGTTCTTCCTCTTCGAGAGATGTCTTCAGTCACCTACTCAGTCCCATGGCTGCAAGTTGTGTCTCCATTCTTCAACCTACAGGATGCATCAAGCTCTTCTTCTCTTGAAAGCAATCTCTTACGCTTCTTGGTTTGTCCTGAAAGCATTAAGGAGAGATTACTAATAGTTCATGGAACTCAACTATCTCGAAGAGAAATATCAATGCTAGAAGCATACATGATTGACTATCTCAATGTTATAGCATGAATTAATAACTACATAACAAATTCATGAACATTATTCAACCATGCAATACTTATCTTACTGAAATCAGAATTTCCTTAAGTAATCCCAGATAAATAATTCATCATTCATCTTCGTTGATTCTGATATGTCTTTCTTCCATCTTTACTGTGCTCGGAAGAGCTAATCTCAGCATAACAAAAGACAATCTACACAGATTTGATTACGCAACCAGCATATAGAACCAAACTTCTCAAAGAATCGAGGCTCTATCATAGTTCATGCATATAGAGAATGAAATCAATCACAATCGTAATTTCAGTTCTTCTTTTATTTCAGAGTCAAACTCATAAATTAGCATGAAACAACTTGCAATGAATAATTGGTAACTCCAAAGAATCTTATCCCAGTGATCACTATTTACTAGTCACACACAATCCAAGCAAACGATGTCAGATTTGCACAACTCAACAAACTGAGATTCATCCCAGATTTAAAAAGTATAAACAAGAATACTTATCTCTTTATTAATTAAACTTCCTTGCATTCACCAAGGATTTAGATCTGCTCAAGCTTCTTCCATGTAGATAGGTTCAGATCATTCAGCGCATTCTCCACTTCGATAGAAATTCAACAACATACTTAGTAGAGCCTGCACAACAATCATAGTGGCTGCATATAAATGAAGATCACGACCTCCTCACTGACAATGCCCAGCACATCATAGATAACTGCCTAGCAAGAAGGATTCGCTAAAAGATTAAATGTTGAACTCTAGGCAACTTCTGATAGGATCTGAAAATGCTTCTTTACTTTCTTCACAATGTTCACAATTACATCAACTAAACACGAACAGGGGATGCCGTTAAAGACTCTCAGTCTATTGTCCCGAAATGTGCATAACTTCAATCTAAGTTTCCAATGTCGACAAACTATCTCAAATCAATTTTTGATCAGATCTTTTCATAGACCCGCTCTGATACCATGTTAGTTTTTAATGATCAGATATATAAACTGAAAGCAATCAGAAAATGCAACACATAAGACAATGAACACCACAAGGTACCCTGGGAAAACCCTCCAACTCGAGGGGAAAAACCCAACAAATATATTGCTTATATATTCTGGAATAAGAGCAGAAATCTGCTTACATCTTAGGCCCAACACAAGGCCGAATTTGATACAATGAATAATAGCACCTCTCCTAGATGCAAAGATACAAAATGAATATATTTCTCCTTGAAATATATTCGCTGCAACAATATGATGATCTGCTGCTCAAGATAATGATCTGCTGCTCAAGATCATGACCTGCTGCTCAAGTGCGAACTTCTTCAAGAAGTGCGAATATGATGAATGAACTTGATGATCAAATGAGAGATCATCACCTTGTATTTATACAAAACAAAGTGTCTCTTCATGTAGGTCGGCCTCCTTAAGGAATAATAATAATAATTAAATGAGTCGGCCACACTAAGGAAGTCGGCCATAATAAATAATAAATATTATTTAGGTCGGCCCTATTTAATTATTCACAATAATTAAATGTTATATTATAATTTCCAAGTGAAGCGCCCCTTCACTTAATTATCATAATGAAATAAATAGCCAAAGGCTATATGCAATTTCACGTCTTCGATTAGGCTGGAAGAATTAACCCGAAGCTGCAATAACTTCAACACTTAGAATGCATGGTATTGGATCATTCAATCTAGATTAATTGTTAGATTTTCTTTGGTCAATTTTTTTTCTTTAATGGATATGGCTGAGTTGGTAAAGTTTGAATATTGGCACAAGGTCCATTGATGATAGTTGGTGGATTTTGACTGTTTGAAACCTGTTGTAAATTGTATGAATGGCAGTTTTATGTACACAGTTGGGACCTTTTTGTGGTGAGGTTGAGAGTTTGCATATGTATTCAATCTTGTAATCTCTACATTGGATATTAATAAAATTATTGTTTTTGCCATCTCCTTTGTGTTCTCCCTCGTTTAAGTATTAATGTTTCTGCTATGCCTCTAAGTATTAATCTTCCATCATGATTGCTATTATTAAACAATCTTCCTTAGCTTTGTCTCTATAGAGGAAGTATCCAATCTTGATGGGAAATCTAATGGGAAAAGGCCATTCACACGAAGAAGCACAACTGGAGCATGTTTGAGGCCATTCACACAAAGGAGTATGATAGGTTGACACAAAAACATCTCAATGACTTCAGCTTTGTATGGTGCTACCTTCATCTTTGTGTCAAATAGTGGAGGGGAAAGAGATTCATGATGAGATTGATGTGGATAACATTGATTCATATTTAGATTGGATTGCTGAGGATGTGGAGGACATTTTTATGTGGAGGAGATCTTTGATTTTGAGAGGGATGTAGTGTAAGTGGAAGCATGGGAAGGGGCTTCATTGGATGATAATCTTGATGTGCTTGACGATGATATTGTTCCCAAGGAGGCTAGTAAGGGCATAGTGTGATGGTTGAGGTGTGGTCTTGTTTCAACATCTACCTAGGTTCAAATCTTGCTGGGCTGTTGTGCTCACAGGCTTTGTGCTGTTGCTGGGCTGTTGTTCTCAAATATTTGGATCTTGTCTCTTTTGGAGTTGAGGCATCTCATTTCTGGTCCCAATGTGATTGGGCTTGGTTATCTCCTAGATCAAGGCCAAGGGTTCGTTGATAACCCCAGCACTCAATATTAAAATTTTTTTTGTTCCTCTTGAGAAGTTGCCATGATTCAATCTAAGGGTGTTGACACAGAGGAGCTTTAGATGGAGGGGAAATTGGTAAAATATTTTATGTATTTGGAATTTTGTATGATGGTGAATCAGTGACAGATGATCAGTCATCATTTCATATTGATATAGGATATTATAATGTGTATTGTACTCCTTCTTTGGTCTAAAACTAATTGAAAAACTACCTTTAAGTTCTTTTAATTCAGTATTGAGCATGTGATGTAAGTTTATTTATAAACTTAAGTATTCTTTTAATATGTTGAGTTTTTGCCGAGCCCTGAGTTTGAGTCAATATTTTGGTCTGCCTAGTTTTTACCTAGACCAAATTTTTGAACTATGGCTAGGCTATTTGTTTTTCTTTAACTGTCAGTTTTCTATTAAGATCTTTAGCTTACTATAAGTCAGATTATGTTCTGATGCTCTGGTAATATTTTGGTGGTAGTCAGTGTACTGAAAACAATTAGTAAGACCTTATTCTATGTGCTCCATAAATTTCCAGACCATGGGTCATATGTGTTGCCATAATTGGAAAATTATATCAATATTTATGGAACTCTAAAATATATATTGCGTGTTGTGTAGGTGTATTCTTTATTCTCCTGTTTCTGTAATTTTACTCTTTATTTTAATTCTAGGTTTAAAAACTAATGGATGGACCCTTTCAAAGGTTTATTTTTTCATACTGTGAATCATTCAGATATATGATTTTGTTCGTGTATGGTTTAGGTAACAGATCAGGACCTTAATGTCTGGGGCAGTGGAGCAGGCTCTGTGCCAGATGCTTTGCGCCGATATTACCTTCAATATATGTCATCAAGTGCAGAGGCAGGAGAGGTAATTGCTTTAGTGTATGAATCAGCTACCTAGTTTTCTTTACAAAGATGCCCTGGCAAAGGTGTGTCGTAGAACTTTTTAGATGGTTAAGGGACAACATAATTTATTTTGTGATTATTCAGAGTACAAAGTGATTCACATCAAGCATAGAGAGATTATCTTATATAATAGTACGGGATACTTATCTACAAGTATAGTCATTTTATAGATAGGAAATTCCAAAATACGAATGCTTTTGTTTTGGTTGTACGCAATGTACATTTTTCTTCATATTATGGAGAGAACCTGTTCAAAACTGATTAGCAAAGTGCATATTGAAAGAGTCGTGATAGATGCACTTGTTGTATGTAGCCAGAGGACAAAAAATCAGATATAGGCCTAAGTTTGTTACATTTTATTCCTTTCATTCAACCTTGTAATTTCATTTCTAATCATGACTTGTAGACAACTTAACATTGCTAAATCTTCCCCCCTCTAGACTAGTCTGTGTCCTTTCTGGAACTGATGAGACATTGGTGTGGGGTTTACTTGTCAAAGTAGAATCAGTATGTGACTGGTGGGTTATAAAGTCTGGGTATGTAATGTAGTGGAAGTTACAGGTTTGAGCTGCAAGGATGATGAAGCGTTTTTTGGGGAATGAGATGTAGACCCTATATGTCTCACTCTGAAGTAGAGGGTGACACAATCACTACTGGACATGTTCCTTTGGTCTTCTGCATCTATTTGTCTTCTCACTAAAGTTTCTTGTAAGCTCTTCTAGCGCACATGATAGCCCCGACTACATGCGATTCTTTGTAATTTGTTTCTCGGATAAAGTTTTTCTTCTCCATTGCTTTAAAGTTTTCTGATTTATTGTTCCATTATTTTATCTTGATGGTTTCCAAGTTCATTTCAACATGTAAGACCTTTGTTTCCATTCACTTATTTTTGTTTCATATTCAGTTTGCTGTCTAGTAAATTTAGCCTCTTGCTTCAGTGCCTCACTTGCCTTTTCCTGTAGCTTATATATTTTAAGTTGTAGCTTCTTCCCTGTAGTATGCGCTTTTCATAACAACTTAAGGTCATCATTCACAAGTTTATCTGTTCATGGTTTCTATGCCCTCCAATCTATCTTTCAAGCTTGTGACAACTCCTTGGATTGGATAGTTCTGCAATTTTATTGAGTTGTGTCAACTTTCTGTTAAATTTATCCAAGTTTGCTTAATTAACTTTATCTTGAGTATTTGAAATTAAAAAATTGTCAGATATCAATTGTTGAATGACAAGTATTATGGCATCTCACATTTGCCCTACATTTGCAAACACATACAAGCAATATACGTCTTCAATTACTCCTGTTGTAGATGAATTGGAAGAATTTGGATTGCTCTCAAGTTTGATCCCAAGATCAAAACACAAAGTACAAAATGTGAACATTATTTAAGATAAATGGAAAGGAAGTATCTTGTGGGCTTCTACCGGTTAGGTGCCAAATGGCAAATTATTGTTCGGATTGGCTGTGACCTAAAAAACAACCTTATCTCTAGTTTACCAGGTCTATATGTTTTGTAATGACTGCCAATGGTTAAATTGTCATTGTGATTGTTCAAATCACCTCTTTTTGGGATACCCTTTCAACTGCCAAATTTGTTTCACTCATGTGTGATCTCATCTGCTTTAGCTTTTTCTAGCTGTCTGTGTCTGATGTGTAAAATGGGAGTCAAATTGGGGGGTGATCAGGAGTGGTGATTTTGGTAGTTTCATCAGTCATGATACTTAGATTTCTATATAGTCTGATATCTCATCCAATATCTTTCTTTAGTTTGGTTCGTCCAATTGTGGTGAAACAGGTAAGTTATGTCTCATCTTTTCTTACATATCCTTTGTATCCTAACTTGAGAAAGACTTGCATATGCTTTTCTTCCAATCTCTCTATCCGGGCCTTAGCTTTTTTTTTTTTTTGGAAACTTAAACTCATCTTTTAGTGATCAGTTTACAAGTTTCAAATTAAACTGGTTTTTTGCACCCTTTAAACTTTGAGACACCTTTACTTCTCTCTGAGTGCCTTTTGTTGTTAGTCTTTATTCAAAAGTTCTTCTCAGCAGAATTTTTTTTTCCTTGTCCATCTTTTACAACTTTGCCAGGGAGAAATCCATGTTGATAGTGTAAGGAAGGAAAATTTAAAATTGGCCAAGGTAAATCTGATGCATCTCTTGGCCCTCCTAATTCCAGCAAAGAGACTCTGTTACCATTTGCTCGACTGTCTACATTCTCTTGAGTGATGTTGACCCTGAGAATTTGAATGCCTTTTCATTTCCAAAAGTATCTCATTGTTTGAATGGGTCTCCGATTCCTTGAGTTTGTTGAACTGTTTTTATTCGTTTTCAGATCAGAGATAGCCATGGAGGTTCCGTAACTATTATCTTGCCCACCCACTTTCATACAAGAATTGTACCTTGGTTTCTATCTCTTTGATGCCTAGACCTGTTTTATCACTTAGGAGAGAGCTAATGTCTTAAGCCATTGGAGGAAAGATTTTCAACCCTCCCTGTGTTTCTCAATGAAGGTTGTGGAACAATCTTTCAAGTCTTCCTGAGTAAAGACAAGTAGAGTAAAAAGTGTGCAATCATGTTTTCTTTGTAGTTAACAGGAATTTATGATGGTTCAATGCTTGGATCTTCTTTTCAAATCCATTCATTTTCCACCTCCATTATTCTACAATAAAAATCTCAATACCAAGTTAGTTATGCAATCTTCTAATGTGTGCAGTTGTCTTTATGGTTTTCCATTTCATGTTCATCCAATTAGGTGGTACATATTGGACTGTAAAGAAGGCCTCCATTTTCTTCTAGGCATTGAACTAGATACTTCAACAAAGGTGTCCAAATAGAACAGGATTCCTTTAACAGAAAGTTGAGAGAGCACAAGAGCCAAAGCTAAGTATCTAATTGAAAGCCTTTTGGTAAGAAGATTCCTTTAATTAGCAATTGTAATTTAGTCACCTCTAATTAACAACCCAGTGCATGTGTGACAATTACCTAAATGTACTGTTTTTTCTAGAATTATGTTTTTTTGTAGTTAACAGGAATTTATGATGGTTCAATGCTTGGATCTTCTTTTCAAATTCATTCATTTTCCACCTCCATTATTCTACAATAAAAATCTCAATACCAAGTTAGTTATGCTATCTACTAATGTGTGCAGTTGTCTTTATAGTTTTCCATTTCATGTTCATCCAATTAGGTGGTACATATTAGACTGTAAAGAAGGTCTCCATTTTCTCCTAGGCATTGAACTAGATACTTCAACATAGACGTCCAAATAGAACAGGATTCCTTTAGCAGAAAGTTGAGAGAACACAAGAGTCAAAGCTAAGTATCTAATTGAAAGTCTTTTGGTAAAAAGATTCCTTTAATTCACCATTGTAATTTAGCCACCTCTAATTAACAACCCAGTGCATGTGTGACAATTACCTAAATGTAGGGTCCATATAGGGCATCATTGCTGAGCATTTCGCTAAGATGGGATTCCTTTGGTTAGGATTTGTTAAGAAGCACACATGAAGACAGTTGCCACAACCTTCTTAACAGAGGGATCAAAGAAAAATGAAGTCAATCCAACTTATGGAAGATGAAGTTCCTCAATCCTACTGTAAGCTTTGGCAAGGAATACATTTTAAAGGAGAGCTTCTTGGCCAACTTTACTTTCCCATAGAATGCTCTCCAAGGCTGTATTAAGTCCGTCAATAATGAGCATTCCTTTTTGTAAAACTTAACTGCTCTCTCTCGTGGGTACCTTTGAAAGGAGTAGTATAATCCCCCTGGCAACAGGTTTAACTAGGATTTTCTTGGAAACATTAAGGAGTGCAACAGACCATGAAGTCATGGCCTTTTCTTTTTTGGAACACTTGGGAACAAGTTTCATCCTACCTGTCTTAATCGATTCTGCCCTTATTCTCACTGTTGAGATTTTCTAAGCACATATTTAAATAATATTGAAATCTGATCTAATCTCATATTTTCTTATAGAATTTCACTAGGAGACCAACCCGCTGGTGATTTGACAGGTGTTTCCTTCATAGCTGTCTGCAGTGCATCCGACACTATTCCTGATTCTTTTATGTAAATAAACACACTTAGCAGAAATAGTCATATTATGTTGGTATTAGATCCTGATGTTCAAATGCCGTCTACACTTCTCTCATTCTCTCATTCAAGTTATTAGTCCAAACCTTCAATCCATATTGTTCTTAATGTGCATTTGCCACCAAGACTTCTTTTATTCTAGATCCCTGATGTCAAGTATCTGTTGTCAAATTGCTAATTCATTATCTGACATATGAATTGATGATCATTTATCATTCTTCTTATTCTATTGCTGCTAATGGTTTGTTAATAATAATAATGGTACTTTTCATTTGTATCAGCCTTTTATTTTGTAGCATTTCCTTGAAACACAGTCCAATGAGTCCCCTAAGTTTCACCTAGAACCCTGATTAGCCTAATTACTCATGTGAGAACGACATGACCCAATAGTAGCAAAATTCATTACAACGCCGACTTATGTATTCAACGATGACAATGTTTCAGCAACTCAAGGGACAACAACAGACTACTTGTTCCATTCCTTCAGCCAGCCCAATCGCCAAACCTGCTTTCAGGTTAGACATCAAGATATCTCTTTCCCATTTTGATGGCACAATTGGTGGGGGACATGTTAGGTGCTTGGATTTGTAGTTTGTATACATATTTCAAGATGCGTTCACAACTCATAGAACTACAACAGTTTATGATGGTGGGGATTCAAATGAAAGATCAAGCCCTCACTTAATGGCAGTCTCATGTCCAGCTTCTAGAGGCAAAGTAGCAACCTAAAATTGATAAAGTTCAAAGCAACTATACATGGCTGATTTTACCCCTGCAGGTGCAAGGAAGAGCAATTGTTAGGATAGTTTTAGCTTCACCAGGCATTTGGCCAATCAGTCTAACAATAGATACAGTGTAATTATGCTGCTTCTGGATTTGATTGTGTACAAGAATAATTACAGTCAATATAGATTGTGGAAATCTTATATCATTAATAGATAGAGTGATTCGTTCACTTGTCTATCAGGTTGGAGGTACGGGACATTGATGATGTCCTTTGCATGGAGTTTGTTTTCTCATATTCTATAGGACTTAGATGTTCACCACTTCCTTTGAGCTTGCTTCCAGCATGCTATAAAGGTGAAAACTAAGCAACAAAAGGCACAACGACAGTCAAATTCATTATTTTTTTTCAGAGAAAGAGTTATTTTTCTCTTGCTGTCCATTTATCATTAGAGAAAGGATATTCTTCACCAAATGGATCCATTAAGGGCTCTAGCCTCTTATTCTGAAACAAAAAGTACTGTTCCTACCACAAACACACAAGACATTCTATAGATGAATACCGTGCTCTCTAATCAAAGAATTATCAAGTCTTCACCAGATGGCAATCTCATGTCCACAGTCTAGTGATTTGAAATGGATTAGATATGTCATTAGAACTGACTAACATTGCCACTAAGGTGTGTTCTTGAAAATTTATTAATGACAAGAACAAGAAATAGTTACATAGACCTCAAGAGGTATTGTAAGTTCCTTAAGTGATCTCTGACTGGTTACATAATTAAAAACAAGAATTAGTGACGGTTTTGACCCAGCCAAAAATGTATTAGATTTGGCCGTGATTGAAAATATCACCAATGATTCTTTTATATATAGGACAGTTTCATTTGTAGCTGAAACATCCCAGGTAAGACAAAAATCCAGGGCTTGAGGACAAAGAAGAAGCTGGAGCATTTGGAATTCTATTTCATGGTGTTTTGGGACATTTGTGCCTACTTCTTAAAACCTCTTGTAACTCATGAGCTATGTTACCCCTTGTGAGGCATTATAAGGGCATTCCTTTCAGCGTAATTGTACTTAGCTGCATTAGTCAAGCAGTATTATAAATGAAGTATAATCAGGAAGGATAGAGAGTAGTAGAGTTGCTGTGTAGGTTTTTGGGCATGTTCTTGTGTCTGTTAGATGTCCGTGAAGGCCTCTAGAAGGTAGTAAACCTTTGTAACTCAGAAGGAGATAGTGGTATGAGGAAGAGATACCTCACTTTCCTAAATTTTTCTATTAGTTTGGGATTCTCCAGGGCAATAGCTGTGTTTGCTCCATTTTGTGTTTGTTCTTGCTTTTAATTTTACTGATATATTCTTTCTTAGTGTATGTTTGCACTGAACACCTTAAGTAATTCATAGGGACATAATCAGTTAAATCTTGATTGAAATAGATAAGATTTATATTGGTGAATTAAGTTGTGTAATATCCACATCCTTACAGGTCAGGCTGGTAACAGAGAATGGTTTTAGTGCTCCTTTTGATGTAATTTTTAGTGGTGTGTATAAATGATTTTGTACTTCTATGCCACTCACTAGATCAGCTTGCGCTAGAGAAGGTGTTTTGTTTCATTTGCAGCAGGATGTATCCACGAGAAGCTGGAATAAGCAAATAAAAAAGCATGGCTCTTGAAGGAGTTGGAATGTCTCTTGATAACAAAGAAAGATTTAGCAAGTTAGAATATCATGTAACCAACATCAGTCTCCTTGGGAAAGCTTGAAAGGGTGGAGAAGATCTTGGAGGTGTTCATGGGAAAGCAAGGAGTGTTTATGAAGATACAAGAAGTGGACAAAGAGTGAAATGGTTAGGAACTTGAGAAGGAACAGTTTCATACCACCCAAGCCCTACCTCTGGTTAGAGTGGAGGCCAAGATAGAGATTCATCCATATTAGGGTGAAGGTGACACATAAAAACTTGACAATTAGATTGTCCAATTAAAGGTTTATTTTAGTTTGTATTACCTTATCGAAGAGCAACAAATTATCTTTGCAAGATTGAAACTAGGTAGTCATGCTTAATCATAGTTTGAAAGTTATTGTCATTCCTTGGCTATAAAATATTAACACCAATTACCAAATGGGATGGATTCATGACTTTGATTAAGAAATTGGAAAAGTTTCCTTATGAATTTAATGATTACCTCCCATAAAATTTTCTTACATTATGCATCCAAAATGTAGAGGAAAATTGTTGATTGAGAAGGTTTACAGGAGAGAACTGTACACTCAGAAAGTCAAGAAAATCCTTCAGAAACAGGTCCTCTCTCCTAATGTTTTGTTGTACGATTTTCATCTCCGTTTTTCCTCAAGATTCTTCAGAATCAAAGTATAAAGGATATCACAAGAACCCTTAAGTTTACTTGAACCCCCCTACATGCCAGACTCTGAAAATGGCTCTCTTTCAAACACCTAAATTTGACTTGAGCAGATAATGCTCTAGTGGATGCTGACAGGTACATGAGTGCCAACAATTATTGATAACATTGTAAAATGACTAGAGAAGCATAATTTCTTGCAGTTCTTAACATTAGAAATAAATTGGGTAGAAAATATTCTAAGGTTGCGTGTATACCTATTCCATTGAGCATTAGATTATTGGATTAAATATGTCAAGCAGTGGAATTACCAATCTAACGTTACAAAATTGCTGATATGTAGTGATACTTGATATTGTTATGCTTGTCTGTTTTCAGTGATTGATCGGTCATACTAGATTCAAAATATCTGAAGCCCCAAATTCGATTCTGGCAAAAATACTGTAGTGGATGCTAGGTACACAAATGCTAACAAATATCAATAATGTGTGGTAGAGAAGTATGCTTTCCTGCAGTTCAAAACACTTAGAAATGAACTGGTTCAAAAGGATTTCAAGGTTGAATCTATAACTATTGATTTGAGCATTAGATTATGGGATTAAATATGTGAAGCAAGCGGTGATATTACCAATCTAATGTTACAAAATTGTGGATGCTAAGTGATATTTTTTATTGTTTTGCTTGTCTGTTTTAAGTGTTTTGATTTGTGATACTAGAAACAAAGTGAAAATATCAATGTTCAACAAAGTTTCTGGATAGGGGAATGAGTTTTGGAGATCGCAAATGTTTTCTTGAAACTTTTAGGCACATTCTTAGGCATCGGCCACTCAAGAACTGCTTTTAGTTTTGCTTGATCAACTGCAATCCCATCAGCTGAAATCACATGATCCAAATACTGTACTTCCTTCTGAAAGAAGGTACACTTTGGGAGTTTCCTGTACAGCTTATTCTCTCTTAAGCGTTAGAGAACAATCTCTAAATAGCGAAGACGTTCCTCTTCATTCTTGGAGTAGATTAAAATATCATCCAAGAAGACCAACACAAACCTATCCAAGCAGTCTCTAACTACATTGTTCATCAAGTTCATGAATGCTGCAGGTGCATTCGTGATTCCAAAAGGTAGGACTATGAACTCGTAATGATCGTACCTAGTCCTGAAAGCTGTTTTGAAAATGTTTTCATCCTTGATCCTTAGTTGATGATAGCCTGATCATAGATCAATCTTCGAAAAACTGCCGCTCCTCACATTTGATCAAAGAGATCATCGATATGAGGCAATGAATATTTATTCTTTATCGTTGCTTTGTTAAGCAATTGATAGTCAATACATAAGCATAGTGTACCATCTTTCTTCTTCACAAAGATCACTGGCGCTCCCCATGGTGAAACACTGGGTCTTATCAGTCCCTTGGACAACAATTCCTCCAATTGAGCCTTTAGCTCCATTAATTTTGTAGTGGTCATCCTATATGGCACTTTTAATATAGGCTCCGACCCTGGAACTATGTCAATGGAGAAATAAAATACTCTCTTGGGGGGTAATCCAGGTAATTCATTTGGAAATGCATCTGCAAAGTTCTTTAGGATAGGGTATTTCTTCATATCCGTCTTTCCCGATTCCACCACCTCGCCATATTTGGCTTCTTGGAGGTTCCAAGGTCCATAATATACTACATCATCTTGAGAAATGAACTCTTTGCATTCCTCAAGTTTCTCCATTTTCACCATGAAGAGTTGACAACCTTTCTCTTTCGCTCTATGCATTTGTATGACGAAAATCTGCTGCAACTTAACTTCTCTAGGTGTTCCTTGCAATGGCACCTAGTTTCCAAGATCATCTAAGCATTCTATTGTTTTTGCATGACAATATACTTTGGCCCTATGTTTCCACAGCCAATTCATCCCTAAGGTGACATCATATGAACCTAAGGGGGAGACATACAAATTCACTTCCATAGAGAAACTCAGAAGTTTAACCCATGCTTCGAATAAACATTGATCCACCATAGCTCTTGTTTGGTTTGCGTACTCAACAATCCAAGACTTTTCCATATAACCAACCTTTCTAGAAATTTGACTAGCTATATTAGGAGAAACAAAAAATTTCATAGCACTGGTATCAATTAAAATTGAGATGGTTGTACCAAACAAAGTACTTGGAATTTCCACTGGAGTAATCTGGGGCTTTGCTTGCCAGTTGTCTAATGTTGCATGAATCCTTTGCTAGAATGCAGCTCGTTGAGGGGGAAGAGGGTTCCCATGTGGTTTGTGACCCTAGTGGTTTGTTGGGACACTAGTTTGCAAAGTGATCACCACACGTAAAACATCCTTTCAATGTTCCCTTCCTTTTCATAGGCCTTCCAGAATTGCCTTCATTCCCACCAGCATTGTTGTTGTTGTTCCCCCTACAATCCCTTCTTGGTTCATTCCAATTATTATGGAGTCCCTTCTCCCCTTGCCCTTCACTAGGCTTCTTCGAAGCTTGATTGGCTTGTGGCCAATTGAACTTCTTTCGATTCTTTTCATGGTAGTTCGAGATAGATTTAAGCCTTTGCTCTTCCCTAATGGCTTTCCCATATACTAGGTCCATGGTAGCAGGGCCATGTACATCTACCTCTCCACCTATTTGGTTATTGAGACCCATGATGAACTTCCTTATGTGAAACTGCTCATCCTTTTGGTACATGGGTACGTACCTCAGAAGACAAGTGAATTTCTCGCAATATTCGTTCACTAAGGAATCTCCTTGCTTTAGGTTTTGAAAGTCAGTGAGCTTTTGATCGTAGAATAATTGAGGTAACCACTGTTTCCGAAAAATCTCCATGAATTCTCTCCAAGTAAGCCTTAAGGACTTTAGCCCAGCTCCATATTTTTATTCATCCACTAGTTGGATGCTTCTCCAACCAACTCAAAAGCTCCCCAAATGGCTTTAGTGACCTCAGAGTAATTCCTGATTTCAAAATACTTTTCCATCTCTGTGAGCCATGCCTCAGCCGCAACCCCACTGGTACTACCTTCAAACTTTGGAGGTGTGATCTTTCTCATATATCGAGATAGGTCACTTGCCAATCATTTCTTTTTGGCTCCTTCCGACTTAGACTATGATTCATCATCCTCATGTTTGCTTGATTGAGTGTGATCGTGACAATTTTCCCCTTCTTCATTGTTAGGAACTTCTTGTTCCTCCCTATCAGCCCCTCTTACCTCCTGCTCGAGGTTCCCAATTCTTTCTCTTGTTTCATCCATCACGGCCAAAATACGATCCAATTTAGCTTCGACATTTTCTGCACCATGGCCTACTTCCTGTCTTCCCCCTAGGTTAGTTCTTGTTCTAACCATTTTTCACAAGGAAAGTTACACCTGGAGGTTTCATTTTTAATTAGATCCTAAGAAAGTTTACTTAATGTTCTAAAAACGTTACAAAAGAACAAGCATTCACACAAAAAATTTCATAAAAGAAGTCATAAACAAGCTTTTTCCAAATCATGATTTTCATTAAGATCAAAAAGGATTTCAATATCCTTGTATTTACATGGAATGACTATTTAGATATTCTAAGGGAGAGTATCCCTCGGATTCACTCTACAATACATAACTAAGTGGGGTATACCCTTCATATTTTTGTTCACATACATCGTCAAAAGGGAAATAACCCTCAGACCTATCCTCAGATACATAGTTTCAAGGAACATATTCCTCCGATTCGCCACTTGAGGCTATTACAATAGCTTTCGACATGGGAAGAACATTAGGGTCCCTAAAGATCATGGTAGGACTAACACTACATTCCGAGGGTATATTCCTGGAAAGTGGTAAAGAGTCCAACTTGGCTGGAGAGACAGGAGGTACAAAGTTGATAGCCTCATGCATCCTTTTTATCTCTTGATTGATTCGTATTAGGGCATGACTGAAGTTCTTAGTGTCACTCAGCCAAATGGCGTTGTCGTAATTGGTCCCCTCTATGATTTGAACAATGGCTTCCTTTTCCTTCTTGGCCCTTAGGTAGTGCTCATTACTGATTACTGACTTCCTTGCAATCATTTTGAGACGCACCATCTTGGCACAAGAATTCCAAAAATTAGACTCATATAATGTTGGATGGAAACATAGCGAGCACATAGGTTCCAGAGCTGAACCTGGTAGCTTTGTTACCACGTGTAACATGCCCATTGTTCTATCCAATAATTTTTACTACGTTTTACCCACAAGTGAACAGTTTAAGATAACAACATTTAGCAATAAAATTTTTCTTTTCAAATTCAATAACAATATGCACATTTGAAATAAACTCATTTCAAACTTTCCCTTTGCATTACAATGAAACATTACAAATTTCCAAGTAATGAATTCCACATTACATAATTTTCATGATAACATTTCCCATTTACAATTTCCATAGAGATGGATACATGATTACATACATAGCTTCTACGAGCTTACTGAAATAGAGATACAAATGGTCCCTATGTCCTTCCTCAAATCTTGGCTGCCAACTGCATGAGGGAGAGCATCACTCAAGCGCTTTTCCGCCAACCATGGACTTACTGCGGTCCCCCGCATCTCTACCTAACTGGTAAGATGGCCCTACCCTTCGATGAAGAGATTGGTTTGGTAACCTCATGACACTAGCTTTCCCAGAGCATGGTGTTGTGAACTACATAACTAGAGCTTCCATATAGTGGCTACAACCTACATGTATGGCATTCCCTACCTAGTATGCAAACCTGGATCACAGTGAAGTGACAATGTAAACAGTGGCTACTTACACTACTTTGGCCAAAGTATTTATCACCTAGAATTTAGAGTGGAGGTCACACACTCACCCACCTTTCTAGCTCGATTTGGTTTTGACCTTCATACTTTTTACATACATTCCATTTAAAATAAACTGATGATTTAATAATTTGACTAACTAGGTTACACCCTTTCCCATAGATTATTCTAACCCCAGTAATAACCAAGCTAATCACCTATGTCAACTAACATTTCCATCTAAAGTACTTCAAGACATCAACATATTCCATATTTCACATTTCATGCTACATACGTAATAGTATTGACAAACTATGTATAGTTTAAATAGAAACACAATCATATTATTTCCAGTATAGAATATATAAGAATAATCCAAATAAAAAGGTTTCACCAAAACAAGATTCAACCAAGAAACATGCAAGCTTATCCAAAGTAAGAAATAAACCAAGTTCATAAAAGCAACTTAACACGTATTTAAATCAATCCTTTCCTAACAAGGCATTCATTAAACAAATAACCTTTCAATCATAAATAATAAAGGAATAGAAATCAGCATGCCTGTATTAAAATCTTCAACTGATATTACTTCCTCCCTAGCTCAACTTCCACAAGCCTGCTTGCTACTCCTTCTAAGTTCAGCCTAACTTCAACCTCTTAATCTTACCAATTCTCTCAACAATTGCAAAATCACAAAATATCTCTCTATCTCACAAAGGCTCTCAAAAATACTCTTGCACAGAAAATACAGCAGAATAACAATGAAGAAATTTGAATGAAAAGTGTGTAACAAACGGTAGAGAGAGCACCTCTATATATACTAAAATTTGAGCATCTTAATGCTACCAACAAGCTAATAAATCTGCCACCTTCCTATTCCAAATGCATCGACTCAGCTCAAAAGGTGAGAGGTGGCTGCTAAAAACACTGGTTTGCAACACACACACACAGTCCAGCTTCTTAGTTAAGAATGAGTCGCCCCATATCATAGTGACATCAATGATTTATTCTCAGAAATGCAAGCTACAGCTTTCCTTTTTGCAATATAAGTTGACTGTCTTAGCCACCTCGAGCTTGAGACTAAATCTCATGTTTCCTCAAAGCTATGTGTTGCTTTAAAGCGCAGCCTTTAGACTTCTTTCAGTTTGCAAACTCTACAAAATATGGCACCACATTTCACATTTGCACTCCTTATTCCATGCCCAAGTTTATGATCAAGTTTGTAACGCATGAAACATCTTTTACTTATACTTTAAGCGCCGTTCAAAATGCATTTGACTTATAGTCTCTCATGTGCTTCATGCATGCGGCCTCTATCTTAGCCGTTTCACTTCATATGACAGTGCTTTATATATGCGCTTTACTTTATTTCAAAACATTTAATGAATGCTTAACATTATATATATATATTTATTTTAAATGTATGTATATATGTTTGTTTACATTAATGTAATCATATACATATATTATATATATAACATTATTTTAATATCCATACTTAAACACATATATTTGTATATTGATTGATCGATGTATATATCAGTGTCTTCATCTGCAGTGCTCCATCCCACTTCGAGACAAGCCTTTTATGCCCTGCATTGAGCCTGGATCGGTCTGACCAGAGCAATGGTGCATGTGATGAGAGGAGCGATTATGGGTTCTGATGTCGGCTTTCTCCCATCGATTCATAACCACGACCCCTACTATTCTATGGGTGATCTCGATTCTAGTGATGCAATTGAAATGGACCAAGTCGTCGTAGGACACCCAACCTAAACTATGATTCTTTTTGATACGCCTAACCACCGCTACCTCCTATTGATGTTGACGAGTCAATGAATCATATCATAGGTGGTCCCCCTACAATTCTATGGGTGAACTGATTTTATTTCGTAGATCCTTGGGCAGATGAACAACAGGGTGGGAATATAAGTGTATATATATATGTCGCATTCATCCAATCGATATTCCCATGCATATGGGTTAGCCGTTCATGAGCATGCATAGATATGTCTACCTACGTATACTCATGCATGCATTTACTCACATGTATGAGTTGGCGTGGACACATGCATATGTACATATATACATTCTATGTATATATTTCATCGATTAATATATAAATATGAACACACAAGGAAGAACTTCCACTCGAATAAAGACTTAATAACATTTTCCCAATCAAGAACATTCAAAGACAAACCATAAATCAATACAAAGCATTCCCAGACCAAAATTGAAGATTACTTACCAATTCCCCAAACTAACTTGACTCAACTTAGACCAACTAGGATGTGAGTGTGTGTATGCTCAATTAGGCTCATTATGGGTTACCAGACCAAGTTCTTCTCGTGAGTGATACTGCCCCTCTCTTCCAGAGGCTTGAATTTGTTCCTATATCCTGCTTAGTACATCACAATAGTAGTTAGCTGATAACAATACATTCATATGCATCATATATTTTATCTTCAAAACATTAAAAACATCATATTGAATTGCACATTCATTCACCACATTTTCAAGATACATATACAAAACACAATCATCATATTTAAAGCATTTTAACCTAACAAGGTAACAGTAAATAGGTAATAACACAACGGGGTGTAACACTCCTAGATGGCGACTTCATCCAAAAGGTGGCTATTTTGGGCTAGCAAAGTTGATAAGTAGAGAGTTCAATTGTGTGCTTGGCTCTTGAGTGGATCTCTGGCCTTCCTATCACTCCCAATGTCGATGTCTACAGTTTTGGCATGACGTTGGAAATTATATTTAGTCGAAGAAATTTGGACTTCAAGGTGGGGGAGAGCAGGTTCTACTTTCATACCTAGACTTCATGCTAAATTTAGAGAGGAAACATAATAGGCGTTGTGGATGGAAGGATAGTGAACGAGGCGGACATTGAAGAAGTTAGAATAGCTATTGTGGTGGGTAGGTTGTGCATTCAAGATGATGAGTAGAAGGTTGAGCATTGGTCCATTAAAATTTCTTTGGACACTCAAGTTTTCTCTCATCTCAATAGGTTTATATAGGGCATGCAAGTATTGGTAGTAGCACAATAAGATTTTGCCATTTGTCTTGTATCCACCACTATTTTAAAGATAAATAAAAAAAATCTCTATTTAATTCCATGAGGGAGGAATAAACCCATTCTAGAGTTGCGAGCTGACTAGTCGGGCAACTCTACAATGTGAATGATCCCTTGTGATGACTATCCACAACTAGTCATCCTTACCTTTATCAATAAGAATGAGCCCCCCCATGTGTAGAACTCATTGGAAAATGAAAAAAAAGTTATATATTCCATTGGATAGGAACACATATAGTGGGGGTTTAATGGAAGAGGAATGAGAACCAATATTTGATGCAAAGAGAGGAGTTTTATCGTATAAATATACTATGCACAAATTCATTTCTTTAAAATTCTGGCTTTCTTTTCACTTTAATGTCTCCACCTTTCACTTTTGAATGAATAAAATCTAAGCAAAAATTTAGTCCACGCCTCTACTTTGTATACAAGCACGCCACCAACATTTAGAATAAAATGAAATAAATCACCTTTAAGAAGTCTTATGTTCTTAATGCAAATGCATATGTTATCTTTAAATTTTTTAGTTTATAATTTATATTTCACATAACTTATTGGTTTATAAGATCTTTGAAACAACTAAATATTGTATTTGATTCTATAGTAAGCCTTCTAATAGGTAGATTGTAAATATATACATTGAACAATTTTGAGAAAAATGAAAACATGCCCAACACACAAAAGCATCGACCACATCATATCACTGGGGCCTCTATTTGCATCTATACTTCAGAATCTAATGTTTAGGTACCTAGGGGAATCCTTAAAAGAAATTTGTAAATCCATAATGAGATATTAGACTCCATAATGTTAATTTTAGGTACAATTTGGAATTTTGGGTTTATGTGATAATTTTAGAATATGTGATAATTTTTGGGTTTTATATACGATTTTAATTTTAGGTGCAATTTTTAGATTCTATAAGTAAAATTTTAACTTATAAAACATACTTGAATATTAGAATTCTAACATCCTTTGCTATCATATATTTGGACAATAAACAACATGCAAATTTCTTTAAAGCTTGATAGTTAGACATCCTTTTGACAAACTTGATAATCTTTCAAATTCATTTGATTTTACAAAATTATTTTATTAAATAATTTTGAACTACTTCCTTGTTTCCTAATTATGCTGAAGGTGTTTGCTTAGTGAGAAGAGTGAGCTACTTTTTGAAATTATTGTTTGAGACTTGAGAAGGATGCAAGATGATTGAATTAATCATCGCCGCACATATCTTAGTTTCTCTGACTTTGACATTGACAAGGGGTTGAAAGCCAATAATGAAGAATTTAAATCCTTGTTTAAACATCATTGATGGCTTGGAAGGCACTACCCTATACCTTTGTTAATCTCTTTTGCTGCCAAAATATCCACACATGGAAAGCAAGGAGGATTCTAGCTGGTGGGACTTTCAGTCTTGTGGCAATAGATTGAAGCGGTGCAGACAATTGCAACAAACAGGCATCTCAAGCCTATAGAAAGAAGGAATGTGTTACAGAAGTGAGCATAATCACCAAGCTTGGACATTGTAACCTGGTGTACATTTTTCCCATAAATTACTCATATTTTCCATCAAATTTAATTGAAACTAAAGCTCGGCATAAAAACTACCCTTAATAAACTCTTTAAAAGTCAAATCTGCTCACCAGTATTGAACACCTTTTTTAATAACCCAAAAATGCCTAATTTTTCTTTCACGAATGGTTTCAAATGATTTGCCTATTTTCCTAAGGAGTTTTTAGGCCAAAATGGTCCTATCTACAACAATGAAATATGCTGCACCACTAGCTGTATCTGTTCTAACAATATTAGTCATATGAACTCAAATTTCATGCCTAACAACCAAGGAAAGGAATGAAAGTAATATACAAGCATACATATAACTTGCCTAATGAGATTATATGTGCATGAGCAACATAGTTGAGATTCACTCTCACCTGAGGAATAGCTTGCACTCTTATCAGCTGCAATTGTAAATTTGTATCATTGTTTTATTCATGTGTTTTGTAATCAACCATAATAATATAAAAAATGGAGAAGACCATAGTAGCTACTAGCCATGAGGATTTCAGATGCAATACAAGTGATTGCAATTGCCTCAATGTTTGCTTTCATTCCATTGGCATACAAGAATATATGCAATGATCCTCATTACTTAATTTCTAGATTCCCTAAATAAATGAAAAGGCTTGCCCTACTTTAATAGCAATTATTTTATCTTGCTCGGATGCGTATCTTAGAAATGTAGTTCTATTGACACCTTACATATACATGTTATAAAATTGTCATTGTGCCTATGAAGGTGCAATTCTTGGATAGGATAGGTGTCAAAGGCAATTGCATTACTCAAGACTTACATAACGTTATAGAATCAAACAAGACAATACAAAAAACACATAAAAAACAGTAATACATTAGAGAGAGGGGCCAATAGTTGGGTGGGGTCCTATTGTTGGAGAGAAGTGGCATGTGCCATGGAAATAGGAAATGGTGTAATAAGTAAAGATTTATTGATAATGGTTAATACTTATTCATATTTATTATTTCTTTATATATATATTTTATATATGAAATCTATATTATAATTATATTTATTATTATATATTATATTATATTATATATAATTTAAATCATTAAATATGTTTTTAATATAATACTTTAGGATAAAAATTATATTTATAGTAAATATATTTGTTATTTAATTATATATTTATTTATTAATGAAATCTATGTATACTTATATATTACTATTTTTTTAATGTGATATAAAGTATTAAATATAAATTGAACATATTATATAATAATATATACATATATTAATTACATTGAAGGCTTTCCCTTTATGAGAGGGAGCAAGCTACTTTTGGCATCAAATGCCAATGTTAACTTAAAATCAATGGAAGATGTTTGAATACATCCACACAACACATGGCTATATTTGACAAAAAAAGGAACAAGGACATTCAAACCAAATAGCTCGGTCAGCTATCACGAAACAAGATCAACTACATCTAGTGCTAGAGCCTTACAATATGAAATAGGGAATAAAATATGGTAATAAACAGATTGTTAGTTTGTTGTGTAAGGTTCGTGCTCCATGTGATCAGCATTATAGAGGACTGTCACAAAGCATGAGGGAAATTTGCACATTGACATTTTATCCTATTCAACTTTACATTTGACATATAAATGACTCCCAAGGATAAGCTAATAGTCGTGTGTTGAAGGGCTTTTGGAACTTAAATCTGGTCAAATTATTGACATCTAAGCCTTTAGTGGGCAAAATTATTGACATCTAAGCGTTTAGTGGGCAAAATTATTGAGAAGCCATGTTACAATCGTAAAGAAAGACAAGTAAACCATAAATCTAAATGATATGAGAAACTTACAAAAGTTGGCTTTTTTGATTGAATGATCCTATTCAAGCTAGGATACCACCCAAACTGGGAGGTCATAGGAATGAACTATTAGGCTTCTTTTTCCTAGCTTGTTGGATCACGAGGGCCATAAGCTCTTCCACCATAAGCTTCTTGTCTCCAAAATGGAGCTTTCCGCACAAATTCAATCAATCATCAACCAAAGATACAATCTGCACTTCTCTATCAAATTTTCCTTCCATCAAATCTTTGTTAAAGAAGGCTCTACTAGATAGTTGCAATTGATGGAGCTTAGAAATTGCTATGAGAGTCTTGTTTGAAGAGGCCTTCAAACTCTACTCCTTCATCTCCTATCATAGTTTAATGGAAATGAAGTCTCGATCCTTTCAAATGGCTCTAGCAGTGTCTAAAAAATTGTCACAACCATCTTGAAAAATAGGATTCTAAAGAGAGACTACTTGCATCAAGTTACCTCTCTCAACATCCTCCTTGAATTTTTATGCCTATTTGAAACATTTGTCTTGCCAAGAGTAGTATGTAGAACATGCAGCCTCATTGGAAATATACATGGCATGAAGTAAAGATGTCAGGGCTACCGGAACCCTAGTATTGTTTCCATTTACCAATCAACAAATATGGTGGAAACAAGTGATCATCACAAAATTTACCAATTATAATTAATGTATTTTACTCTTCAATGTTGTCGTTAGAAATTTCTTTTACTAATGTATTTGTCATGTAAGTATAATTTTATATATCAATATTGAGTGAAGTGCTTTACATATGGGTAATGTTGGTGAGATCTCTCATAATTATTTTAGTTTTTATGCAATTTATATAGAGAGGGCTCAAGGTTTTGGTTTTAATGAACAAAATTGTTTTTACCATATTTTATTTTATTAATAAACAAAATAATACTAGTAAAACTAAATTATTAACTATAGAGTTATGTATTATATGAATTGTGAAAAATAGATTTTTAAATAAATATAATAAGATAATTTAAATAGTGTATGGTTTTACTCAAAACTAATGAAGAATTTATCCTATATGAAGTAGAGCCAAACTCTTGCCATTTTATATATCAATATTAAGTGAGGCACTTTACACGTGAGTATGTTGGTGAGATCTCTTATAATGACTTTAGTTTTTATGCAATTTATATAGAGAGGGCTCAAGGTTTTGGTTTTAATGGACAAAATTGTTTTTACTATATTTTATTTTATTTAAAAAATAATAAACAAAATAATACTAATAAAATTAGATTATTAACTATTGAGTTATGTATTATATGAACTGTGAAAAATAGATTTTTAAATAAATATAATAAGATAAACTAAATAGTGTAATGGTTTTACTCAAAACTAATGAAGAATTTATCCTATATGAAGTAGAGCACTTGACAGATTGAAGGGTGCCAAGATGTTTTGCCAAACTCATGCATTTTAGAAAGCTTTGATTCATGATTCATGTTTGAACTTCAAGGGAACGAACCACTTGAACAACTTCTCCACCATAAATATCACCTAAGAAATGGCTTCTAATATTCCCATTGAAACCCTGTGGCTTTGATTTCCTCATATCTCTCCATTAACTGAATACGCTTTACTTAGTCATAAAGTGGAACAGAGAGAGCATAAGAGAGCTAAAGAGATGGACAAGGAGAGGGAGAGATATATAGAGAGAGGAAGAAAGAGCTAGAGAGAAAGGGGGAAAATATAGAATGAAAGAAAGAGATATATACAGAGATAGACAGAAAGAGAGACTGAATGATAGAGATAATGGAAGAGAGAAAGAGAGAAAAGAGAGCAAGAAGGAGAAAGAGAAAGAAAGAGAAAGATAAAGATAAAGAAAGACATAGACAAATAGAGACAGAGGAATAGAGATAAAGTTAATGTAAATGGATGAACACTCAATCTAAAGCTGCAACTTGCCCGTCAAGTCCTTGATCACACATACAACTACATTTGCTTAACGACCTGCCAATTGACCTCTGTATTGCATGAATATATGTTAAAAAGGAAAACAAATTGCTAATTAGCCTTCCACAACTCTTCAGCGTACCCATTGCACACCGAGGTGCAATTGCTAATTTAATGGCCGAGGGACAATGGTTAAAATAAATATATAAAATAAATATTTGAAAAGGTAATTATAATAAATGGTAAAAAGAATTGCCATTTATTGTTTATGCAAATATTTTTTTTGACAATCAAATGATTCAAAATTCTGAAAACATATTTTATCATATTCAATTTCATAATTTCGCCAAGTTTGCAATACAAACGTACAAGTACAAGGGGCTAATGGCTAATCAAACTCATTGCCTGATTCTAATGCTGTGGCTTACTCATAGCTAGAACTGGTAGACTCATCTACCTCTGCAACTGGACACCAACCAACCCTGTATATTCAGCATGATCCTCATTAATTTGTACTGGCTCCTTTGGGTCTACATCCCACCTTGCTGCTGGACACTTTCTGTATTGATCATCTTGTGATATGAGACATAAGGCACTATCTGCCATGACCATCTCTACTCTCCTAGAGGTATGCCTGTTTCTCTTAACAGAGTAGATGAAGCTGTATGTAGACCAGTTCCTCCCAGCAGCAGAGAAACTAAAAACTTATGATAAGAGGCAAATGGCTTGTGTACTTATTGGTGGTAGAGGCCCATACAACTGCCACCAGTGCTATTCAGTTTTTCTGCACTAAGCTGTCTGTATCTAACTTTGCTGTTGGTGATTTGAAATGAGGGTGGGCCAGCATTTTTGTAGTTGTTTTAGGGTGGGACCCCTTGGTGGGCCTCTCTTTTAGACTAGGTTCAGGGTTTATATATATGTATTTTTTGAATTCTGATTAAAAAAAAACGTTTTTGCCTTTTTAAAAGGCATGGGATGCCCTGCTGTGTTTATTTGTGTGTCCCCTGGCTATCCGGGGGCCTACAGGGTGTCCCTGGGTGCATCCCTGAGAGGGGAACGTCCCCTGCACTGCAGGGATAGCCCAGGGATGGCCTCCTTTGGTGGTGGCACCCAAGGGTATGGTGGGGGGATGTTTTGTCTCAATTCCACCTTCCACATCCCTTGGCATGTCTGTTTTAGCCTAGGGATGTATCCCTAGGGAAGATTGCAAATTATCAAAATATTTTTCTTATGATCTTGCATATAACAAATAAGCAATCACTTTCAATTGAAAGATCTTGGTGCTTCACAACTCATAGGGAATGTAGATCCACATTTAATGCCATTGCATACAGAGCTTAATTTTTAGCTAAAAATGTATTTGGGTTTCAAATCGACATATTCTTATTGATAGGAAATACACAAGTTTATAATGCGATGAGGTATTGCAGATATCCTTATTTTGTAATTCAATAAAAACTATAAATTTTCTGAGCTCATCTTGATATTGGTGCAGGAGAGAATGGCTATTATACAAGAAAGAAATTTTCTCGTGGAAGAGAATAATTTACACAAAAAGGAGAAGGAAGTTCTGCATAAAAGCAAGGAGCTGGCAGATGCCCAAATAAATGCTCTAGGAAGGTCATTTGAATCTGCTCAAAAAGATATAAAGGACAAAGAAAATCAGGTAGCCCTGTGGCTTTGAATATTTTCTTCTTTTTTCCTGTCCTACATCCTGAGCTACTGATCTCTTTGTTTAGTAACAAAATCAATCACATGCCACAGATCCAAAATTTGAAGCACTTGTTGGAACTTGCACAAAACGAGGTCAATGTCTGCAGATCTGAAATCACATCACTTAAACTGCAGTTGGAGAGTTCTAGAGCTTCTTTGGGATGGGATAACTCTAAGGGTGAATCCTTGACAATGCTGTATGAAGATGAATTGGATGCCTGTAACACTGAATTTCGAAGTCTGAAGTTGGAAGCTGCAAATTTGAATGAGAAAAATCTATCTGTAAAAACTGAACGTGCTGGTCAGGTGACTGAGGATAAGAATGTGGAGAATTTGGAGGTGGAAATACATGAACACAAAGCAGTTAATCCCATTACAACAGAGGTGTCTGCTTGTTCAGATGATTCAGTACAGTTAATCCTATCTAATAAAAAACCTGATAAATGTGAGGGATCACAGCTCACTGCAATAGATTCATCAATTGTCACTGTAAATGGTGTCAATGTCATAAAAAATGATGAAAATGCTGCCGCAGGGGATGAATATTTAAATTCTGAGAATAACGATAAATTTGTTCAGACGGATTCGAATAGTACACCTTCAACAAACATTGTAAGGATATCCATCAACATAGAAACTATTTTGAAAAGCATTGATGAAGTTATGTTTTTTGCTTTAAAATTTACTGGGATTCTCATTCATATGACTTGTAAATTGCTTACTTTACAGAGCTTAGAGACGGTTCAGGTTCTTGCAGATGCTCTGCCGAAGATTGTCCCTTACGTTCTAATAAATCACAGAGAGGTATATTTTAGAATGCTCTTCAATAATTTATCACGGAGATTTACAGGTGTGGTTGTATCATATCAACCTTTGTATGGCTGATCATATTCTCGTTTGTGTGGCTGCAGGAACTTCTCCCTTTAATAATTTGTGCAATTGAACGCCATCCCGACAGTGGTACTCGTGATTCCTTGACACATACGCTGTTCAACTTAATAAAACGACCTGACGAGCAGCAAAGAAGAATTATAATGGATGTGAGTATTGATTTCTTATGTCAAAGTTACAGCTGAGGTCAGAATTTGAAATCTTTGTATGGCAGGTCATTTCTCTTAATTGTTAATATCAGATGCTAATCTGGTAATTGTGCTTTCATAGGCATGCTTAGTCCTCTCAAAGAATGTTGGGGAGATCCGAACAGAGACAGAGTTACTTCCTCAGTGCTGGGAGCAGGTAATCTACTGGATGCCTTGGTCACATGAAAATGAAAACAAAGGACATGGCAGTTAGCTGCCTGCTGACATAGCTAACATTCTGATTCATTGCAGATTAGTCACAAGTATGAGGAGAGGAGATTGCTTGTTGCTCAGTCATGTGGAGAGCTTGCACAGTTTGTTCGATCTGAGATTCGCACATCTCTAATCTTGTCTATTGTACAACAATTGCTTGAAGATTCAGCCGCTGTTGTCCGGGAGGCGGCTGCTCATAACATGGCGCTGCTGCTGCCACTCTTTCCAAATATTGACAAATATTTCAAGGTCAGCCTCACTAATAATGCTAAGGAGCATACATGGAGCAGAAAACTGACTTGAGAAGATGGGCTGCAATGTAAGCTCTAGAAGAGACTGAGAGATATCATTTGGGAAATAAAGAACAGTTTCTTTAAACTGGTGTCAGTTGTTTGTTATTATTTTTAAAGGTTTCTTATATCTGTTTATTGTGTAGGTTGAGGAGATGATGTTTCAACTCGTCTGTGATCCATCGGGTACTGTTGTTGAGACTACACTGAAAGAGCTTGTACCAGCCGTGGTTAGTTGGGGAAATAGATTGGATAATGTTCTTCGTGTCCTGCTCTCTCACCTTTTAGCATCTGCTCAGGTATTCTGTTCTGTATAGAGGTTATAGTGCATTTTGGCTATCCTATTTTTTTGCATGGTTGGTATGTTCAAGGTAGGATGTGCTATTAGCTAGATACATTATGACACTTCATCTCTTGGTATTTGCAGCGGTGTCCACCACTTTCTGGTGTTGTTGGTTCTGCAGAAGCTTGCCTTAGAGTACTTGGTGAAAGAGAACGTTGGAATATTGATGTTCTTTTGCGCATGCTGATGGAGCTGCTTCCTGTTGTGTGGCATAAAGCATTTGAAACATGCCCATTTCCTTGTGACATTTCCAGGACATCTGATGCAGATGTATCATTCTTCTCTAAATCTTTGTTAGAAGTGTATGCAAGGTATGTGGTATTGTTTTAGTCTTCATATAAATGAGTAGTTCTCAGATATAAATTTCCTATTTCCTGGGATGAATGTGAGTGCCTCATTCATCCTGCAGTTGAAGGGTTCCTTTATAAATCCTAGCTTGTTTGTTTGACCCTTTCCCAGTTGGGGTTCGTTTGGTCTTAATCTCGTAAACATTAAATTGAGTGGATTTCAGGGAAGAAAAGCTGTGGCCTACTTTTGACTGGATACATATGGACTGTTTGCCAGCTTTGATTGGACTTGCATCTCTATTGCCTCCTAGAGAAGACAGTCTTCGAACCCGTATAGCAAAGGTTGTGGCAGAAGCTTCAATTTTCATTGATGCAGACATACTTTATTATTAGGTTTCTAAATATTATCTACTTGTTGAAGCTAGGTAGCAAAAATCATTCAGGATGCATGCATTGGATATGTACTAAGATGCATTTGAAGAACATCTCTTAGAGGATATATTCTTGGATATGGAATAAGAAACTTACTAGTGATTGATAAAGGGAGAATGAATTGCTTCATCCTTGCTTCTCTGTTGGCTTGTAGTTTTGGAGCATGCCTTCCATTGCATTTCACGCAGCATGCATTTTGGCTGATGTATTGAGTTTTTGTTTAGTTATGTGTACTTCTAGACCATGGTCATAGATGTGCCATGCACTTTATTTTCTCTCTAATTTATGAAAAACTCAGCTATTGCATAGACTGTACTTAGGCATCAATGAGTATAGATATGGTCCTTTTTCCTTTTTGCATGTGTCATCGGTGGCTTAATATGTTTTATTTTCAATATTTGATGCCTTACATTAAACTACAGACTCTAGTCATATGTGTACTAGTCACCCTATTGTCGCCTCTCCCATATTCATGATAATCTCAATGGTCTTGGGAAGCATATTTTGTCTTTGGTGAATATTAATATATTATTGGTTCTGTTAAATATTTGTAATCATATTCTTTTTAATAGTCTGATTCCTTACAATTAATTATAATAACTTTGGCTTAAATATTGCTAATGTTGTATACAGCTCCTTTTGGCTTTATCTGAGCTCTTTGGGGAGTACTATGTCAACAATATTATGCTTCCATTGTTTTTAACTGCTCTTGGAGACAATGTTTGCACTCTGCATGTGCCTTCTAGTTGTGAATCTCGAATAAGAGGCAAGTATTTTGACTTATATTGTGTTATTGAATAACTATATTTAATGTCTGGATAATATGTAACCAAAATCTTGACTACAGATCTGAAACCAAAAACAACAGTGGTGGAGCGACTGTCTGTTATATGTGTACTTCCACTACTGCTTACAGGGGTATTAGGTGTTTCTAGTAGGGAAGCACAGCTTGCTGACTATTTACGGTCATTGATTCTACGAAGCACACTTAAGCATGGTGCTTGGACCTCATCTACTAGTCCCGAGTTGATTGACGCTGTGCGCTTTCTTTGGTATTTGTTTTGCATCCCTGTCTTAGGAAATTCATAACTATCATTAAAACTTGATGTTAGAACGCCAGCAGTGGGACTACCTACCATAGTTGTTTAAACTGGATTATGGTCTTTTAACTTGGATGTTTCTGGATGCAGTACCTTTGAAGAGCATCATAGAATTATTATCAGTGTACTCTGGGAGATGGTTGTCAGCACGAATGCAAATGTGAAGATCACTGCTGTTAATCTCTTGCAAGTTCTTGTATGTATAGTGTTTATGGTATTTCACTCAGGGGCTTTCTTTGCAGGTTCTATCATTAATTCATCAATTCCTTTTACTTGCTGTGTGCTTCAGGTGCCCTATGTGGACATGAAAGTTGCTTCAACACAAATTTTACCTGCTTTAGTAACAATGGGTTCTGATCCAAATCTTATTGTTAAATACTCTAGCATAGGTGCATTTGGAACTGTTGCTCAACACTTCAAGAATGAAGTGGTAAATTTGCTCTGACATAATAAAGAAACAATTCTTCTTTTACAGCATCGTTGAGATTAGCATTTTGAGAACTAGTTTTTCCAGAATTTTTGCTTCCCATTGGCATGGACTAATATGTAACTATATTTCTATCAGATTGTGGACAAAATTCGTATCCAGATGGATGCTTTTCTTGAAGATGGATCACATGAGGCTGCAGTTGCTGTTGTTCGTGCTCTAGCTGTAGCTGTGCCACTTACAACAGAGAGACTGCGGGACTATATCCTGACTAAAGCATGCTGTTTCTAGTTTAAGACATGAAAATAAAGCTTGTTGTGACTTAAGTTACTATCGTAGCTTTTTTTTGCATACTAATCCATTTTTATGCTATACTATGAACACCTAATTTTTTAGTTTGTCTTAACTTTTCTAACATCTTCTTCAAAAGCTACTCCAGCTTACAGCAGCTCCGGTGCATGGATCCGAATTGGTTCGGCGCCGTGAGAGAGTTAATGCATTTTGTGAAGCAATTCGTGCTTTGGATGCCACAGGTGAAGTCATTAATATGTCCTTATTGTATCCTTCATAATGCTTTTCTCTGTCTTTTGTCATGTCTAAGTTTATTAGTTCAAGAAGTATATTCAATATAGTTGACTTAATTATCTAAGGATCTCTATTGTTGACCTTAAATATTAAGGGCGACAAAATAAGTTAGGGGAATACACCCATCATAAATCAGCATTATCCAAACTTAAACTAGTTGCAATTTGCTTACTATTAACCCTTTGGTAATATTCCAAGATTTTCACCTTTTTTATAAGATCTTAAAATGATTTTAAAAATTCAGAATTTTCCTCTTTTGCATTTCCCATCTTTCATTCATTACTCTGTTTGCGTTCTTGTAGTTGAATCGCTGTATATGTTTTTGGTAACATTGTCATATATTGCACATGTATTTAAACTATTGAAATATTGTTTAGAATGTCACCCTAAATAACAAAATCCCAAAAATGACTATAGCGTTCATGACTGTAGTCTCTAAACACTTCATTGCAGGAGCAGCCATCAGTGCCAAATTAAAAATTTTAAAGGCTTACCTTGAAGTCACTCAGAATCTCATGTAGGATAGGGGCAACTAAAGTTCCAAAGGAGGCTTGTCATAGATACACTCTTATCCCATTGCATGGGGCTCCCTAAAGATGTTGGGCCTTTTGCCTCCAAAATAAAGGTAGCAAGTCACCTTCATGAGATTTGAAGAACTTACTTTGACACACTCTAAAGCTTCACCCAATATTAATCATCATTTGACCAAATAGTGCTAAAGAAGCCCACTATGAGTAGGGCTTTCTCGACAAATATCAAGCGGTGGATAAACACCTTTGGTTGAGCCAGTTTGGTGAAGATAACTCTCTAATATTATCCACATCTTTTCACTATGCAAGTTCAGGAGGGGGGAACTCTATTGTCTATAGAGGACTCAATTCTCCCCTATTAAAATAATATTTATTATTTATTATTAATGCTCAATATTGTAATTTATTGTAAAGTATATCAATAAGATTTTCTTTGATCTTATCTAAAGTTTCGTTTTAGAAACTTCTTGTTTTTTGTAAATACCTTGTAACTATTTATTGAGCGTCTCGCTCATTTGTTAATACAACAAATATTTTACCAATTACTTGCATAATATGGTATCAGAGTTGAATTGATCAAAGCGGGAAAATTATTGCTCTTGCTTTTGAAATGTCGTGGTTTCATTTTTGCAAAAATCGTGCTTGTTTTATCTTAGAAAAATCGCTCTTGTATACACGCGATTTTGAGTGTTTTGGGCGTGCGATTTTGTAACCACGTTTTTGTTCTTTTCCTCGTGATTATCTAGAAACATCGTCAAATCCTTGCCCTAGACGTTTTTAAAGCTTGTATTTCGTCTTCAACCCAACGTTTTTTTATCTTCACGTGATTTCCTTTGAGATCCGCATCGTCTTTGAGCCCGCGTTCATCCTGCGACGACGTCTTTGGGCATCGTTTTTTCTTTTTATTTCGTGGCTCTCTATATATTGTGACGGCCTGGAATATCATGTGACGGAAAAGACATGACCTGTCTTTTGTGAACTCGACGGGTTTTGTATAGTGTCATTTTTATTTGCAAGCTAGGGTTTCATCATTCTATTTGTAGGTAGCTTTTTGCAATCTTTGTATTTTTTTGGACGTTTTTTTGAAAAACGACAACACCTAGGGTTTTTGATAATTTCGACTAGGGTTTTGACCCTTCATTTGAAGTCAGAATTTTTTTTCAATCGCAAATTCTTTGTGGGTTTTTCAAGATCTTTTTTGGGTTGACTTCAGATTTTTCTGGGTACATCGTTTTTCGTGCCTCGTTTTTTGTGCCAACGGATTTGTCTTGAAATCTATGCCTATACCTGCCTCAGTGTATTGGAACCGTAAACATAAAATATTGAGTACTATTCAGAATTCTGAAGAACTATGTAAAGGAGCTGCTAATCAACTTGAGCAAGCCCGAGCTCGCTTATGGGAAATAGAAATGCGAGCGCGCGAAATTTGGGTAAATGGATACTCTCAAATACAACAAAAAAAAGACTATCTTATCAATGTTGCTTGTGCCTCGGGTATTGTGCATTCAAGATCTTCTAGTGCATTTAGTACCTCGTTTTTCGTGCCTCGGAAAGCGTGAAGATGGCTTCTTTGACCAACATTATGTTGGAAGGCAGTCAACTTTTTAATGGCAAAAATTATAATACCTGGAAGTAGCGAATGATGACAATCTTTGAATATCGCTGCCTTGATCAGATGATTCTAGGCAACACTACTCGTCCCACAACGACAGATAAAACCCAAGAAAAGTTTGACGAGCACAATCGTGAAGCGGTGATGCTCATTAAACTTTTACAGATGATCAGTTGCTTCAGATTCCGATTGGTAAATCAGCAAAGGAGATTTGGGATCATCTTAAGGGTCTTCATGAGATTAAGGGTCTTCATGAGACTTCCGACAAGAGCCGTGCGTTCTTCCTGAAGAACATGATGTTTTCTATCATGATGGATGAGAAGACAACTTTGCAGGCACACCTGAACAAAATCTAGGAGATCAAAGATCGGCTGGAGGCTATTGGTCGGAAAATGGAGGAGGAAGACATGGTCGTGATCACTCTGAAAAGTCTACCTAAGTCTTATGAACATTTCATAGAGACTCTCAACATTATGTCTGCTAATCATTGGAAACAACAGTTTGGTTGTAGTGCTTCATCTTCTTCTACAAAACAAGATTTTGCAGCCAAGACTCAGTTTAAGAACAAAGGGAAAGGTCAGCCTTCGCAGCAAAAAGGCTCAGGACAACCTCAGGACATCTCTAAGAAAAAGAACATTCAGTGTAACTATTGCCTCAAATTTGGTCACATGAAGAAGGATTGTCGTCAGTGGTTGGCTTCTGAACAAAAGAAGTAGGGAGGGTCTCAGCTAAACGCACATGTTGCCAAGCACAGTGAGCAGAAGGAATCTACCTTTTATGCCTTTATGGCTAAAAGGCCCGCAAATCATGTAAAGTCTTTTGTCTGGTACATTGATTCAGGTGCTTCGCGACATTTCACACATTGGCGTGATTGGTTCATAGACTTCTCTCCATTCACTGACTCAATTATTTTTGGAGGAGGTGAAGAGTACACAATTGTCGGTAAGGGCACTGTTCAGATTCAGTCTGGTGGGAGGAATCTCATATTCCTCAATGTCTACTATGTTCCTGGCATGGAACTTAACCTTCTCTCAGCCAGTCAGATCATGCAACATTCTCCTCAGCTGGATGTGGTATTCAGTACTCACAGATGTTCCATTGTTGATCGGGAGACTTGCACTACTGTGGCTGTTGGTATTGAGGATCATGGCCTACAACACACTTGTGGATACAAGTGATTCTCCAGAGTTAGCCATGGTAGCCAGAAACTCTGCTATTACCAGTCTTTGGCATTAGCGGTATGGGAACTTAAATGTGCACTATCTCTCTCAGTTAGCTCGTGATGGACTTGTAGCTGGTTTACCTGACATTCGGACCCAACATCATGGCGTTTGTGGAGCTTGTCAAGCTGGGAAGCAGCACCGGACACCGTTCGCGGATGGTGACTCATGGCGAGCCTCTAAGGTATTGCAGTTGGTTCACGCTGATGCATGTGGACCAATGACTACACCTTCTGTTATTGGTTGCAGGTATTTCTTGCTTTTTGTTGATGATTTCAGTCGAAAAATGTGGGTGTATTTTCTTAGATAGAAACCAGATGTGTTTAATGTATTTCAGAAGTTTAAGGCCTTAGTAGAAAAAGAGTCTGGTTGTTGCATAATCACTCTTAGGTCAGATAATTGGGGGGAATTCTGTTCTACTGCATTCTCCCACTTTTGTGATACACATGGAATTAAACGCCAGTTAACCACACCCTACATTCAGCAAAACGGTGTTGTAGAGCGGCACAATCGTACAATTGTTGAGATGGCTTGCTCCATGTTGCAACAAAGGAGTGTTCCTAATAAATTTTGGGCAGAAGCAGTCTTCACTGTAGTCTATCTCCTTAATCAGTCTCCTACACACACCGTTAAGGGAAAGACTCCTGAGGAAGCTTAAATTGGTAGAAAACCTAGGATCAGTCATTTGAAAATCTTTGGTTGTCTAGCATATGTATGGATTTCAGATGCCAAGCGCTCCAAGTTGGATTCCAAGAGTCAAAAGCTTATGTTCACAGGGTATAGTGACAATCATAAGGCTTACCAGTTGATTGACGTAGACATTGATCGTCTTGTCTTCAGTCGGGATGTCTTTGATGAAGAACGAGGGCCTTTTCACATTTCCTCGTCTATGCAGCATTCTGAGGATCAGCCTTTGAAGGCTTTTGATTTGGGTGTCCGTCTTCTGTTAGGTCTACCTGATGGGAGGGATGATGAAGATTCTATCTTTGATGATGCTCAACCTGATTTTCCTCCGGATGATATTCATTTTCTACCTGCTGAACCTGTTCCAGATCCATAACCAGTTAGAGCTCCTCCTGTTGCATCTGATGTTGGCACTTCTCCTCATAGGCCTAAATGGTGGGCTAAGACTATTGGAGATCTTTATGATGATGAGCTCATTGAGGGGAGATCATCCAGAAACAAGAGCAAACAACAACATACAGTTAATTTTGCTCGCATGGTTAACAATCACAGTGTCTATGGGCCTCAAACATATTCAGAAACTAAAGGAATTCTTGAGTGGGAAAAGACTATGGAGGTTGAATACCAGAGTCTTGAGAAAAATCACACTGGGGTCCTTTCTGATCTTCCTTCAGGGAAGAAGCCCATTAGCTGCAAATGGGTGTATAAGATGAAATACAAAGCTGACGGAACCCTTGACAAGTACAAAGCTTGTCTAGTTGCTAGGGGGTTCTCATAGAAAGAAGGCATTGACTATGAGGAGACCTTTGCTCCTACAACCAAGATGAGTACCATTAGGCTCGTCCTTGCCTTAGCAGCCCAGTTTGGTTGGAAAGTTCATCAGATGGATGTTAAGAGTGCTTTCCTCAACGGTGAGTCGAAGGAAGAAGTCTACATGATGCAACCTCCAGGGTTCAAGGTTGCTGGTAAAGAACACATGTTGTGTAGATTGGTAAAAATGCTCTATGCCTTGAAACAAGCTCCTTGGGCTTGGTACATCAAGATTGACAAGTACCTCACAAATCATGGCTTTCAGAGGAGTCCATCTGACTCTAATCTGTATGTCGAAACATACTGGTAGTGATATTCTTATTCTTGTTGTCTATGTGATTGTGGATGACCTGATCATTACTGGCAGCTCGACACATTTGATCGTTGAGATCAAATAGGATTTGTGCAGCACATTTGACATGACAAATCTGCGAATTTTGCATTACTGTTTAGGTGTTGAGGTTTGGTAGACCGAGAGCAGTATCTTCATCTCCTAGTCCAAATATGCTCGAAGTCTATTGGATAAGTTCCGAATGCAGGATTGCAAACCTGCCTCCACACCCATGGAAAAAGGGCTCAATTTGTCAGCTAAGTCAGACTCACCAGTAGTAGATGAATCATTGTTCAGGCAACTAGTGGGCAGTCTCATGTATCTCACTGCCACTAGACCTGACCTCAATTTTGCTGTGAGCTACATTTCACGCTTCATGACAGCCCCCAAGGCTGATCATTGGGTAGCAACGAAGCGTGTGCTGCATTATGTGAAGGGCACCTTTGATCACGGACTTCTTTACACTAGGAGTCAAGATTCTAGACTCAGTGGTTTCATAGACTCAGATTGGGTAGGTCCGGTTGATGACAAAAAATCAACATTCTGGTATGTGTTTAGTTTGGGATCTGGTGTAGTCACATGGACTAGTAAGAAGCAGTAGGCAGTGGCTCTCTCCTCGATAGAAGAAGAGTATTGGGGAGTAGTTAAGGCAGCTTGTGAGGCAGTTTGGCTTCGTCGGATGCTTGCGGATATGCAAATATCTCAAGCAGGTCTAACTCCCTTGTTTAGTGATAATCAAGGAGTTCTCAAACTTGGCAAGAATCCAGTCTTCCATGAAAGAACCGAGCATGTGGAAACTCATTGTCACTTCATTCGAAAGCTTGTTGAAGATGGATCAATTCAGTTGCTATATGTTCCAATAGAGGATCAAACAACAAATATTCTCACCAAGTCGCTTAGTCCAGATAAGTTTGTAAAATTCAAGGGGCATCTTGGTGTAGTTGACAGATTGAGCATTAAGGGAGGGTATTAAAATAATATTTATTATTTATTATTAATGCTCAATATTCTAATTTATTATAAAGTATATTGATAAGATCTTCTCTGATCTTATCTGAAGTTTCGTTTTGGAAACTTCTTGTTTTTTGTAAATACCTTGTAACTATTTATTGAGCGTCTCACTCATTTGTTAATACAACAAATATTTTATCAATTACTTGCGTAATATCCCTAAGTAAATCTAGCTTCCGTTAGACTCCCTTTTCAACAAATAATGTTGAGCATTCTTCTTTCCACATCATTTGTTCCACAGAAAATACTAGTGAACCGGTTGGAATGCTTATTGACATCTGCCGTTTGTTTGCCATACAATTTCCCTAGGGGTGATTGTAGCATTTCTTGTCTAATTGGTTTAGTGTGATTTTCCCGTGAAAGGATCTTCATGGCCCATACTAATGATGTTGTGGTGCCTCAATTTTAGGAAAAGACAAGAGAGATGCATGGCAAATTTGTGTGAAATTAAGAGATTCGGATTCCTAGCAACTCACCAAAACAATACCCATTGTTTATCCCATGGTGGAAGCACATCCCCCAGGATTGTGACCGTAATGTTCACCAAATAATTCAGTGTTTCATTTCCTCCCTTCTGCGATTCCAAAGCAATCTGGATATCTTTCTGATCCCCTTTTGAGCACTATAATCCTCTCTAGCAACCTCATTAGCTATTGATTTCAATAATGATCAAGATAAGACATTTTCCTTGGAATCATTATTGTTTATGGAAGGGGGCTTGGAGTTTAGTTTACCAAAACAGTTTCAAATGTAGAAAGATCAACCATTGATCAAGCATCTTTAGTAGACCAACTGATGATGGAAACACCCAAACCAATGTGTGACATTTGTGCCTAAGTTGTGCAGTTGAGGTCAGTGTGTATTACACAAGTTATCACTCCTTTTGATTGTATTAATGCAAACACTTACTCTTTGTAAAGGATCTTTTTGGTCTTTAGAGAATGTTTAGCTTTTAGAAGTTTTCTAGCTCCTTCCAGTTCTGATAGCATTCTAGCCTTAGCAATTTATTTTCTTCACTTTTCTGTGTATCTCCTAGTTTTCAAGGTCCTGTGCAATTATTTCTTTTGGGAACAATTATTGAAAGATTTCATGGCTATTTTCTGCACCTGATTGGAATTTATTTGTGGATGATTGATCTCCTATTTGTAGCATTGGTTTTCACCTCTTTACATATAGATTAGTTAATGTTTTCCTTAAATGAATCACAAAGTAGGATGAATGTTTTGATTATTCTTTTCTATCGGAAAGTTAGAAGATTGACTAGGTTGGTGCATCACCCAATTTTATATAGTTTAAGCATAGGCTCTAATCTCTTTCTTATGTAGGCAAGTAAAATTAGAAGTGTGCTAAGATAGTGAAGCTGGCCCATTATGAAGTTTGCTCAAGCTTAAGGAACTGTGTTTGAGCTTTTGGGTTTGTGAATTAAGATTGCTAGGTGCAACATTAGATGTTTGGTTCACCTATCAAGAGTTTTTTGGCACACCAGATGTGACTCTAACTAAAAGGTCTCAGCCTAACTTAGTCCTTTATGTTTAAAAGGTGCGACCAAGATATGGCGAAGCTCTTGGGTATCCACTTAAAAGGTTAGTTGTCAGTCTTCGCCTACTGACTTTCTTGCTAGTGTAAATCAAAATCTCTGCTCTAGAAAAGGTAGCTTATGAGAAGGATTCAAATCAGATCCTTGAACAAAAATCAATAAGGGGAAAATTTCATTGTTTGCTTCAACCATCTCTATGAAAGGTAACTAAATGACTTACCAGATTCCTGTGTGTTCAAAGGTCTCATTCCTTGTTCCTATAGTCCAAGCTTACTACCTGCAATTCTAGAAAATTACCACATAGTGCAAACTAACACCTAGGGAACGTCAAGTCATGTTTCAAGCAAAGACAGTGGTTAAATTACAAGAGGATTTGGGGCCTTAAAAAGAGAGGGTAGGCTCTTCTTTTTTGGCTATGACATGGAGGGTTCTTTTAAGATTCTAGAAGACAATTAAAGAGAAATGAAAAACATACTGTAAAGAAAACCATAACTGTCACAAAGTTCCATTACAAAGATAACTTAGCCAACACCCACAAATGATTTATCCTTTATAATTTCCCAGAACCGTTAGAAACTAGTTAGAAGTTAGAACAATGTATTAAGTTATTAACCCATGCCAGAAGATATTTTTCTTGTTTATAGCAATTTGAATTAGTGAGATGCCTCAATAGTGCATGGTCCCTAAACTGTTGGCAACAGAGTCATAGTTAAACAATATATGCAAAGATCTATGTGAACTTCATCCTAGTCTTTAGATGTAAACATATTTGCAACAGATGGTTTAGAATTTGCCTGAGGATCCTAGTCTTTGTCTGCCCAGGGGTGCATTCAAGAGTTTAAAAAAGTAATCGAGACTTAATCTGAGACCAACAAGAGTAACCCTAGGAATGCAAACTGGTATCCCTAGAGATATTATGCTTACTACAGAGGATTCACCCCTAAAGAGTGGCCTCATACTTCACAAACTTTCACTGAAATTTACAAAGAAAGTCCTACATATACTCACACCTATGACATACTTCACTTGACACCAAAGAGCACATGAACGACACAAATAACAAATTGGCAAAAGATTTGGAGTCAGGGGGAAGAGCTTGCTTTTGTAGCAAATGGGACAGTGCTCATCCAATGGATGATTGACATTTTTCCATTACCTTACAATTTATTTCAAAGCTCTTTTTTGGTAAAACCTTGCCCACCACCATATGTAGAATGTGCAATGCATCACCTCCTTAGGTCGTGTTGGGCATACAACTCCAAGCTCATCCTGAAGATTTTGCAGGGCTCAGTTCACTGCTTGGACATATTGGAATGTTTCACCTTTGATTTCCCCTTGTCCTGGAGCTCCTCTCAACGACTGATGAGCTACCTGGAAGAGAATCAAGCAGTTCTTAATTTTGTCCAGATTCACTTCTAGCTAGGATAAATATTTTGCTGATGAGATTTATTTAGTCTCACTCCTTAGTACAAAAGTTGGTTGTCTCCTTGATGCAGAGGGAGGTGGCATCAATCTCCTCCCTGCTATCTTGAATCACTTAATTAGTTGTTGGATTACATCTCTTTTTGGTCGTGAAGGGAAAAGAAGGATTAGAACTCATGGAAGGAGAAGAAGGTGGTGGAGATGCCACCATAATCTCTGTGATCAAATTGCTTAAACAACAAAATAAGACGCCACAGAACCTGCTAGCCTACTCTTTATAGAGAATTACATCAAACTTTCAGTTAATAGTTGTTCCATCAACCATGAGATACCATTGCTTCAAGCATGAAACTCTTACAGTGGCTGCACTGAAGATAATGACAAAACAAACTCGCTTGATGGGTTCAATATCCCATGTAATGTCACATCTATTTGAACATGCCTCTAATGCCATAACAACACACAATTGTAGGATTTACTTATTTCACAAGGTTAGGCACATGTCTTAACATACTCAAGGAGGTTCATCGACACTGACCTGACACTAGGGTGTTGGCAGATGACACCGAGCTCCTCACACACATTCTTCATAGCTAGGTGCATTGCTTGGAGGCATTGATTACTTCAGATATAATTACCCCTTTGTTGAACAACTGCTGCCCAGCTGCTTGAATCTCAGTATAACTCACCTAAATTACTTCCAAGTATGCCTTTTTCCAACTGTGGTTTTGAGTCAACTAAGAGACAACTTTAGCTAGGTGCTCCAACTGGCCTCTTAGTTGCATCTGTTGGTGATAGACTACATCAACTATAGAGCATATCTTCTTGATTTTCTCTTTCAACTCCTGAATAAGTTCATCATCTTGTTCTCTGGGGGAAGGCAGATATGAAGGCAATGATGAGCCTGAAGACCTTGGTGAAATTGACCCATTACACTTCATCTTCTTTGTACAGCTTGACCATCTTTACACACAAAACTCTCGATGAAGCAAATGAACTCTCAATTTGTCCTGCTCTCTTACATAAACATTTCTTTCAAATTAACTGCTGGTCTTCCATCAACCCATGACCCTTGCACAAATGATTTGACATCGATCAGGGGACTTGTACCTGAACTATTGCAATACTCCACTCTCCAGTTGTCAAGTCTAAAAAATACTGGCTGCCAAACTGCAGAAACGACCAACAATCGCACAACACGCACACTGTATGATATCTTACATTGTTTATGTTTAAATAATCAACATCTGTTGTTTCATATGCCTATGCAAGGCACAATAACCAAAGAATAAAGAGTGAATGCATGAATAATTATAGAATAAAGAATAAGCTTCTTCATTGACCATACAATCTCTCAAGTCTATCCCATTGTGCACCAGTAAATAGAACCACCTTATTGATCTTCTTCATATCTTCAATGGTGGATTTCCACCTTTCAACTTTAGTTGATCCCACATCCTTCAAGAATACACTGGTTTTGTGATGCAACTTGATTTCCTCCAAGGCATAATCTATCAGCTCAACAGTGGGGAAAAATCACATTGCATGAGGATCACTGTAATTACAGATCATACCTCCCATCTCATCCAACCAATGCTGTTGGTCCCTAGGTTTTCCATCATTGTTCTTGGGAGAGGGTAACTTGAGATTTATCATGTCTTGGAGAATGGCTGATTTCTCACCAAGTACTAGATTACAATCAACATGTACTAGCTTTCTGCATACCTCAGCTAACTCATGGATTCTCTTCTTCTCAGGTGCCTTCAAATCATCAGCCATCTTGTGTTCCTATCAACCATTGTTATTTTGAAAACTTGAGGTAGCCAGTTTACCTTGATAGGAGCAATGATCCCTATGGTTGTCTTGTGTTGGTTATTAAACTTGGATAGAATAAGGATTGCTTCCCATATAGTCTATGCAATGCCAATAATATAAATCATTTTTATTTTCAGCAATTTCCCAAGGGTGTCACAAAACAGATCCTTGAGAGACTCTTTTTCCCCCTATAGATGGCAAAATTGGCTGATTAATTGTAACATTCTTCTAGCCATCTGGTGATAATTATGACCTACGATATGGCAATTTTGTGGGCTATGGAAGACAATCTAAGGCTGATTAGAATAGGACAGACAATTTTTAATGTCCACGAGGCCAAAGATAGCCAATGAGACAGCATACCCCGCCATTTTTGCTTTTTGAAGTGTTGATTTTCTGTAATTCAATTTGATAATGAACTCCCCAATTCTCTCAAGTCTCAACCATCTCCTCGCCGAATAGATCTTGAAATGAAGCTGCTGTTGAATTACTTGTGTACTTGACCTAGATGTCATTGTAGACTTTTCATTCCAAAATAAAGAGCTTTTTTGTTTCCACTGTCCCAGCTGTACAAAAGACACAATCTCTCTCTTCCCATACTTTTTTTTTTGCCTTTTCCATGTGTTAGTGTTTTGTAGCGGCGGGAGATATTTTTATCCTAAATATAATTAACTCAAGGTGTAATGTACCCAATTAGCCCTATGCTCTTCTTGAGGTTTTAGCCTATTTTTGGAATCTCGTAGGCTAAGCAAAATGGAAAATTAGGGTTTCCTATTTTATAGGAGGTTTCAGATGCATTTTTGAAGGCTTGCATGCAGGAGTTTGGAAGTGTGTTTTTGAGAGTTTTCTGGGTTTTCAGAGAGCTTCAGAATGGTGTAACATGCATCTCCATCTGATAACCTTTCCAGACGCTTACTATTTATAGTAAGTCATGTTGGCTTCCCGGTTTGTGCTTAGAAGGTGTTTGGAAACACTTACTATTTATAGTAAGTCTTGTTTACTGCTCAGTTGGTGTTCAACCAATGTTTTGAAAACATACTATTTATAGCAGTTGCTATTTTTGGTAAGTCAATTTATAGCAGTATCATTCTAGCAACAATTCAGCTTTTTGCAGTTCAATGTGGCTGTTCAGTTTGGCTTTCTGTTGAGTTTGCAGTGAACTTACTATTTTTGGCCATTGCTATTTTTAGTAAGTCCTTTTGTGGCAGTGGCATCTTTATCAGCTTGGTTCAACTCGGCTAATGTCAGATTGCTATTTTTAGCAGTAATCAGTTGCAGTTTGAGAATTTCTCTTTGTTACCTCCTTGGACTAAGTTCCATACTTAATTAAAATTGTGTTTTGAAGTTGTACCCCACGCCTAGCTTAATGACTTCAAGTTGTTTTTACGTTGGGGCCATAAAGTGGATACATTTAATATTTTATTAAATGTTTTATTTCTTATTAAAGTGGGACGACTTGGAGAGGAGAATGAAGATTTAAATATTAAATATTTAAAAAGTGCTTTTTGTGGTGTTTGGCGTCCCATGAAGAAATTGAAGAGTTTTCTTTGTGGGAGTTACAGTTGATTCATTTGCCCAACAAAAGCTTATATATTGATGCTTTGTGGAGAGTTGATTATCTTGGAAATTGGAAAGTAAAGTTATGTTGCTGGTTTGAATCCAGAACCTGGCTAAGGGGAAGTTTAGCGAATTCAATCCATACTTCGGGCCTAAAACTATGGCTTCCTAGGTGGATCATTGTGACTGTATTTCACCTTGAAATACAGATGGAGCTTCAATTTGATAGAATCGAACAGGTTGCTGATGTAAAGCCTGTTTTTTAAGTTGCTGATTTGCCATGGCTGAAGTTGATTTCTGCTCATAGCTTCAACGTGGATTTTTAAGAGAAGGTCGACCCTCTTGGCAGGCCGTACCATCTCACTGGGCTTGCATTGGGAAACATGCCTCCTGTTGCTGCTGTATTTGGCTCATTCCCTCTTTGAGGTTTGGGCGCACATCTCCTAGGTGTTGTTGGGCTGTGGTTTGGGAGCTTTCCGAGTTGATTCGGGAAAGATACGTCCATTTTGGTGAAGTCATAGCTTGCTGGTCTGATTTTCTGTACCTTCTGTTTGATCAGATTAGTTAAGTTTTATTATTATGCTGTTTTGAGCTTCATTTATTCATCTATTCAAGTTGTAAATGTTAGAGGAAGTGATACTCTAACCATTGCTTATTCTGAGAACTCATATTTGATATATTGCAGCTGTTTAGTAATTGTTTGTAAGCTGATTAGTAGTACTAACAGCAATTTGTTTACTTGCTGCAATTCACTTTGTTGTATTCCCCCCACGAAAATAAAGTGGTTGTGTGGATTGTATACCCCCCACAGTTTAAGTGGAAGTGAGGTTAATTGGCTGGCTTGCCGCCTTTAAATAAATGTAATAAACACACCCACGAAATAAGTGGAGTATTCCCACCGCCTATGGATGCCTACATTAGCAGATGAATTGTATCTCAATTTAATATCTAGCGCTCCACCATATGTTAGCACCTCGCCTTGCAAAAGGATCTTGCGTGCACATTCTTGGTGTCGAGTTTAGCTCTCTATTTTCAGTTGTTATCAAGTTATTAGATCCTAGGGATCCTCTGACCATATGCCCGCCTCTCCTCCTTAAGTGGTTTTAGGGCACATTCTTGGTAAGAGTTGTTTCAGCTGTGTTTTGGTTTGGAGCTAATTCTTAACGGGTGCATGATTTGCATTGTTGTGACTGAAAAACAAAGAAAAAATTAAGGGGTATATTTCACAAGGCAGGTTGGCCTTTGTTTTATAAATAAATTTTTTATTTTTCTAGGTCGGCCCTAGAAAGGAGGTCGCCTAGCTTGGTATTTAAAGGGGATAGAGTCCTCTCATTTGATCATCAAATCAATCCATTCCAATTCAAAATTTTCAGCAGCAGTTCGCCTTCTAGAGCAGCAGATTCGATTCAAGGAGAAGAGTTATTATTTTGTGTACTTAAGGAAATCACACTATCTTCAAGTGCAGATTCATTGTATGAGATTCGGCCTTGCTAGGGCTTGATTCTGAGTGCTATTTCTGCACTTCTATTTCTGATTTATAAGAGAATAAATTGCTGGGATTTTTCTTCCTCGAGTAGGAGGGTTTTCCCAGGATAAAATTCTGTGTTCATTGTTCTATGTTTACTTTTCTTCTTTTTGTTAAATCTGATCTAAAACTAACATGGTATCAGAGCGGGTTTAGGAAAGATCTGATCAGATTTGTCTAAGCATTCTTCATTGAATATCATTCACATTTGGAGCAGATCTTGAAGACGAATTTGGTTGCAGAACACCCATGCGGATCTGCTAGGACGTAGCCCCTGGCCGACTCACACACAGGTGCTGAGAAGAAGGCGATTACATCCTTTTGTGGCCGAGCCATTGTGCTGACCACAAGCCATACTCTCCACCTCTCAGGCGCATCCAAAGTGGAGCGAAATTCTGATGTTGTGCGAACTGAAGCCATACACCTAGTGCGAACACTTGAAGCTGTGCGACCCCGAGATATATATTGAGAGTATCTATGCGTCTTGGAGGAGCACGTATACAATCATTCTTCTCACATCCGCCTTCACTGGGTCCATCGCTACATTCTACTGACATAGAGGTAGAAGAAACAAGAGGAAAACAATATCTCAGTCGCATGCAGATTACCAGGATACCCTCGCGAAGTCTCCGGATCCAGAGTCGAGCGTCGATTAACGTTTGGCCTACGATCCATGATAAGTTACGTGATTGCTACAAAGAGCTATAATCACTAGTACGACTGAGTGTATGCGAACTATCTCTTCAGATTCGAATATTATTATTGCTGTGTAGTTCTTGAATTTTGGCGCCCGCTATTTGATGCGTTGGTAAAGAGCAAATGGTGGGTTCATGAAAGCTTGGAATCGTGGGTTCCTCAACCTATTTGTTCTGGGAAGAAGAATAAGGGAGAGATTATGATAGAAGTAGTTGTTGAGGCAAATGTGGTCAAGAAACGTGATACCGATTTATGAAATCTCGATGGATGAATCAGAAGATAATATGGAGGTTTAGGAATCTACAGAATTGTTTGCAGGGTATGAGGATGCCGAAATTGATAAACAAGAGATTGATATTGAGGCAATTGACCATGACATGACAGGCAACTCCTATGATTATGATCAGCTTGCAAAAAGCTTGGTGGATACTTCTGATGTTAAGGTGAGGGCTAATGAATCCATGGAAGTATCTGCCGAGGAAAATGATGGTAAAGATGATGATTGGTATCTTGATGTTGAGGCATTTGTTTATGTAAAAGATGATAATCATGGTGTTAACGTTGTGGCATCTTGCAATGATATGGCAACCAATTGTCATGATTGTGGTCAAATTGAAGAAAGACAATATTTTATTCAGGTAAATGAACTTGAATCTGAATTTTGCAGTCAGATAGAACCTGATGGCCTTTTGGACAAAGTGAAAGAAGAAGATAACTGTAGTTTGCTAAGCATTGGGGTTGAACCCGTTTTTGAAGTATGTACTAATGATCCCATAGAGTAGTTTGTTGTCTGTGAGGATTATTCTGATCAATCTGAAGAAAGTGAACTGCAGTGTTATATTCCACTAAGTCATGGAACGGAATGCAGCAGTCCTACAAAACTTGGTTGCACACAAGGTGTTTCATTATCTTTGGAAAATAAAAATCTTGAAGATGTTGCGGAAGAAGAATATGACTGCAAATTAGGAAGCTTGGAGGGTGTATTTGTTTCTGGCATTTGTGCGAATGATCAGATAGAGCTGCCAGTTGGTTGCAATGATGATTATGATTGAGGATCCTGAACCACGGTGTTTTATTCAGTTAAATGTTTTTGGATCTGAATACAATAGTTCTACATAACCTGATGGTCTACCAGATGCATCTGTGTCTGAAGTAAATTCATCTCTTGAAGGCAGAAGCCAAAAGAGATAAAACAAGATATAAACAACGACGATGGATATTATAAAGAGCAACGAATCATATATTGAGTGCAGTAATGAGCATTTCCAAGAGCATAAATTGAGTGAAGACGAAAGAAAGATATATCAAAATCAACAAAGATAAGTTCTATTATTCCTTTAATTGTTCTATCTAATGATATTTGCTATATGACTACATGCTTCATTTGTATCAGGGGTAGTTTGATTTTATGAATTATTATTAATCTCTTTAAAATGCAGGATGGATCAAGGAGCAAAAGGATGATGGATTAATTATCAGAGATTCCATAAGGAATTCAAAGGGAGGAAGAGCTTGAGGCATCCTGTGAGGAAGTCATGCCAACTGGAGAAATGAACAAACATGGAGACATAGCTCGCAGCTATGGGACTGAGTTGGTGGCACATAACTGTCATGATTCTTCATTGGAGAAATCTCTCGAGGGCACAAGGTTGGGTCAGCCTTGGATGGAGAGTTTGCATCAACAAAGAAGATTGAGAAGGATGAAGACACTAAACAACGGTCTCTAACAAGTGTGCCAGATCAGGTAGACACAACAGATTTAAGTTGAGCTGGCAAGACGTCATTGTTTATCCAGAGGAACCCTAGCAGGCACTAGTTGAGAACATGTCCGGGAAGAGGATTAAGGTTCTGAGATCAAACAATGGAGGGGAGTTCACTTCCAGAGAATTTTTGTAATCTTTGTATTGAGGCAAGGATCAAGAGGGAGTTTTGTGTTCAGCAAGATGGAGTCATATGTCACAAGGAACTAGAGTGACTCACTGAAAATAAGTGAAGGTGTCAGCTAAGTGGGTTGTTGTGTTGCAAGGCCAGATGCTAAGTCTTTGGAAGGCCTCTTCAGCTGTAGAGAACAAAATTGCACAAGGCAGTCAACCTTGTTTTGACATTGGTAGCACCGCAAACCTATTCAGAATAGGGTAATCTGGGATGAGGTTGAGGAGGACACTCCTGGACTCTCGCAAGTCAGTAGTGCCGAAGGTGTGCATTGGAATTTATTCCTCTAAGGCAAGCATTGTAGGCAATCTTGGACGAGGAGGTCAGGAGATTAATGCGGGTACTTGGCGGTCTAGAGGAAGTCACAACATCATTAAGATTGTTATAATGTATATTTCTCTAAGACAGAGAAATATGAGGTGAAAGCCCTTGTACATCTTTGAGATTGAGATTTGTGTTTCCACAAATGGGTGTAGCCATTGTGGACGTCATGTTGAGAGACTCCATGATGAGCTCTTGTACATCTCTGAGACTGAGATGTGTGTTTCCACAAATGGGTGTAGCCATTGTGAACGTCATGTTGAGAGACTCCATGATGAGCTCTTGTACATCTCTGAGACTGAGATGTGTGTTTCCACAAATGGGTGTAGCCATTGTGGACGTCATGCTGAGAGACTCCATGACGAGGATACTTGAAAATACCTCCCTAGCTAAGAGGGAGTGTTAGTGTTTTGCAGTGGTGGGAGATATTTTTCTCCTAAATATAATTAACTCAAGGCAAGTTGGCCTTTGTTTTATAAATAAAATTTGTATTTTTCTAGGTCAGCCCTAGAAAGGAGGTCGCCTAGCTTGGTATTTAAAGGGGATAGAGTCCTCTCATTTGATCATCAAATCAATCCATTCCAATTCAAATTCTTCAGCAGCAGATTCGATTCAAGGAGAAGAGTTATTATTTTGTGTAGGAAATCGCACTATCTTCAAGTGCAGATTCATTGTATGAGATTCGACCTTGCTAGGGTCTGATTCAGAGTGCTATTTCTGCACTTCTATTTCTGATTTATAAGAGAATAAATTGCTGGGTTTTTCTCCCTCGAGTAGGAGGGTTTTCCCAGGATAAAATTCTGTGTTCATTGTTCTATGTTTACTTTTCTGCTTTTTGTTAAATCGGATCTAAAACTAACATTTCAAACCTTTCCTCAGCAGCTCGTAAATCAAGAAATTCATGCCATGTATTGCATAAATTGCTTTAGGCTTGCCTAGGCGTAGCCTTTCACTCATTTTGGTGATTAATGTCTTGTCCATGGCTTATTTGTAAAGATGTTTGAGTGTTGTGATTCCATCCTTGGGTGTTTGTTTCAGCGCTTGAATGTGTTGGCGATGAATTCCAGTATGGGCTTTAATTGTTTCTATTCTTGCCCATCGTTGGTGTAGATGATGTAGAGTTGAGCACTTCATCATCAGTTGTTAGGAGGTTCAATCCGCTTTTCTCATCGTGTTGACATTGTTCCAAGATGTTTGTGTAAGTTGTCCACTAATGTTTCAATGTTGGTGTGCATTCATCTTGTGTTATCATGCTCTTCATGGTGTCGTCATGTGTGTTGGTCACAATGTTGTTCAGTTTTGACAACATCATGTGCGCATTCCTAAGGTTGTGACATTGTTTGTTGCAATTGTAATATGAAAATTTTCAAATTTGTTCACCTGTGTTTTGTCCACTAGTGTCCTAATCTAAAAGTTGGGGGGAACTACAAAGACGACCATTATGGATACTAAAACATAAGAGTAAACTACCCATCAGTTTTTCACTGCACAAAATTGGTTCAGTAGCATCTTATGTATCCAATGAATTTATAAAGTAAAGGGCTAAGTAATGAATATGGGATATAAAATATCAGTTGTATTTATATGGCTAATCCTAAATAAGGAAATGGAGCACTTGATGATACCAGTAATAGTTGCATCAGTCTATGTATATTGAAATACTATATTATGCATCTTTTACTACTTGACTGGCACATACAAGATACTAATAAAAAAATTATCTCCATCTCCAAATAAGGCACTGATTCATTTTGAAGAGATATTTCATTTGGAAATTGTGGTGCAAGAAAATTATCTTGATTCTTATCCTTCTCTAAGACTGTCTGCTTCCCATCTCTTGCAAAGCAGTGTCTCCAGAACTCCTGCTCTCTCACCTTCTTTGGTATACTCCTAAATCTCACATTTTGCAAACTTTCATCATACTGCAGGAGTGTAAATACAAGGTTTGATGGTTACGTTCACAAATACTATCTTGCAGAACATTTAAAAATGTCAATTGCCACTAAATATAAATGGTTTATTGTATCAAACTACTGTTTTCTCATAAAGAAATTGTGTTGCTACCATTTACATCAAAATTCATAAATCTTGCATGGGTGCAGCTATGCAGTGTACAACTTTAATGATTAAATATGTTTCACAAAGGGATTATGCACAAGCTAAATCTAGAGTCGTTACAGTATTAAACCAAATGCACAAAAGATCACAAATAATAAATATTAATGAAACAATGTTTATTTAGTAGATTGTGTTATGCCACTTTATCACCTGCAGATTTGCAAGCTATAATTAGAAGCGTCAATCATAAGTCAAAAAACATATATTAACAGATTCTGTGCAGTGGAAATCCCTGTTAAAAAAATAGAGTTTTTTTCTCTAATAAAAATTCGCAAAAGCAATAGTAGGTCCACATAACTCTTATTATACGCAGGCTCATTCCTGATAGGGTCCAATATAGACTTTTTGTGAATGAACGCGTTTATGATAGCATGTAACTAGAATCTTGTTGTCAGTGGGGATGAACCCAAATTGTAGAATTTATAAAAATAAGAAGGGTGAGCTGATGGAGTTATACGTTTATATTACCACAGCTTTCCATGAGAAAAGGCCCATAAGAACTCCATAAAAAGACAAAAAGATGTTTAAGAGAAACTATTTTCGATTGTGCAGCTCAACAAATATGATTTTATATGAAAGGAAATACATCAAAATCTCAGTTATGCCAATTTATATTTGATAGATGTCAGATTAAAGATGAAAAGCAATAATACTATTCAGTAACAAATGTTTACAAACTGCTCTAGCTGAATTTCAAGAAAATACAGATTTCTGAAACTGCAAAGCATTTGTTCAACATTAATGTTGACACTTACTTCTGCAGATTATCACTTCTTAAAGCCTGTGGATATCTCGATTCTCAATTAGCTACCTTCTTCCTTAATCAAGGAGAAAGATGCCAGAAATAGGAATTACATTTGCAAGATCTTTGTTCAAGTCTTCAATTCTATCATAATCTGTAATTGCATCTCGTTTTCCAGCGGAAAGTTATTAGATGTCCATGCAAGTCCAGAACCGATAGTGATTATCATACTATGAACTTGCATGTTTATATTTCAAGAAAGTGTCATGCCCCTAACCCCCTGAGGCTGACCAGCAACACCCCAAAAGTGTGTTTAGACACTAAATTCTAATAATAATAATTAATAATAATCTTCCTTGTTGGCCAACCTGGACACTCAAATATTGGGCGCCAACTAGAAGAATTTTGTGTAGGAGGTCGACTTGGTTTGTTCTGACCTAGGTGTACAGGTATTTATGTGAGGTAGGAATTCAATTTGGGGCATGCGCTTAGTAATGAATCCTCTGCCATCTAAATGACAGATTGCTGATTGGGATGAAAACCTCAACCAGCAGAATCACAGGTGGGATGAAATCCCGCTCTGTGTGTATTGTTATTTCCTTGTTAATTCAGACGAGTTGCGCCTGTACAGTAACAAGTTGCTTATCTAACAGGTTGGAGGAGTCGAATCTATTGAAGAGGAAGTGAGCAAATCAATTTTTGATCAACAATAGCAGCTGTTGCAGGCTAGTATTAATTTTCTTTTCAGAGAGCAGCATTTGGATAGTAGGACACTAATGTCAACAGCAGGCCCATCATTATCGATTATCAAGACTGCTAGGGTTTATTGTGAGATCTGGGTGATCAGACTTGGAGCACCTGTTTCAGCATTCAACACCAGTTTGGAAACCCTGTGCACATCACCTCTAGTGGCGGATTATAAACTCAGACCTAGGCAAAGGGGATCAGCAAATTCAAAAGATATCCTTGAGGGCTGCGCGCCTCAATCCCTACATTGTTTGGAGCCAACTAATGTACTTCTCAAGTGACTATACACCTGTGCATCCAGCTTTCCTTCAATATTTTACTGCAGATCAGAGATCATAAGGAGATCAGACCCAATCTAAACTAGGGTCACCATCATTCATTGTAAAGATACCTATCAAGCTTGAGCAGTCATTCGTTTTTATCCAGGTTCTGGGTTAGCTCTGAGAACAAATATTTGCAAATAAAATGGAGTTTTTTGAGCTAAGATTCTCCTATGTTTATGAAGAGTTCAAATCAGTGTTCCACGGAAATGCATTTCTCCCCCTTTTTGGCAGGGAAACGGGTGCGTGATGTCTCCCGCCATCCCACCACTGCCATTGGTGCTCCGCCGGAGACGGGGAAACGTCTCCGCGTCTCCCAAGGAGACGTGGAGACGCCTCCTTGGGAGACGCGGAGATGCCTCCTTGGAGGATGCCTAGGTGTTTCTCGAGAGGCCGAGAGATGTCTAGTCGTCTCCCGTCGCCCCACGTCAAGGGATGGGCCAAAACTAAAAAACTTAAAAAAAAAGTTCGATTTTTGGGGGTTGGGGGGTAACCCTAATTTGACGTGGGCCCCACCCCTTCCCCCAAAACAACACAAAACCATCTTATTTGGTTATTTCAGTCACATTTTGAAAGACTGATTTTTTTTGCAGCAAGCTGGAGAATAGGAAAAACTTGTAGAAGTCTGATTGAAGGAGTGAAAAAAGTGATTGCAAGTGTGATAGGAGTGAGAAGGAGCAAGAAGAAGAGGAGGAAGAGGATTCTACTGCATTTTGGAGAGATTTTTCAAGCACAAGGTAGGGTTTTTTCAGATTTCTTGTTTTGTTTGTTTTATTTTTTGATTTTCATTTTTCAATTCTTTGTTTTAAACTTGTTTTTTTTTTCTTATTCATCTCAAAATCAGATTTGATGAATCTTGAGGGCAAAATGATGAAGATGAATGAATCATTCATCATTTTTCCCTCAAGATTCAACATCAAATTTTATTATTTAATATTTTATTTTAATTTTTAAATAATATAAAATTATAAATTGTAAATTTTGTTTTCAAAATTAAAATTTCAAATTTGTATTTCAATTTGCTAAACTAGGCTGATTTTATTTTTATTTTTTATTTTGTGAAATGCAGTGTCACTTTCACAATGAGCTCCGAAGACATGAGTGGGGATGAGATGGAAATCCATTCTCATAGTGAACATGATTCAGATTTTGAACTTGAGAATGAGAGGGGTGACCATGGGGCTGATCCTGGAGCCCAATCTAGTTCCATGGCGAGTGCACCGGCTAGTACAGGTTGCCCTTCAGAGTTGTTGGCACAGTATGCTAGGGGTGCTTTTGATCCTAAGTCTCATCTCAAACAGTTTGCTTCAAAAATACGAGGCACATCACGTTCAGGTGGGGGAACAAGGAAGTAGAAGTGCAACATTTGTGGGACCGAATGGTATGGTAGCATCACTAGAGCGAATGCACACTTTCTTTTTTGGATAGGAAAAGGTGTGGAGCCTTGTAAGTTTTTGAAGGAAACTAAAAATATACAGTATAGAATTGAGTTTAACAAGCTTTGGGGCGTTTCAGATGACACAAATATTTCAGTCCCTACTACTTTGTCTGCTAGGGCAGCCCTTCAACACATCCAGCATGCGCCACATACTTCTCCTCATGCATCTCAGACGGGAGTTATGATGTTTGGATCTCCATCCACTTCCACTTCTAGTGCCGCTAGGGGGACAAGGAAACACAAGTTGCAGACATCGTAGAGTAACCCCATAGCTGATATGTTTAATGTGCAGTTGAGAGATGAGATAGATGAATCCATTGGCAAGTTCTTCTTTGCCAATGGCATTCCATTTCATGTTACATGGTCTCCTTATTATAGGGAGATGATGGCTATGGTGGCGAAGGGAGGAACATCATATGTGCCACCAGGTGAGACGAAAATGAGGACCTCGATCTTGGATAAGTGCTATTCCAAGATCAATATTTTGATGGAGAAGATGAAGGCATGTTGGGTGGCATCTGGGTGCAGCATAGTTATGGATGGGTGGACGGACATTAGCCATCGTCTACTCATCAACATCATGGTCACATGTGCAGAGGGCCCATACTTCCTTAGAGCAGTTGATTTTATAGGGCATTGCAAAGATGCTGATTTTCAATTTTAGGTCCTCAGGGAGGCTATTGAGGAGGTTGGGCCACAAAATGTGGTCCAAGTAGTCACAGATGCAACCCATGTGTATAGAGCAACAAGGAGACTCATTGAGGCAGCCTATAGACATATTTGGTGGACCCCATGTTGTGTGCATGCCATGAACAATGCAGTCAAAGACATGGGGAAGATTGGTTGGATTAGAGGAGTGATCACCAATGTGAGAGATGTGCAGATGTTTATCTACAACCACCACACTTCACATGCACTCTTCAAGACCTTCGCGAAGGAGTTCTTGAAACCAGTCGAGACCAGATATGCATCCTATTTCATTCTCTTGGAGAGAATGATTGAGTTGCAAGAGGCATTGCAACTCATGGTTATGACTAATGAGTGGAATAGGTGGGCCGAGGCCAAGACAGTGCAAGAGAAAAGGGTGAAGGAGATAGTGAAGAGTGATACATTTTGGACTGATGCGAAATATATTGTCTCCATCATTTCTCCAGTATTCCAGGTTATCAGATATGGGGATGGGTATGCACCTAACCTTGGCGAGGTGTATGAGTGCATCGACTCTATGCTTGACCAGATGAGGGTTGCTGTGCGAGTGAAGGACCCCTCTCTAGCATTCTACGATGAGTACATCCGGCCAATCATTCAACGCAGATGGGACAAGTTGAATACTCCTTTGCATATGGCTGCCTTTGCCTTGAATCCTAAGTGGTACAAGGCTAGATCAGATAGAGTGACACCGATTCAGGATGATGAGGTGAAGGCGGGTTTCTTTAGGTGCATAGAGATGTATGATTCTAGAGATGCCGACATAATTCGCACTGAGTGGGGAAGATTTGCCACTCTTAGAAGCTATTTAGATGCGGCAAAGATGGATATAGAATCTATGGCATAGGAGGACCCACTTTTGTGGTGGAATTGTCATGGTCCGAAATCTTTGACCACCACTCTAGCTATCCATTTGCTATCCCAGGTTTCCAATTCTTAAGCTGCTGAGAGAAACTAGTCTACATATAGCTTCATCCACTCTCTTAAGAGGAACAGACTTACCTCTAAGAGAGCAGAGAAGCTTGTGGCTATACATAGTGCTTTGCATCTCATGGACCGCAAGACACTTGGGTACAAGGAGAGTCTAGCGGCACGATGGGATGTGGAGCCAGAGGAGCCTTCACAGATTGATGAGGATGATCCTACCACTTTAGATGCAGGGCTGGTTGGTGTGAGCTTGAGGGATCTTGACCTTGTGGATTCCAGCAGTTCCAGTGATGAGGAGTTTGCAGATGATTAGAGGTCTCCCTTCACTACATTTTGAGTTTTGACATTTTGGCATTTTGTCTTTTGTAATGCTATTACTATTAGTATCTGTATTTACTATTTAGCATTTGCTACTCATTGTAATGATGAATCATGTAATCATCTTTATAGACTTTGTGATATCTCATATGACATCAGGTGTTCATATTTTCGATATAATAGAAATCTCCAATTTGACAATTTCATTTGTCAAATTTTATTTAGCAATTAGCATTCAAGAAATCTTCGTATTTAGATTTAGTATTTCAAATTTTGCTATGTTATAATTTTACTAATTTCCTATAGTTTCATTTGAAATGTAATTCTTATACTTTTATACGTCTTTTCAAAACTAGTTTTTCAAGTACTATAAGTATATGTATAACTATATCAAGACCTCCACCCCCTCGTCGCCGTCCCCCCGCCGTCCCCAAACTTAGGCCCTTTGTCCCCCGTCCTCGAAACCCATCCCGCGCGTCCCATTGTTCCTGCGTCCCCAACACCCATGGAACACTGGTTCAAATTAATAATTAGTGTGCTAAGTCAATATAGTGTGAAGAACTATAGTCTGATTTCTACTGTTCAGTCCTAATTTCTGAAGGTGCCTATAAGCTCTGATTTGAATAAAAACTAGAAACCTTAGGATTCTTACATTGGTATCAGAGCTTTTGCATCCCGCCAGCCTGTGTTTGCAATGCAGATTCATGAGCTCGAGTGATAGAGAATTGAAGTATCAACAAAGGGAGAAGAAGAAAGAGGCAGCCATGGGTGACATAGATGAAGGCAACTCTCAAGAATTCATCAGTGAAAGCAAAGAGTTTCAAACTAATATGAGGGACACTATGGTTGAGATGGTCCAACTTCTAAGGGGCCTGAATCAGCAATTGAGTGCTGGTAGGCCTATTCAGAATGGGATCGAAGGGAGCAGTTTTGGTGGTGATAGGGTTTCAACTAATCCAAACCCAAGGACCTTTAAAGCCAGATTCCTAGAAAGGAAAGGGGTAGCACCCAAGGAAGAAGAGCAACCTACTCAAGGAGATGAAATGACAAGACTTCATGATGAATACCATGCCCTAACGAGACATGTCTTTCATAGAAACGGACAAATACCATAGAAGACAAAACATAAAAAGACAGGGAATAAGATGAAGCATATAAAGACATACACATAAGTCAAAAAGGCACATAAGACTGTTGGCGTTGCAATTTGCACCTTTGGAGTGCATATTAGCAATGAACAACTATGCACAGTATTAACTCCTCTTCAAATTAGGAGGGGAAGCTCCCTCTTTTGTTGATATGCGTGAAAAAGCAAAATATTCTAAATCCTATCTTTTTGACTCAGTTGGTAGAGGCACAAGGTTAAGAAACCCAATACATTGCAGCTAAGGATTTTCTCTGGTTTCCGCAGATCTTTAACTACAACTAGGCTAACGCAAAATCTATCCTATCTTCTCTAGATAAACAGAGCAAGAGGAATTAGGAGCAAGGAATTGGTATACGATAATCTTTAAGTTAGGATTCCCAAAGAGGTGGGACACCTATTCGAGGTGTAGGCTGAAATGAAGGTTAATGGAAACAACATCAAACGGTAAGCTAATTCTTAGGATTCGCAAAGAGGTGGGACACCTATCTGAGGTGTAGGCTGAAAGTAGATTACTGGAAACTAAACTTAAATGACAATCTCTATTTCAAAATTCCCAAGGAGGAGGGACTCCTATCCGAGGTGTAGATATGAAAGAAAGATTATTATAACATCACACGATAAACTTTATTTCTAAATTCCCAAGGAGGAGGGAATCCTATCCGAGTTGTAGATATGAAACAAGCTTATTGAAAATAAATAAATTTGGGACAACAAATTGTATGAAGGACCTATCAAACAAATGAACGGACAAACCAACTTTATATTAACAAAGTGAACAAGTACAAAATAACAATATTGCACGGCGAGGTGGCTCAACAATTTATTATTGCAGGAAAAGTTAGAATACAAATGAGCAAGGGTGCTCTTATTTATAGAACTCCAACGAGTAGGGAACCCTAAAATTTTCTTGAGTTTACACACAGTCTTGCAAGCATGCAAAAGTTTATTCTCTAAGTCTAATTGTATGCAACATAACAGTTAAGTGGAAAACTACCTCAGTTAACTGAACTAATACAAAATAAATGGACCTTGCAACACGCAAGTCCTTATTGAAATGAGAGTCAACTGATAACTAACATCAGTTAACTAGATCTTAACTGAAAGTCCGATCTCCTCCAAAGATATCCTCAAAGATGAGATAAACATGCATGAAATCAACAATCGAAACTCAAGAATGATGTTGAGTTGATTGCTGCTTATGAATCTATCCTCAGGAACACTGCAGGATCCAACTGTTTGTCTACTCGAGACCGTCATGCGCCATCATCTCCTCCAAGAATTCATTAACTGTCTCATCTTCTAGCACTTTGATACTATCTAAGATGATAGACTGCCTGCTCAACGCCTTCTCTCCATCCTTGATCATTCTTTGGCACTCTTTGACTTATCCAGCTAACTTGTCGAAGCTCGTTGGCATCACCGAGAAGTGATTCAGCTTGGACGCCACAGGATCACCATCAAGACCGTCATGAACCAAATTCTAGAACTCAGTTTGCACAACCTCGAGATCATTGTAGGTACCATCTTCATGAAGATAATGGCACGAGATCTGAGTGACGAATCTGCTCACGAATTTGAGAGTGCCGGCAACATCCTCTTTGATTCCAGCCAACTTTGTAGAGATTCTCTCATACGTTTCCACTTTGAAGAGGTGTTGTTCTCTCCAAGCGAAAAGCTTTCTTTTATCTTCATCTGCTACAACGACGTCATATGCAACTGCCAACTGAGAAATGAGGATCAAATCCTTCGGTTTGCCCATTGCCATAGTCAATTCAAGCCACTGGATTCCCTGACGAAGATCATGTGCATCGTACCTAAATTGATACAACTCTGTGAGAAGGTATCTGCTTGCAATAATGAAATCCTCGATCTAATTCTCCAAGAGTTTTCCATGATTGACTAATCGACCCAACTTCTGTTGATCTGCAGGTGTTTCTCGAGGCTGTGGAAGAGTAGCCGCCTTGCTTGAGGTTCCATGAAGAAGATCTAAGATGTACTGCCACAATTGCTTATTATCAGCCTTGAGGGCTGCCTTGTCTTCTCCGTCCTTCATCACTCGCTCTTCAAGATTACTTGCAACAACCTTAAAGAGGCTCATGTCCATGTGCCGAGTGCTCCTACCAAGATTAGCTTTGACGAAGGTGAAATCACCAACTTCAACTTCATCTAGACTTTTGCCCTCCGGTGGTGTAGCAACCTCAACAATGATCTCTGCTTCAAGAGTCTTTTCCATATGCACTTGCTTCTTGATCTTCTTGTTCGACTTATCCTGACAGGGATTGCCAAACTCAGATAGATCAAGCTGATAGGAAGGCTTTCACTTCCTTCCCAAAGTTTTCTCAAGCCAACATGAGTGATCAATGTTAACTTCTCTGGGCGAAACTAAAACAGCTGTGTTGACCTCTGGTGGATTAATTGGTACTGAGGTTTCATGAACCAACGATTTTGGCTCTGAATCAATATCAATTTGAATGGGAGATTGAGGAGAAAATGGCGAACCAGGAGATGAAGAACCGGCTTCAACTTGTACCATTGTCTCTACTGGAACTTCTGATGCTTTCTCGATCTGTTCTTTTTGAACTCCTTTTCCTTTCCTCGTTCTTTTGCTAACTCTGGCACCTTTAGGTGGATTGCTCCATTGCTTTACTCTAGGTCTTGACCGTGATGTGGAACGTAGTGAAGAAAACACTACTAGTGGCTGTACAATTGGAACTGCCTTTCGCCTCCTCTTGCTATCCAAGAAATACATGCTAGTCTTGACAACTCCTCTTGATATGTCCTCAATCGAAGTACTCTCTCTAGCATACCAATCCGGTTGTCGAAGCGGCTGGCAAGCAACTTGATCTTCGACGAATGTGCTAACACCTCTCCGTCATCAACTGACAAACCTTCAACATCTTCTAATAGGAAATCAGCAAGCTGCGGAAGAGTAAGTCTGCAGTAGTGACATCTGCGTACTTCAAATTCATCTTTGCAATTGACCCAAAAATCTTCAAGTGTTGGCCTGTATGAATGACTTTGCTCCAACCGAGCTGCATAGTGACCCAAAGGATCATAGGAGTGCTTCTCGCTGAGATACTTGAGATGGAGTTTTGACAACTCGTTGCTCATCAACTTGCAATCGGCTGTTGATTTGCACTTGTAAATGCCCAATCCACACGGAAAGGTGAATGCTTGCTTGTGCCGATTGCGAAGAAAAGTATGAACTTTGTGAACCTATCTCAGGAACTCCATGAACAAGACCTTATCAGAAGGGTACCTTGGTAGCATCAGAGGTTCTCCAATGTAACCATACACTCGAATATAGGTGAAAGTGGGAAACTGGATGAACCAATTTGCCCAACTCTCCATTGTTGATTTTGTCTCGGTCGAAATTTTGATGTGCATCTCATTATCAAGGTCTCTAACTGTCTTCATCAAGAAGTGATCATTCACCTATTTGAAATCCCGTTCAGCCTTTGAGAACCCCAATTGTGGGAAGTATTCGTGTACATGTTGAACGCCAAGAGTTCCATTGGTCTTCAAAGTTCTAAAATTGCCTTGGAATGCAATTAAGTAGACAAGATAAGAAACCATGTGAAACTCGTGGATTTTAAGGAATCTTGTGATTTGTTGGCGAAGAACCTCATTGATCAACATAGCCCAGTCAAACTGTTCCTTATTATTGATTATCTAGGAGATGACATAGAACACCCATGGTCGAAAAACATGAGCTTCCTCTTGACCTGTAACCCGGTTGAGCAAAGTAATCAAGATAGCAATCTTGCCCTTGAACTCTCCACGCCCAACCTTCTTTGGCAAGTTGGTTTTTGTTCTCTTAGCCACCTTTGAGCAACTTTTCTTTGAGATCTTTCTTTGTCTCCCTGCCATATCTCTTCGCATTCCTCCATGACAATGACAAAAGTATCTGAACGGGGTGGAATGGCAAAGCACTTCTCGACATCTCTCGGCTTGAGGCTTCAAATGATTCACCTTTCTGCGGATCGTATTTGTCGTGTAGATGAGTTGTAATGCTTAATGCATGCAATGACGAACTCAAGATCAAACACTGTAATAGGAATAGAGGCTGCTACGAGCAATCCAAAGCTATTGAGATGCTTGATTGTCGTGCTGTCAATGCCTTCCAATGTGCTCAATTTGATCACTAGATAAATGTGACCCAAGTTTGTGTCAGAGGTTTTCAAAAAGTCATGAACTAAGATCGATTTGGTCTTGTATTCTATTGGGTTGAACTGCATTTTGAAAATCTAGACTTTTGATTGTAAAGTCGGATATGTTCAGGAAAACTTCAGAAAAAGCTAGAAATGGTTCATGATGAGGCTAAAAATAGCTAATTGAAGGGAAATTTTTAGGAAATTTTCTGAAATGTGGGTTTTGTAGAGAATGAAATTTTAAGCAAATCCAGATTGTCAGAAACTCGAAAAAATGAGTTTTACTAAGGCATGCAAAGACTTTTTAGATTAGAACTACAGGGGCACTGGGGGTAATTTTTCCCGAGAAAAACTGGCACATGGGTTTTGTAGGCGCCAATGAGCTGAACACGCCCAAATTCTTCGTTTTTCAAAAAGTTGACTTTTAGGCTCACATGCAAAAGAATCTTTGAAAAAAAGCACAGTACTTCAAAATGAGAAGTAGCGGGGCAATTTTTGTGAAATTTTTTGGAACATGGGTTTTGCTACCGACGCTGTGCTGAATGAACCCAGATGATCAGATTTTGAAAAAGATGTCGTTTACTCTGACATGTAAGAGAAAACCTAAGACAAGGATAGAAGAATTTTAGAGATAGAAAATAGAAGTTATATTCTGCCTCTAAAAATGACGCCTATGCCTTGAATGAGATTTGATGAAGTTTGAAATGCATTCGCTCGAACGATGAAGTTTGAAATGCATGCACTCGAACGATGAAGTTTGGAAAATAATTCCTTTGAACAATTTGGACTTGACACTGCGAAGAACATTGAAAAATGTCACTTGTAGCGCCTTTAGATGTTGTTTGCATGAGAAAATATGTGTTTGCTTCCACCTGTGATGAGAATAATGGACACCCAAATGCCTTAATAAATAAAATCTATGAAGTAAGGCATCACTTTTTCATGCAAATCCCTAAATTAGGATGCAATTATCTTATTGGACCAACATTTAGTTAACTTAATGAAAAATAAGCCCTAAAATGGGTGCCACCCAGCATGCAAAAATAAATTCGGCACATGCAAGTAAAAACTAAGTCATGTTGAAGTCGACTCAGAAGTTAAACTGGAGATTTAATATTATTTTAAGTTGAGTTAACAAACTCCTCCATTATAGGGTGGCCAACTCACTTTAGTTCAAAAGTCAAAGTTTGACTTGGGTGCCAACTCTCCAGATAGAAATTTTGAGAATTTTCAATTGCAAACGTCACCGGAGGCTATGTTCGATCATTGATTCTAATTGACTGATGTATCTAGCAGACTGGCTGACAGTTTCATTGAAGAGCAAGATCAAAACTGAAAAGAAGCTCTTTGAGGTTGCAAACCCTAATTTTGACTTTTGAGCCTTCATAATTTTGGGCGCCTTTGGCCTCCAAGGGCGCTTTTCCTCACCAGAGTCAATTTTCATGCATTTTTATCATTTTGAACGTGATTCTGACCTCACTTCAGCTTGCGTACTTCGGCAATTGACAAAACTTCAGAGCTAGCTGACAAGCTCACTGCGTAGCTAGCTCAATTCTGAACATGATCTCTTGGAGAGCACTTTTCCTAAAAACATCTTGGCAGGAAACTTGGGCGCTCCTGGCCTCCAAGGGCGCTTTTCCTCACCAGAGTCAATTTTCATGCATTTTCATCGTTTTGAACGTGATTCTGACCTCACTTTAGCTTTGCATACTTCGGCAACTGACAAAACTTCAGAGTTGGCTGACAAGCTCACTGCGTAGCTGGCCCAATTCTGAACATGATCTCTTGGAGAGCACTTTTCCTAAAAACATCATTTGGCAGGTGAAAAACTTGGGCGAGGTCAGGGGCGCTTCCGCTCTTTTCTGACACTTTTGACCATGATAAAAACCTCATGTTTGACTCTTGATTCCAACAGTTCAACAACTTAGATTAACTCGCTGATGGATTCGTTGCGAAGCCTGATCAAGTCTAAGACAAACATCCTAGGTATCATTTGGTCAAAAAGTTTCATTTGATACCTCAAAAAGTTGGGCGCCCCTGGCTAGTAGGGACGCTTTTGTGCTCCAGTGGTCAAATTTTCACTGATTTCATCTCTCTCATTCCTCGTTCAATCTCCAGTTTCAAGTGCTAGATAGATCTTCTGGATTGGCTGGTAAGCTCATTGCGAAGTTGACAGTATTTTGGTGAAGTCTTCTTGGAAGTGACAAATCTCAAAAAGATAATCTGGGCCTCTGAAATCTAGGGCGCCCCTGGCCTCCAAGGGTTATTTTATTTCTAGAGGTAGAAAAATTTCGATGATTTTTACCTCGATGAAAATCCCCTCCATGACAAAGCATCATTTTGAGCATATCTTGCCCTAGAATCTTCGTTGGAGCATTCTAAGCTTAGATTTCGACACCTGGTATCTGATCATCTGCCATTGACGACCTTGGAGGTCCTAATATTTCCCCTGAAAAAGTGAAAACAACCTACCAGACTTAAACTGACTTTTTCTTGATTTCGACTTCACCACTGTGATCGTGAAGTGAAATAAGCCAATCAAAATACTTTTTAGTCAATTCTGACAAGATTCTATTTTTAGGGTTTTTTGCCTAGGGTTTTTTGCCTAAAATAGGGGTCTGGAAATCCTAATTTTCATTTTTTTCAAATTCTACCAATATCTTCCAGACATCAAACTAACTGAAAGCCCATACTTGATTTGCCCAAAAACTGACTTTTGACGACACTTTTACAAGGTTTAGACTATTTTAAGCAAAATGCCTTAATGAAGCAATTTTTTTTTTGTTTTGGGTACAATAAAGACAAAAGTCAAATAAGACAAATATGTCCTATTGTAATGTCCCCTTTTTAGCTCATTTAGTTTCCTGATGGATTAGCCTATTTTTCGACTCTCGTAAGCTAATGGAGTTGTTTAGAGAGTCCTTGGAGTGGTGTTGCTTCTCCGGTATTAGGTGATATTGTGGATTTGTCTTCAAAAATGGTTTTGGACTCGTTTTATACAGACTATTTATAGTAAGTCACTTAGAGGTTTGAGTCCAATATTACTATTTTGGGAAAAGCCCCTAGTTGGACAGTTGATGTGGTGGTGGACCTCTTGGTTCAAACGGGATGGAAAATAATGTCTTATGAGGAAGATATGATATTTTTAATTATTATTAAAGTACTCTTTAATAATAATTAATTATTTAAAAGTACTTGTTATAATAGCTCATTGACTTTATATTATTAATGGGGGTCATTATTATATTAAAAAGTCAATCATAATATAAAGTTTGAGCGGCCCCACTCAAGGGAGAAATTAAAAAAAGCACAACAAAAGCAATCTCATGATATTTTAATGATTTAATATTCTCTTGGGAATCATGCCTTTTATGAGGAGTATAAAAGCTTTTCCCAAAAAGCATTTGATTCATCATATGATCATTTTACTCTTGATGGGTACGAGTTGTATTGGGAGACATGAAGAAACAGGGGTTTCTGCAAATTGAGGGCTTTGGAGAGCATTGCTGCTTCGAAGTTTGCCTGTTTGATTGGCTTCAATCAGAGGTCAACATTGAGCAAATTGGAGAAGATTTTGAAAGGGTTTGAAGAACAGATTGAAAGAATCAAAATTGAAGCCCATTTAATTGCTGCTAAGCATTCTACACAGCCACGTGGGAATTTTAAAGCTGATCATCATTGCTGACAGGGCTGTACAGGGTATTGTGCTGGGCGTGTTATCTTGGGGCTGAAACGCCTTTATCCTTTGTGTGCCTTCTTCACTAACAGGGGCGGCCAGGTTAAGGGGCTCAAGTAGCATTCAAAGATTGGTGGAGAAGTTGCTGTTATGGGGTTTGGCGTCCATTGAAGTGTGATTACCAGTCGCTGTGATGCATTTCCAGAATTGCTGATGATTCAGATTTCAGACCTGCATTTGATGTGGAGAATACCGGGTATGGAAGCATTGTAGTTTTCAAGCAAAGAATTGTTGATATGCAAAGTAATAGTGATCATATTAGAATATATATATTGTATTTGTAAACCATTATAAATTTGATTTAAAAAGATATAAGGGTCTGCTACAACAGTTCTTAATTTGCCACAGTTTATTAATATTTTCCTTCATTTTGCAATTCTATGTTATTTGCACTTATCTGGCAATCATTATCAAAACACAAAAAAAAAAAAAAACATCAGAAAGAACCAACCAGGCAGTGCACTAGAATATAACTCTACAACCAGGAGGGTTGTTACACTTATTCATTACCTAAGGAAAAGATGCGATCATTTCAATAAAGCAAACTAATAATATTTAAAAGTTAAAGTGTTGTGATTAACCTTTGAAGAGACACGATTCTTTTTGAAAAGATATGGTCTCATGAAGCAATGCGATTCATGATTATTAAATATTCTAGATTTGATAAGAGACAAAAATGTGATTAAATGAAGCGCTGGGTGAATAAGACGAAAAGAAAAGATTGGAAGTGAGTGTGTGAGAGAATGGTGATGTGAAATCACAACAGAAGATTATATTTCTTGTGTGGGCATTAAAGTGACAGCATACATCACAAAGAAAGGATTGGAGTGAAGTAAAAAGAAGAATTCAGATTTTCAGTTTATCATAAGAGGTTGGTGTCTCTTGTTAGCCAAGGTTGGTCCCTTGGAAAAGGGAGTTGGTGCTCCTTGTAGGTTGGTGCCTACAAAATAGTTTAAGAGGTTGGTGCCTACAATCATTGTAAACCATAGTTGCCGCGAGACTGGTACTGGTACAGGAGACTGGTATGGGTACTGGTACGGCATTTTTTTGAAAATAGGAGACGTGGGTACTTGGAGACGCCATTTTTTTTTTAATATAAAAAATTATAATATATAATAAATCTGAAAATATAATGACATTGAACTTTCAAAACAATAGTAGTAGTAAAGTTTAAGAATGAACATTAACTTTAAAATTTAAATACACAAAATGTCAAAATTCAAATCCAAATGTCATTGTCACATTGTGTCAAAAAGCCAAAGAGTTCATACTTCAAATTCCATAATCATAGTTTTAACTTCTAAGTTCACATTTGACATTACATATTCGATTACATATTGAAATCAGAAATATTGATAGTTCGATTGGCTGATATGCAAACAAAACACAAAAATCAGAAATCTATCTAACATCTCATATCATCTACACCACATCAATATCATCCATGTCAAGGTCCTCAGTTATGAGGCTCTCCAAATACTCATCACTCTCTAACTCAGGTTCCTCTGCTGGTAGTAGAACTGGGGGTAAATCAATAAGGCCATCTGGTTCAACCACTTCATCCACTATTGCTGCAACATCTTCATCAGGTGAAATTTGGTCCCATTTTGCTGAAGGACCCTCATTGTATGTAGGATCTACACGAGAGAGAAGGCGAAGTGAGCTATGAATGTACACCAGGTTCTCTGCTTTCTTTGACCCCAATCGGTTCCTCTTTAGTGAATGATTAAAACCATAAGTACTCCAATTTCTCTCACAAGATGAAGAGCTAGCCATTTGTGAGAGTAATCTTATAGCAAATGATTGCAATTCAGGTGTTTCACCTCCATGGTTCCACCACCACTCTATAGGGTCTTTTTGTGCTCGCATATCATATAAAACTTCCACGGAAGAAAAGTCACCATGCCCACGTGAAAACTTATTCCATTGACTCCTCATAATTGATGCTTCCTCACCTTAGCCATATATCTTTATTATTGCAGCCCAAAACCCCTTCATTACCTCTCTATCCTCATATGGAGCCCTCTTATTGGTCTCTTGTATATTATGCCATTTAGGATTTAAGGCATAGGCAGCACAATGATGAGGTGTGTTAAGTTTGTTCCATCTTCCATGTAACTTTTCTTCTATCAAAGGATATAGTGAAGGATCTTTTGCATCTGTTATCTTCTTAATTCTTTCACACATGGAATCTATTTCTTCATAAATTTCCCCCAAACATGGCTTGTCTGAATCTGCAAATTTGATCACCTCACATATGGGCTGAATAAAGTCCACAACAAATCTAACATCAGCCAAAAACGGTCATCAAGTATCATACCTCTCACCTCAACTACATCATTTGATGTAGATTGCCTCCAAGCTGCCCATGCATCACTAACAACCGTGGAACACAAAACACCTTTCACTTCACAAAGACGGTGAAGAAGAATAAAATAAGCAGCAAACCTTGTATCAGCTGGTTTGAGAAGCTCCACCTTGGCAAATTTTCGATAAATAGCTTGTGTTTGGTGATGGTTGCATATAAACATTTGAATTTTTCTGCCCTTTTCTATGAGAGCTGAAACCCACTCAAACTTGCCAATATCTTTGAGTGCATTATTCAACGAATGCACACAACATGGTGTCCAAAATATATGCTTATATTTCTTTTGCACCAACATGCTTGCTGCTTTACAAACAGGGGCAGCATCTGCAACAATTTGGACTACATGTGATGCCCCTACCTCCTCAATGCCGTCACATAGCTGGTTAAAAACATACTCTGCATTTTTTTCTTGCCCCGAACAATCTAGTGCCTTCAAAAAATAAGGCCCTTTGCTGCATGTTACCATGATATTAAGTAGTGGACGGTTTCTAGTATCCGTCCACCCATCCATCACAATGCTGGATCCTTCTGAAGCCCACACTTTTTTCAATGGTGCAGTTTGTTGCTCTAATCGAATTTTTTCTTTATCAATTAGAGTAGTGCAAAGCTTTTCATACATAGGTGGTCTATATCCAGCTGGTGCATTGTTGATTGCTTGGACCATCTCTGTATAGAAAGGTGATCGAGCAACATTAAACGGTATTCCATTGGCATAAAAGAAGCGTGCAATTGCTACATCAATTGCTTCTCGGCCTTGCACATCAAATAATCTGTCAATGGGGTTTGAGCTACCAACGTGTGGCCTCTTGTGAGATTGAGAACTTTCTACTGCTACATCTCTTGAAAACACATCCACCTCTACCTCTCTAATTTGAGTTTGATTTGCAGTAGTTGCCTCTGTTGCCCCTGTTGTTGAAGCATGAGAGCCCATATTAGAAACTTTACCATCAGCCCTTTCTTGATCTCTCACAGCCTCGTATCGTTCCACCTCATTTATACAAGGATCAACACTTTTTCCACGTATGTGAAGGAAATGAGCCCTCACCCTCGTGTAAGTACCTTGCCATGACATTGGGCATAATTTGCATGAGATTGTGGTTGTTCCACTTGAACCCTTCGACTCCTTAACACGATCAACATACTTCCACAATGGATACAAGGCTTGTTTGTTTCCCCCACTCGACATTCTTGATTCAAATTTAGAAATTCTACACAAAAACAAAAATACATCATGATTAGAGTTTAGACACAACAAATATAGAAAGAAAAATTTATAAAATTTACAATGCACATAGCACAGTGCACACTCAACTGAAAATTTATTGGGCCTTGCCTATTGCACATTGTTTAAAGTTGTTAACATTTGCATAACTACACATTTCATTCTTACTTGGATAACATTTCCCATGTTTTAGACATCATTTTCAGCAACAATTTGAAATTTCTATTCTCTTCAAGTTCAGTTGTATTAGAGTCTTAGTCAAAACATTAAGGATATGGAGACAAAAAGAACTGGAAACCATATGGTTCAGTTAACATCTCAATGATTCCCTAGGAATACTTAATGGTATTTATAATTTATTTCAACAAAACAAGAGAAAGATCAAAATTTTCAAGTCAAGCTAGTGTTGACTCTTTAGACTATTAGTTCAACTTCAGTCTTAGACTCTTAACATCATTTCAAAATTAATGGATGGACTATTTGGAGTCTGGACTATGCTATATCTGTATGACAATTGACTGTATCAAAGTTTTTTAGTTTAATTTTTAAAGTTTATTGATATTCTTTATAGTTTATAACTTTATTGTTTTATAATTTAAAAATTTATTTAGCTGAGTAATGTCCACAAGAGCATCGCCCCTGTTTAAAATCGTAATCGTGGAATCTACAGATTCCACGATTACGATTTTAAACAGGGGCGATGCTCTTGTGGACATTACTCAGCTAACGTCGCCATCGGGTGTATGAGCCAGGAGCCTCAGCCTATGAAATGAAAATTTTACAAATTAAAAACAAATAAAAAATATGACTTACCAGTTACCAAAGCCTAGTTGCTGTCTTCTCCAGCCGCGCAATGAAACAATGAGGTCTGTGACTTTAAAAAAAAATCGCGTTTTAAGGTATTTGGACGTTGTTTTGCATGTTTGACCCTTTGACCAGCGGGAGACTTCGCAGGAGACGGCGGGAGACGTCGATTTTATTTTTGGAGATGCGGGAGATGACTGAAAAGTTTCCTCACTGGAATGAGGCGTTTTTGGAGACGGGTACAGTGCCGGAGACACATCTCCGTCTCCGAGACGCGTCTCAGGGGGCAGGAGACGCGTCTCTCGGCTACTATGTTGTAAACTTATATAAATATAAAGTACATTATTTGTACCGCAGTTTTCTCTTGTAAGGGTTTCCATGTAAAATCTTGGTGTCAACTTGTTCTTATTGTTATACTCTTGCATAGTTGCTATTGTGATTGATAAAGTTTTAAATTGGTAAAAGTTATGTTATAATGATTCTCTCAGTATAATTGTATGCTCATCAGAAACCCATGTTAAATGATGTTGAAAATTTTCACAATGTGAGTGGTGAGGATTTTTACCCCCCTATTTTAGGTATTCAGCCTGAAGCTGAACCATGTCACAAGCCTTTCCTGCATCCAATTTCTTAATGCCTTACTTAATATCTTGCAAAGTGAATAATTTTGTTGTCATGTGGACCCAAGGAGGGGAGGGGAGGGGAGGGGTGGCGTGAGGAGGTGGAGGGCGACCTCAATCCCTAACGTTTGCTCATATAATTGTTTTGCATATTCAAACCATTGAGTGGCTGTTATGTTATTTTTCGCTTGTTCCTTTCTTGATTGAAGTTCTCTCCAAATTATTTTTAGTTTATTCTTCCCTAGATACATCAGCTCTTCTCTCCTTGTGCTCATGAACACCCTTTTTTTCACTTTTGCAATTTTCTTGTATAACTTTATGTTCTCCTTCTCTTTACTTGGCTCCTTAAGAGCTCTCCTCATAGCTTTGCAGTTCTCATCAAACCAAGCATTTGCAGGAAAATGACTTATTTCCTTTTTCTTGTTCTTTGTCCTTTTACAACTCTTGGTGCCTCTTGAAATATGCTTGTTATATGACTTTTTAGAACTTGTGATATTTTTCTTTCCTTTTGCATTAATTTCCTTAATTTTTTCTTGAAGATATCATAGTTTTCTTGGGTTAAAAGATTTTTTCCCTTTGTTGGAGGTTGGTGGATGGGTTGATCCTATTATGTTTGCTGATTTTTCCACCAAGGCAACAAAAGCCAAATTGGATTATGGTTGGATTTTAAATCACCAAGGGGATGTTTAATCACAACCTCCGTTATGTTATCAATCAAGCTTTGCGAACAAATGGCATGATCCACAACACTTGCTTCATTGTAGGTCTTGCGTGTATAAATTTTGGAGCTCTTCAGCTGCCCATACCATTGCAAATAATCAAATCAAAGTGCCTGATAGAGCAAGTAATTCTTCACCAAAATGATTAATATCTCTGTAATTTGCCGAACACCTTGACCATTGGTGATTTTCTTCTTTAGTAAGCTATAGAAGATTGTTATTCTCTTTGTTGCATAAGATTTCAAGTTTGTTCATTAGATGTCCTCACATTGAAATCATCCATTAGAAGAACTTCTTGTTGTTAGGGGAAAGATAAAATATCTTTTTTAGGTTTGGCAAACGGGTCCTTATAATCCAACCCAATTTTTTTGTAGGTTTTTGACACCTAAGAGGCAAAATAACATACTGCAATTCTTATGTGCCTGTCATTCTTAGAAATTTGAAACCAAATGTATTGAATTATTTGGGTCTTATTTTTCCAGCTAAATGTTTCTTCCCCATGTTTCTTTTATTTATACCATTATGCCACCATAACCTTGGTCATTTCCAAATGCTTTGTTCCAAATTGCAAATTTCATGTATCCCTCAAAAGGAGGCGTCTTGCACCCATCATGCTCGTGAGTTTCTGTGAGACATATTATGTCTCTTCCTTCAGTAATAGGCTCTAACCTAGGTCCCCTCCTCCATGGGTAACCTTTACAGTTCCAACACATTAATTTTAAGAGCTCTTGGGGGGGCCTACTTGCTATTTGTCTTGGTGCCATAGGCTCAAGGCAAAATCTTTACCTTTTCTCACCCATTCTTGTTTTGTTATATTCTCTATTGCCCTTGTTATCTTTGCTTTCCCTTTGCTGCCCTCTTGTTGCGCTGATGCAATTAGGGACAATAGATTGGTAATGATGGCTTTTCAAGTTTGCAACCACATCTTTTACCTTCATCCTTCGCTGCTCTTGCTTTGGCCAATTCCACTATAACGACCCCATCCTTGGGTAATTAAAAAATTTCCAACATTTCACTTCAAACATATAAAAGTAACAAGTAACAAAGACATTACAATAAAATTCTTCCTTTCTTCATTGATAAATACATGCAAGTTACAATATATATTTCCACATGAATTCCATTTTCATTGCAAATATAAATCAGAACACAAAAGTAAAACAATTACATACATAGCTTGTAAGCTTTTGCACAAATAGTAGTAAGACGGTCTAGGTTCCCTTCCTTTCAAATCTTGGTGTATCCGTCGCCTGCCGTGGAGGAGAAACATCACTCGGGCGCTTTTCCGCCAACCACAGACTATTAATGCGGTTCCTCGCACATCTATCATTCAATAGATGGCCCTCCCTTCGAACGAAGAGATTGGTAGAGTAACCGGCTGCGACAACCCAACTGAGCATAGTGTTGTGTCCTATACATCTAGAACTTGCTATTTCACAATCTCGAACTAGCATGAAGGATCACAATGAACTGACAGTGTAGTCTCAACTATCTCACATCTAAGTGGATGTCGTACATTTCACTACTTTGGCCAAAGTATTCTCATTCAGTACTTCGAATGAAGGTCATCTATCATATACACTACTCAGGGCTGATTTGACTTAAGGCTATTTTACACTACGCATAGGTATCGTCCTTTACTTTTGGATAATCTTTTATCCCAAACTAACCTACGACATTCTAATCTACTAAGTAATTACACAAGATAGGTATCTCCTGTTTCAGATAACCTACCTTTAAACAATCTACTTCAAATAGTTACACAAGAGAGGTATATCCTGTTTCAGACAACCTACCTTCTACTTAGAAACGAAACAGTCTACAAGTGTCTTGTAACATAACCCTAATCTGGAAATCTTTATCTTAGGAGTGCTTAGCTTGACTTAGTTAATCTAATAACTTAAGCTTAAGACCATACTTGGTTCTGCCTTCATTTCGGTCCTAATAGATATTAACTAATTTCTCGTATTCTCCATATACAGAGATCATACACAATAAGCAACATTCATACAAAAATGCATTTCAATTCATTCCTATTCCTTTTGTCACCACTATACTTAAAATCCCCATTTTAAGTAAAGTAAAACAACAGTTTCCCTTTCCCTTATAATTATTTTGCATTCAAGACATTTCCTTCAGTCAATGCAAATTTATAACCAGAAACATAATTCTCTATCACTTAGTTAATCAGCTTATGCCTAATTTCAATCAATGCATAAAGACAAACACAATGAATACTTTTCCTTCCAAAAACAGAGAATTAAGAAGGTTCTCCTCATGCCTGTTTCCTCAAGCTTGGCCTTCTTGATGCTCTTGAATGTTCCTGAATCCAACTGAATACAACTTCTGGGTTGATAGTGAATTCTTCCAACTGGTTTCCTCTATTCCTTTCCCTAAAGGTGCTCTCCTTACTAAATATCTTGCTCAGATACTAATCCCTCTGTTTTTCTCTAAAGCTCAGAATGACTAAAAAACAATAGCTGGTAATGTTGGTTGTATTTACTATTATTTCCAGAAATAATACAACAGCAAATGTGCATATGAAAAAGTGAAGCAATGATAGCTCAAAACTTAACTCGGAATGCTCAATGTTGAATTGTGTGTTTTAGCAAAGGCTGGGCGTCCTTGTATAAGCCCAAATTCCTCAAAGTATGGCATGCGAATGGACAACAAAGTGCCCAGAATCGGTCAAAAAGCAACATGACGGATTTCCAAGACCTAAGTCATCAAAAATAAGTGTGATTCGATTTCTTTTGAGCCAGCAAATTCAAGACTCATTCAACTCTTAACTCGGAATTGCCACATACAGAAAAACGTCCATTTTTGGCGCAAAACAGAGGTTGATTCATGCTTGCTGCGAAAATGTCAAGGTTTAGGTTGCAACAACGATTTTCCAACTGGCTGGTGTTTTCCCCAAAACCAGCGATTGAATTTGTCTTCCATTTCTTCCTGCGTTGGAAGCTCATATCCTTCATAGGAAGTTTTCTTCAGAATTTCGCCCATTTCAAAAGTCTGTTTATAATGTTTAAATGAAATATTTCTTTTTTAAGAAGTTGGCGCATTTTCCCCAAAATTGCGTTGCACTTTATTGTGAATAAAATACTTAAACATTGCAACGGATTTCCAAGTTTATTCTCCATGATGCAATAATCGATATTACCAAATGACTTAATAAGGTTAAGTCTTAATTTTGCCAAATGACTTAATAAAGTTAAGTCTTTATTTTCCAAATAAATCTCTTCTTTATTTCAAATATATACATTTATATATATATTGTATAATATTATTTATGCTTTATAATATTTACTCTAATTAAAAGATTTAAATCTTTTAATTTTACATTGAATAGTTTTAAAATATTTAACTAAATACATTTATATATTTTATTATATAAATATTATTATAGTTCTTTTAAATATTAAACATATAAATATTTAAATACCCGAGTATTTAATATACATATATATTTTAATATAACTATAATAATATTATATATAATTATATATATATAAATATATTTATATTTAACAAATATAAATATATATACATATACATATTTAATTTTCGATTTTATATATATATATATATATATATATATATATATATATATATATATATATTGCGAGCCAGTCAACATACTTTCAATATATATATCTATGTATATGTGTATATATAAATTCCAAGGCAAATATTATAGTAATATTATTTATCCACAGATAATAGGTAGCGTGTGTATATATATACACATATATACTCGTATATACATCAGTGTCCATACTATAAACATGTATATACACACCCACTTAACCTATTCACTTATGTTCAATCACATTATCCTCACAATGATCATAATACTGTTAGTTTGATAAACAAACAATCATCACCTACAAAGCACAAAGAAGTAAACCAGACTCCTAAAGCCTATGGAAGACTTATCCGACTTAGCTTATACTCATACAAAACTAACTTGGTTTACTCAGTCTAAGGTGAGTGTGTGTATGCTCAATTAGTTCACTTTACCGGTTACCCGACCAAGTTCCTCTCTCGAGTGATATTTCCTCTCCGCCTGGAGGAATGGTTCATGTACCTGCACCCATAAACATACAATCTCGGCAGTTACTTGTTCACAACATTAACAATATACAAAGCATCTTAAGTTAGAATATTCACAACTCAATAACTATGCATGCAACATTCATCAAGGATAACATCGATAGAAGTATCAATCAAATGAGACAATCATTTAAATAGAACACATTCATTTTGCTAATAAAAACATGTTTTATTCATCTCAATGATTCAAACATTACAATCAATTGCCCTATGCAATAGTAGCTATACAATCGGGGTGTAACATCCACTCTTCTTGTATTGAGGTTAGATCTTCATCCAAAAAGAAACATGAACCCTTTAAAATCCACTTTTTGCTTAGAAGCTAGCATTTGTTGTCTATGCTCAACAAGGCAAATTTGATATGTCTAATACCCTTTTAACTTTCCATCCCTTCTTGCTTGGTAGATTTGTACCCTCCAATGCAACTTGTCTCTTAGAAAATCACTTGTAAGATTGAAAGTACTTTCAATTTTGCCACAATCTCTTACCCCAATATTTATATTTTCTACTCTCTTTTGCCGTGCCTCGTGTTCTTTTTGCTTGTGCTGTGTTATAGTTTTCTCTTTGAGTTGATATTCCTGTTACTTTTTTTTACCCTCAAACCTTGAACATTTGTTTGTTGTAAGGATTGTGTTCCATCCTTTGCCATTTTTGAATCTGCCAAGTCTGTTTTTTTTGGCTGATTCAATTATTGTTTGCCATGCTTGTTTCATGGATTTCCATTCATGCTTCCCTGCTTCTACAACCATTTGTAATTCTGTCACTTGTTCCTTTAGCACTTTGTTTTCTTCTACTAAAAACTGGTTTGTCGTTCTCCTAAGAAGCATGTAGTTACTTTCTTGCTCCCTTACTTTGCTATGTTCTAGTCTGTTTTTGGCATTTGGTAACACTTGCACATATAAATATGCTGACCAGGGAAAAGGTGTTGAAATAGGGCTATATAAATCCTCTTCTACCCCATGGTCCCTAACATCTTGCCCTTCAAATTTTTGTGTCATATTCTTGATTGATAAGTTTTTTCCTTTGAACATGTGTCGTAGTTCAAACAGTGGTATGGCTTGTACCTGGGCTGTACAATCTGCAGCAAACACAATAAATTTCTTTGAAATCTGCAGTAAATCAATATGACTAGAGGTGACCAGGCTTGGTAAACAATCTTCATCAATTTGAAGGGACTTTCTAGAAACAACATCCAACATGATACAAATGACTGGCGGGCCTGTCATGGAATGGTATAGCCCAGCAAAGAAACCCTTCAAGTCGCCTTTCAAAATCTTCCACAAACTCTTCACAAACAACACCAAAATATTAGAACTTCAAAGCACATAAAAATCTTCCATGATAGCAACCAAATCTAGAACTTCCCTTTGCAGCTCAATGGTGATTCCTATATGAAACCACTCTAACCAGCTAGAGGGGTTTTTGTCCCCGAAACCAGTAGCCTCAAGAGGGTTTTCGTCCTCAAGAAACTTTGAAAAGAACACAAGTTCTCTCCATATGTAGAAGCAAATACAATTTCATGGGTAAACTCACAAATGAGCCCTCAACCTCCTTTTATAACTTTTCTGGAGAGAAATAACCAATTTTAAAATATAATATATATTTTTTTTTTCCCTCACAAAGACGTTTTAGGAGAATTAATATTATTTTTCATTTGCAAAGTTCTCCCAGCCTAGGCATCCAACTAAAAACACTTTTTAATACCTTTTAAATAAGCTATTACACTAAGTTGTGCTTTTAATATTTCCAACATTAGACAACTTAAGTGAATTAATAAAATAATAACTCAATAGCTTACCCAAGTTGTTGAAAGTATCCAAATGACATAATTATGCAATTCTGATCATACCACAGTGATATTGGAGTCATAGGACGAGAATTGAAGCAATTGGGTGACTTACTAAAAATAGCTTGCTCCTCCAAGAAGTTTGGAGAGCTCCCAAAAGGGTTGGAAATCGATTTTGAAAACGTTACAAGGCTCACCAAGGCCAACTAAGCTCACTACCAAGAACCAAAGTCACTGTTTAACCAACCCTGAGCACTCCAAGAAGTTTGGAGTTCTCCCTAGCACACCAATTAGCCTTCGATAGAACTTGGAAATCAGCTAATTGTTAACAAATCAAAATAGCTTAAAATGGGGACATTACATGACATGCCCTTTCAATATTTGCCAACCATTCCTTGATTTCCCCAATTTTTCCTAGTTCTTGTTCTTGTTGCTTGATGAATCAAAATTCCAACATAAATTTGTTGGTTCTTGGTAAAAAGATTGTAATAGAGAATCATGAGATTGTAAAGCACAATCATCATAAGACATGACATCATGATGTATGTAGAAAGGTAGCTCACACAAAGGACTATACTTAGACTCCTCACAAGATGCATCATCAAAGGAACATGAATCCAAGGATATAGAAATAAGGCTATCATGACATGTAGGAAGAATAGCATCACAAGGCTTCACAATGTCATGAATAGCTAAAGGAAGTGTGACCATATCATATAAAACATCATCCTTGAATTTATCAATAGAAGATGGGGCTTTAGCATCAACATCAATCACAGAAGATGTGAAGGAGGACACAAGTATTGCATTTCATATAAGCAATCATCATTAATCTAATTGTAGACAATGAAGAAAAAGTACTCAAAGATAGAATATTATGGGAGGGAGGAACATCAAAAGAAAAAGCCTCACATAAAAGTATGGAAGGCTCCCCAATGTATGGCCCGTAAAAAATGAAGCATTGAAGCACAAGTGGACATCACCCTTGGCCTCATGCATTGACACAAAGAAGAATAATATGTAATATCAGATCATGATAAAGCATAGAATTGCACATACATAGCCAGTGATCTCACATCATATACATGTAAATGAAGATACACATCAAAACGCATATGTGCATGAACACTTAAAGCACATTCTAGTTAGGGTTTTAAAACATATATGCATCATAAATATCATATCCTAATAAGGAACCCTAAGCAAGACATCATATAGGGAGTCAACATAGAAATGCAATTTTTGCTTGTGGTATCATTATGAAGGGAAGAAGAATGATCATCGTGAACAAGCAATTAAGGGTCCATGATAAGTTCAGATCTGATATAAAATCAGAAAATGAGCAAGGCACAGAAGTGAAACTAATCATAGACAACAAATGTAACATACACCCCTGATTTTTTTTTTGAAAGTCTCTGTTTGCTGTTTTGCTTGTTCAATGATGTTTGTTTTGTTTCAATTGCGTTTCAGGTGTATACAACATAAATAGAAGATTGCAAGAACAAATAACACAAGATACTAAAGCTTTTTTCAATAGAGATGGCAAATAAAAAATAGGCATTCATTTTCTGTTTTACATCAGAATAATACAATGTTTATATCAGACCTGGTAAGCTTGATACAGCAGCAATGAAGCTCCCAGATTGGTACCAAGCAACACCAAGCTTTTAATGTTCAAACACCATATATTTCCAGCGCCTAGTCCACCTTTCTCAAGCCCCAAAACCCAGCAACTGAAGACCAACACGTGCTGGGCAAAACTGAACTTTTATGGCAGCAAGGGTGTCCCCTCTTGAAAGTTCAATTTCCTCTAATAAATTCAAATCTTCATCAAAAATCACAAACTTGTGCTTGAAATGATCGGCGGGAGATGACTCTTCTAATGCACCAATACCCATTTTGATTCTTCAATCCATTTGAGAGCTATGAGCATAAACATGGATTCTGGTCCAGAAATGCAATGCCCAGAAAATGAAACTAAACACACCAAAATCTTTACCAAAAAAACTCCAACCTGAAAGCAAGCTAAACACACCAAAAAACTTTAAAAATACTGATAAATCTTCATCATTTCAATCACCAAAATCAAACCCTGTGAAGCTCTTGTGATCCCAGCTGATAAAACTCTCAATATCTGATTAGGGTGGATATTTCACCACCAAAACCAGCCCATACGAAGAGGGTTCTTGTCCTCAGTTCGCAGCCCAAGCAACCTGGAAGCAATCCGGCAGCATTTCGTTATGTTGTCAAAGCAGAGATGTGAAAATGAGAGCCAAAATCAGAGTATAAAGAATTAGGGCGATGGACTTCAAAAACTTCTTAATTTCTCCCTAGAAACCCACTCCCTTCTCCACTTTTGAAATATTAAACATTTAAAAATATATCTCCTCCCTTCTCTCGACATCCCACTTCATGATGGAAATATAATATTCATTAGTCTTTTGAAAACACTAGGCTCAAGGTACACTTTTTTCGAATGACCAATGACCACTTTTTACCCTCCACTTAAGTTTATAACTTTATAAAATAACTTAAGTGATTGAATTAAACAAATACCAAATACTGTAACCTTAGGCTCTCCGAAAAACAACTGAGAAATAATGTTGTTGCGTGTAAACTGGCTTGGGACCAACTCCCCCAAAGATGACTTACTATAAATAACACTGCTAAAATTAGTAAATATGTACCAAAAGCCAAAACTGAGCGAAACTAAAGACCACTGAAGAACACCGTGACCAATTGAAGATAGCAACATCATAAATTGGCCACTGTTATAAATAGAAACCCCTCCGGAAACCCCAACACGGAGCATCAATGTTGGCAACTGAGTCCCCTAACCACATCAACTAGCCTACGGGAACTTTGGAATAGGCTAATTGAATCACTGCACTGCTCAAGAGCAAGAAGGGGACATTACAACAAAACCCTAAAGCCAAGGGCAAGATCAAAGGGGTATCATATAAGGAAGGCCTAAACCGTAATCAAGATAGTAGCAATGAAATACACATGAAGGTGGGTCGAAATCCTTATCAAATCTGAAATGAAAGGTACACAAGGAGAAATATTAGATCTGAAATGCTAATGTAGAAGGATAAACCCTAAGGACAAAATCCTATTTACCCACAAAACAGCTTATGGCTCCCACAACTTGGGCAATGTCTGGTTTGATGCAGATCATATCATACATGATGCTCCCAACTGCAGTAGCATAAGGAATAGAACTTATGCTTTCCATCCCACTAGATATCAAATGACACTACTCAACTGAAAGCTTTGTTTCCACAGAAATAGGAAAACTCTCTAGTTTGCTATCAATCATTTTAAAGCACTGCAAAATAGAGCCAACATATTCCCCCTAACCTAACCCAAGCTTTTTGTTAGGTCTATTCCATGTAATCTCCATCCCTAACATAACACACCTCAATGAATAAAAATCTAACCCAGGGTAAATGTCTGAGACTGATTATGCTACTGAATTAAATGCATGAAATTTAAGTAAATAAAATAATGATACTTAGCTCTAGGTTAGATGAAGATCTTGTTGTGTCAAATGTTGTCAATCGATATCCCGATGTGCCACAAAATTAGGACTTGTAAGCAAATGCCTTGGGGATTGACCAATTTATTGTTTGTTGCTTTAGATTACCAAGACCGCACAATGGATCTCTATGAGTGTGAATCTGAACCTTGTGCACTGATCTAAGCATGATATGCAGATTTGAACTTCATTGTTTTTGATATTTGGATCTTGCTTGCTTAGATGTTTGCAACTTGTGTCTAAAAGGGGTTGTGTCGGCACTATTTAAGAGTTTGCTAGGGTAGCAGTGATCTCCTTTGGTCAAACCCCAACCATTGGCCCAACACTATAGAACAATGATTGAAGACAGTAGGCAGTCATGAAATATGCATGGAGTGCTGATGCAAATTCCCTGGTTTGATAACTAGTTAGATTGAAGGGAATGGATAACCACTTAAGTAAACCATGTTTGACCTTAAAGGGTGTGTTCTAGATGTCTTTGGGCTCAACAGGAATCTGATGGTACCTAATCTAGGATAACTATTGATAAATAACTCTAAACCATAGAGCTGGTCCAATAGATCCTTAATCTTAGAAGAGGGTAGAAATTATTTAGAATAATCTTGTTGAGAGCTCTATAGTTAGTGAATAACCTCCATGTGTCATGCTCGTGATGCAATGTGTAATTGAGCTTTTAACACTAAGACCTAGATGATTCTTCCATGTGTAATAATGAAATAGGGTTTGTCCTTTTATACAACACCTTGGTGTGCAATTTGAAATAAGTCATGCTTTGGTCAGTTCATAATGGCTAGTAAGAAAGGGGGGTCATGGCCCCAATTTCGAATTAGAACTTTTAAAAGTTCAGGGATAAAATCTGTGCCCATGGATCTGAACCAGGTTCAATTCTGTGCCTGTGGAATTGACCAAAGTGTTAGGTAAGGCTGGATTTGAAGGTCAGGTCCATATCCTTGAGATGTGTGAAGATGGAAAGGTCAGAATCAAGTTATTTGCTAACTTCCACACCAGAATACACCAGTTTACATAGGTAGCCATTGCATTAGGAACAAACTTGTCAAAATGGGCCCAAAATGAAGGGAAAACCTGCAGGGTATGCTTTTTTCACTAGTACTCTGTGTGTGTGTGTGTGTATGTATGTCTGTGTGTGTATGCACGTACACACACACATGTAGGTATATATGTATATGTGTGTATGTATCTATGTATATTTGTATGTTTATGTGTGTATATATACTGCCTTCCCAAAAAAATAGCCTCCTGGAACTTACGTGACTTAAGTGGTTTTTTTAGGATCAATCCTGATTTCAATTACTTAAATGAGTTTTCCTTGAAGACCTGTACAAATTAATGATATATTATGGTCTGTAAATTTTCCACCTTGATTAATGATGGGAAATATTTAGTTTTACAACTAATCTGACAGGTCCAACAACCAAAGTATTACAGAAGAAAGAGTATGAATCTTGTGTGGAATTATGTAAATTCAGCCCAGCAGATTTCATCAGTCTTCTATAGATTTTTCTCATCTGTCAAGAATCTTTTCAGTATGTTTCCATTTCGTAAGTAGTCTTTCAAGTCCTGCACTTCAGGTTATCACTATTGGAAAGAAGGGGATTTCAAAGGATGTTTTTCTATTTATATAATTCCCTTGCCCAAACTCAGTTTATGTTATGCATTGGATGTGTTCTGTAATGCTGAAAGATATGTGTATTCAGTCATGTTTTTAAACAGCCTGAATGAAGTTATACAATTTTGTAAGATGCTGTATGTCTGTCTACTTTATGAGCTTGTGCTCCATATATGTCATCCATATCTAAACAGCCTGAATGAGGTTATAAAATTTTGTAAGATGCTGTGTGTCTATCTATTTTATGAGCTTGTGCTCCGTGTATGTCATACATATCTATATTTGTTAATATTTTTCATGAGTGATTCAACTCAAAACATTTTAAAAATATCCTTCACAAATATACTATCTTCCTTTTCTACAGTAGGGTATTCTTACCTGTCTTGAAAAATTCTGAACCCATGTACATATGATTTCTTTTTGATGGTTATGCTTGATTCGTTGTCTAGGCTTTAATTTGATTGTAGATGCTATGCTTTGTTTGATCTAACCATTATTTAATGTTAAGAGTCTTTAGTTTGATTGTAGATACTATAATTAGTGTGATCTAACCATTATTGGTGGTGCAATTGCTTATTAAAATCAATGGAAAATGTTGTCGTTTAAGTGTTAACACTATTTTTGTGCTATCAAACTATGCAAATCTGATACTGCTCTATCTTTTCTTGTTACAGAACTTGCACCTGCTAGCGTCAGGGAGTTGCTTTTGCCAGCAATCCAGAACTTGTTGAAGGACCCAGAGTCACTTGATCCAGCTCATAAAGAAGCTCTAGAGTTAATAATGAAGGAGAGATCTGGGGGTACATTAGAAGCTCTTACCAAGGTCATGGGAAGCCATCTTAGCATGACCTCTGTATCCCATCTTGGCATGACCTCTGTGACCGGTCTTTTTGGAGATAGTGGTCTTTTAAGAAAGAAAGATACAGGAGATGTCTCTGACACTGCAGGGCAACAGCTGTCGCAGTATGAAGATAACAGATTCAGACGGATCATGAGGGGTAACTTCAGTGAAATGATTAGAGGTAAAGGAAAAGTACAGGAAGAAAATATCCCCACAACTCCCACTTGAGCACTCTAGATCTGATCCATGCTTCTAACTGTTGGATGGAGGAGTTTGTGGTCTTAGATAAATTAAATCAATTAATATATTTTTTGTGTACAAGATGGGACAAAACTTTTTCATTGACCCTTTAAGTTCATTTATCCCGGATCTGTCCTATAAAATTTTCTCTTGCTGGAGAGTTCATCCTTTTGAATTTAATACTTGCTGCCGGGCAAGGGGTGGTTTAGAAAGACTATCTTTTAAGATATTAGTAAACAGAATTATATGGTTGCAATTGAATTTTTTTCACGTGTTGGTCATGTTAGCATTTCATCCATTTAATAAAGAATTAAAATTACGAATGACCCCCTGCCATTGTTTCCAAAATTGGACAACTTTGATAGGAGTTGATAGTGGCACTGTTAACTACAAATTGGAATATTTCATGCTTTTATGTGTGTTTGGTTCTGCAAGTTAATTTCTACCAACGATCAGGTGTTATTGGTTCAGGTTGAAAAGATCAATCCATTAGATTCAGATATAATTTGAATTTCTCAACTGGCTAAATGTGTGATGTATAAATGCTAAAATGTAATGGGTATTACTGGGTAACATTAAATTTTTCATTTCTCAACTGCCTAAATTTAATGTAAAATAGCTGAAACGCCCTTGGTAAACCGTAAATTACACCATGGCTTCTGGTTTCTTAGTGGTGGTTTCAGGTTGGGTTGTCTGCTTAACTAGTTGTGATCATGTTGTTTATATCATTTCATTCTTTTCAAAATAAAGAAAAGAAAAACCCGAACATCTTTTGATTGGGCAGAGCTTATGTATTTTTGGGAAAAATGTTGTCGCACTATATTCATTAAGTTATAAGGTTATACACAAACGAATCTTTCTAGGTCAGTTCCGTTTACTGTAATATTTATGCCCTGAATGACCAAATCTTAGGAGGAGGACTGGACTAAGTTCTAAACAAGGAGATAAATTTGAATTAATGATTTTTTTCCTTTGAAACTAAGTTATGCAACGTACCTGAGTGTGGTAATCTCTACATAGACTTTTAGTGTTTTCTGGAGACCTAACAAGAAAAAACTGAAGTGTTATCTTGACGAATCTTGACGTGTATCTTAACATATACATCGATTCGGGGTATGCGATGATTGATCGCGAGATAAATGTAAATAACTAAATTTCTGTAGATCGAACTCGGATATTATATCATAGTAAATCCAATCATACAATTGTTAGCCAAATACTCAAATCGTCCGCTTGTCCAAAAATTTCTACTTATGGAGGAATCAGTGTAATTTTTAGTGGCAACAGGGGAGAAATATTTGATGTTGTGATTATGAAAGAATTTTTTTTATGGGATATTTACAATTATTAGAAAATAATATATTTATAATTTTTGAAAATTAGAATGAAATAAAAATTAAAAATGATGAATGGGTAGTCTTCTTAAAGTAAATTAAAAGTTACATAAAAAAGTAAACAATATATTATAAAAAATTAGCTCTCAAATAAAATAGGTAAATTAAAATAAATCTTAAATAAAAAATAAAAATTTGTCTTTATGTAGTAAATAAAATAAAATAACTCTTCAATAATAAAATAGTTTGAGAGTTGTTTTAAATAATTGTATGTAAAATATCTATGATAATTAGTACAACTCTTGTAGATTTTAGCATGCAAGAATAATTATAGATTTGAGAAGAGTTATAAAGCAAATATGTTGTATTTAGGGTAGCAACTATTAAAGGGCTTTTTAAGTCCTTTGATTGAGATTCTTAATAGAAAAGAACTATAGATTCTTGGGACCAAGTTGGTGATGAAGGGAAGGCTAGTTTGCATGATGTATTTATAAATTTCAAATAGGAATTATTTTTTATGAAGGATATTGAGTTTCTGAAATAGAAGAGATCTATGGACTCTTGGGACCAATTTTGTAATAGAGAGAAGGCTAGTTTGCATGATGTATTTATAAATTTCAAAGAGATTATTTTTTTATGAAGGATTTTCCAACATTAAGTTATATGAGACAACACTTAAATTTGGCGATTTAAAGAAATGGATTTGGGATCATTGATCTTACCAATACTTTGACATTGTAATGAGGAATGAATATATTTATTTGGAAGTTTTATATATAAATTCTTTTGTATTGTTAATTGGTCTTTTGACACCAAATTGAAGAGTAATGTATTTGCTTTATGGAATTTTTTTTTCAAGATTTCATATTTTTATTAAAATGTTGGTTATTTTTAAAACATTTTACACAATTGTTCTTTTAAAAGAATATTGTGTTAGAATAAGAATAATCATTTTTTTAATATATATGCATAAGTTTCAAAGAATGTAGATTACTAAACTACAAAAATATTAAACATTTATATTCATTTAAAAAAAAAAAAATCTAATCTAATACAATATAAATTAATCTAATCTAACATAAAATGAATTTAAAATAAAATCAAAGTAACAAGGATAAGGAAGAAATGAATAAATAATGTTATCCATGTTGTGTTGTAGATTTTTGAATCCTCTACAAATCATGTCTATATGCAAGATGACTAATATCGCACAATCTCTCTTTAAAATATGATAGGTGAAAGATGATCTAAAATTGGATTACCATGAATGTGCACAAATTACAATCTAGATGTCTATTTAATTTGAATAAGGACAAAACATTTTTATTAGATTAACATGTCATTGTATGAATTCATAAATATCTCAACAAGACAATAGCATTGCATATACATACTTAGATTGAAGAATTATGAAAAGAAAAATTGCTATACTATTAAATTATTATTAAAACCTTTATATAAAGTATCAATTTGAAGTATGTAAAGCATTATCAAGTAGTTATTTACCAACCAACCATATCAACTTAAAATATTACAACACTTATGAAATTACAGTGACAACCATTATTATTTCTCAGACCTAGCTAACAACTTGATCCTACAGGCCCTGTAATCAAAGTCCACTATCCTAATTGATGATAGAGTCACCTACAAGTTGAGCGTTCATCTCCCTTACAACTTTGGTGATTAGGCCAACTTGCCCCTCTTTTGGGTTCAATTAGCAACTTTTTTTGCTCCACCTAGGTACAAACCTTGATGGTAAAATAAATAATCATTAGCTACACTTGCCTTTTGAAACTTGACATGGGTTTTTTTTTCAAGGAATCAAATGTAATCAAATTTCTATGAATATCTAAGAGGTGAGCAAATCCAACAATTACAAATGCATCCATCATTTTACCCTTGGTTGCACCCACTAATCCATGAATCTTCACCGAAGTTTGCAGATAAGATTTTGACCTTACCGTGATTTTGATGTAGCACAACCTTGCAAATTTTAGGTTGGAGCTCTGGTAAAGGCATCTAGTGTCTCAATTTGTTGGACTCCAAAATGCTAGAAATAACATCCAGTATGCTCTTCAATTCTTGGAGTTCCATAGTCTTTTGTACAATGAGGCTTTATGTTTCTTTGATCAATACCAATAGACTTTTGAGATTGTTAGGAAAAAGGTGTCTCGACCTTTGATTTTTCTTAGCATGTTTAATTATTTAATGTTGAAAATATATTTGATCATTATCCCATGTTGCTTTATGAGTTACAACTTGCACTTTCTATTTCTGAGGATGTCATGTTGGGAGTTACCATTTATAGGTGGAGTTGTACATGAAGGCAATTTCTATAACATGTTGAGTTTGCATGGAATGTGAGCTTTGGAGGTGTAGTTATATTTTGGAAGGTGCAAGTTTTGCATGTGCAAGTTTAGTGATAACTGACAGTTGCAATATTGCATGTGGTGACAAGTGGAAACTTATTGTTATCCACATGTAGTGGTTTTGGCACTTTCCATGTTGCATCTTTAACCTTTGACATTCGATTTTAGAAATGTTTAATAATGTGTTGTAAACTCCTATATATTGAGCACTTGTATTTTTGAGTTGTAGATTGTTGTTTTGTTGAAGTACCATTATGTTGTTGGAATTACTCTAGAATAGAGAAGAAGTGTGAAGACTCCTGCAAGAGCATAGCTCTACAATTATATTATAACTTTTTTGTTGATGCTGAATAATATAATTGAGTTGTGTTTTGGAGTGTGGGGTTTTTCTCCCAAAAGTGATTTCTCCACAAAATTTCGCATTATGATTTCATTGTTTTATTTGTTTATGATATGTATGTGTATCTAAATCTATAACCGTAAAGGTATTTAAGAAAAAAATTGCAACTCTCTCTTGCTTAATTGGTGTAGGAAGCATCTTTTGCGCACTTGGCTTCCTTTCAATTGGTATTAGAGCTTAGCTAGCCTTGATTTCGCTGTTGGGTTGAAGGGGTTTTGAGCTAATATTTGTTTCAATGAGAATTTTGCAAAAGAATATTTCATGACGTAGTTGCAGGAAGAAAGATGGCAAGCACATCCAATAGAATTGAAATGGAGAAGTTTAATGGTGGAAACTTTGAGAGTTATGGAAGTTGAAGATAGAGGATATACTCATGGATAGAGATCTATAGGTTACAATATCGATACAAAACTAGCTAGCACAACCTAGGAGGAGTGGGATTTGATGGATTGAAAAGCCAAGGGTTTGATAAGACTTGGTTTGGCTAATTTTGTGCTCCTAAACATCCATGAAGAGAAGACTACAAAATCCCTTTGGAAGAAACTTGGAGATGTTTATCAGGCTAAATCTCTAGTAAAAAAGTTTTCCTATGAAAGATTGTATTCTTTGAAAATGGAAGATGGAGGATCAATTGCAGATCACCTGAGTGCCTTTAACATGTTGATAGCACAACTGGGTTCTTTTGGTGATAAAATTGAAGACCAATATTTTTGCATGCTTTTGTTATGTTCTTTATCGGACTCATGGGATCACTTGGTAATGGGCATTGGGAGTACTACCACCAATTTCAAGATGGATGAGGTGGTTGCATCATTGTTATGTTAAGAGATGTAGAGGAAATCTTCTGAGATGACTAAGGAGGCTCTTGTTGTTCATGACAGGTCTAAAGAGAAAAGTGAGAAAAAGGACAAGAAGTCAAAATCTAAATCTCCAGGGAGATTTAAGTCTCTTGGCAAGTCCAAGGAAAAATGTTGGAACTATGGAAAATTTGGTCATTTTCGCAAAAAGTACAAGGAAGAGAAGAAAAAGGAAGGTAAAAAGAATTTCTCAAACTCCACCTCTAATAAATCCTCTCAAGATGATGTAGATGTTTTTGTCGTAGCCTTGGCAACCATGCATCAAAAGATGTGTGGTTAATAGACTTGAGTGCTTCTTTCCACATGACCTCGCATAGGGGTTGGTTTTCAAAGTATAAAGAATATGATGGTGGGAAGGTGTATCTAGGTGATGACTCTCATCTAAAGATTGTTGGTTGTGGTAAATTCAAGATCGGATTCCCTAAAGGTAGAGTGAAGGGGGATTGGTGGTGTCTTGCATATCCAAGGTTTGACACAAAACCTACTCTCAGTGAGTAAATTGAATGATTTGGGCATGCAAGTTATTTTCTTGAGTGTAGGATATAAGATGACGAGAGGAGCTATGGTGTTGGCTAAGGGTGTTCAAATCAGCACCTTGTGCAAGCTAGATGCATGCATGGTTCAATGCAATAGTTCTTCTGACAATCCAAAGAAGAGGCCTTTGGATTCTTCATCCTCACCGTTAGATCAAGTAGAGAAGAAGTCTATAGCATTTACATCTTATGGTCATCCATTTTGGGTACCTAAGGGTGTTCATTCCTTGGAAATGAATCTTCGTGTACAGAAGACAATGTTCTGGCACCAACAACTTGATCACATTGAAGGTTCTTAGAGCCCTGAAATCTATGAGCCTTATTAAAGGCCTTGATGATTGTAATCTCGAGTTCAAATTTTACGAAAATTATGTATATGGAAAGAAACAATTTGTTTTTTTTTATTCTAGTTCTCATGAGTCTTCTTGGGTTTTCAAATATGTGCATGTAGATGTGTTTGGTCTTGTGAACGTTCCTTCATTATCTAGTTCTGTGTACTTTATCTCATTCATAGATGATTAGAACAGAAGGATATTTTTTTATTTTCTCAGAAGTAAAGCTAAAGTCTTTAGTCGGTTTAAGAAGTTTAAGACTCTTGTTGAAAATCAAATTATTAGAAAGATTAAGTGTTTGAGGACTGACAATGGTGGTGAGTTTTGTTTGGCAGAATTCAATAAGTTTTGTAAAGAGCACAAGATTGAGTGACATAAGACAACTCCATACACCCCACAACAAAATGGATTTATGGAGAGGATGAATAGGACTTTGGTGGAGAGTTTTGGGAGTATGTTGAGTGGTGTTGGCCTTGAGTAGAAGTTATGGGTTGAAGCCATAGCCACTACATGTTATCTAATCAACAGATTTGTTGGCAACACAAGGGCAGGCAACTGAGAGGGGGGGTGAATCAGTTGTCACATAATTTCAAACTTATTAACCTTATTAACTTTAATTCTCATATGTAATTAATAACAGTGAAAGCATGAATCAACAACACATCAAAAAAACACAACACCAAGATGTTTTTGCGTAGAAACCCTGTTAGGGGAAAAACCACAGTGGAGGTTAATCCACAAGTTATACACTGTTAAAAGTATAAGAAGAATATAAGAGGAATGCACATGCATTCAAGTGCACTGCCTAGAGCTCACTGCTCAAAGGAAGACTCACTGTCTTATAAAGAATATTCATATTAAAACCAGCTGAAGAATTTGAACTGAGAAAGTAGCATCTGCAAATGCCTGAGTACCAGGGAAAACTTTAGTGGCAAATCTTCTCCAATTGGCAAATAATAGAAATCGGGACCTCCAAAAATGGCGAATAGTGCAAGCTAAAAAGGAGATTGAATCACCATGTTTTTACAAAAAAATAATTGTGTCTCGATTAATTCGCCATGTAAACGATGCGTCATTGGAAATTATTCACTAGTAGTTTATACCATAATTAAAAATATTAATTATATTCGCCAGTTTTATTATATTCCTCTGATTAATTTTGGGGTAATATCGCCACTAATAATAAAATACTATTTAATTTTAGGGATACTTTAGCGGCTTAGCCTTGAATATGCATTTTATCTATTTCCATTGATTAGATTTTTAATCGGATGGTTGTGAGTTGATTCCACGGCCTAATACACATGTGCCTTTTAAAAGGCTTACTGAGGCCCGAAATTTGTTTTGGGCCACACGATCAAATCTAATCATGTGGCCCAAAACAAATTTCGGGCCTTAGCAAGCTTTTTAAAAGGCACATGTGTATTAGGCCGTGGAATCAACTCACAACCATCTGATTAAAAAGCTAATCGATGGTAAATTTTTCAGTTTTCATTCAGTCTTACTTTTAAAGTGATATTTTTAAAAAACGCTTAATCTATGTGGGCCCCTACTTCAATATTACAAAAAAAAATATATATATGGGGGAACTGCGCCGATCAACTATGCAAATTTTTGAAGGAGAGATTAGCCATTGTAATTAATCTTTTTAGTGATTATTCGCTAGGCTTCGCCAGTGTTATTATTATTTTTACCAATTATTCATTAAGATTCGCCAAGATTTTACAATTATTTTTAATAATGTGTATAGATTTGCTAGGAAAATTAATATTTTTTTCAAAAAAAAGGAAGGATTCGCCAGGATTTTACACCTTCGCCAAGGGGGGGGTTTCTTAAAGTTATCCCTACTGAGTACAGTTCTGGTTAAGCACATGAACACTTCTTTACTTTCTTTCACTCTTCTTCACACTTTGCTCTGCCTTTGAATGATCTAAACCTTTTTCACACATAGACACACACACTTCACATCACACATCTCTCAAATGAGATAAACAATCGCTTATATATATCTACAACAAGAATTTACATTGCTTTATGTCGGCTTCAACAAAATAATAGAATTAATGCAAACTATTGGCCCAAAACAATAAAGATCACCAATGTGCATCAACCAAGGTCATCAACAACATAGTAGAGACCCAAAACAATATTCTCAAACACAAAACACCTTCAAATATTCTTCCTTGAAAATTCACAACACGCTTCAAACACCTTGTCGGCCATGAACATGAAAAACATGAACACATAAGAGAAAATCTCGGATCGCGAGCACAATGATCAATGCAGACATGCAAGATGGATATAACATGATCTAGAAACATCCATGAACACCACAAGAACATATGCAACAACTCAGATTACCAAAATCACATTATCTTCTTCCATGAACACCATTTGTAGTAATATAATAGTTGTCAGAACACAAAAACTTATAACTTCCTCAAATCTTCATGCGCACCTCTAAAACTTACAGAGTAGAAACTAGATAGGCTTGAAAACAAACCCTTTAATCTACAACATCTAGTTTAAAACATACTGAACTTTCCTCCATACTAATCTTCACTGCTTCACAGATAACCTGTAACATATTTATTATAATTTTCTCAATATCCTCGACATATACAGTCTTAAAGAGATTAATGCTAATAGTGTTGATATCAATCGCAACCACATATCAGCAACACAATCACAACATCCAATAATCTCCCCCTTTGGCATTGATGGCAACACATGATGTGAAAAATACACCATCAACGCAACTGACTCTTCTTCCAACAATCTCACCTTTACACATTGCTCTTCTCATATTGTTCTTCTCCCCCTTACTTTTAGCTCTTCCATATTTTTTCACATTACTCCTCTCCCCCTTTGACATCAATGGCAAAGGTACACAAGCTTTGAACCACATATCTGAATCATCAGACTACTCCCCCTGAGTAGCAACCACTACATCAATTTGAATCAAGATATGACTATGAATGCACAAAGTGATGCAAAGACTATGCATCTTAGTTTTGATTAGGAGGGGTAATCACCCCTAACTTCCCTCTGAGATACTCAAAAGTATCCTTGGGAAAAGACTTAATAAAGATGTTTGTAATATGTTCCTTAGTAGGCACATACTCCAGTCTAACTTCCTTATCACACACTTTATCTCTCAAAAAGTGGTACTTGATAGATATATGCTTTGTCTTTGAATGCAGCACCAAATTCTTAGAAATGTTTATAGGACTTGAGTTGTCACAAAATATGGTAGTAGGTTCATCATATACAACTCTGATATCTTTCAACATTCGTTTCATCCACAATACTTGAGTACAATTTTTAGCAACAACAATATATTCTGCCTCTACAATAGACAAGGAAATGACATTCTGCTTTTTGCTTAACCATGAAATCAGTTTCTTTCCCAAGAAAAATGAGCCACCACTAGTAATTTTCCTGTCATTCACATCTCCTACCCAATCAACATCTGTAAAGGCACTTAAGGTAAGATCATCATCTTTAGGATACCATAGGCCGAAGTCAATTGTTCCCTTCAAGTATCTGAAAATTCTCTTCACAACAGTCACATGAGATTCCTTAGGATCGACTTGAAATCTAGCAACAATGCACATAAAATTCATGATATTAGGTCTAGTTTGAGTCAAATATAGAAATCCACCAATCAGTGATCTGTATCTAGTCTGATTTGCCTTCGGAGAATCATCATCTTGTGTCAACTTGCATCCGGTCACCATGGGTGTACTAACTAGTTTTGAATCTTCCATACAAAACTTCTTTAGCAGTTCTCTCACATACTTGGATTGAGATATAAAGATCCCTTTATCTACCTGAGTAATTTGCAATCCCAAAAAGAATTTCAACTCTCTAATCATTGACATCTCAAACTTATTATGCATTTCATTAGCAAACTTCATGCAGAAACTATCATCTCCTCCAAAAATGATATCATCAACAAAGACTTCCACAAACAAATCTTTATCATCATCAATCTTGAAATATAGATTACTGTCAGCAGTACCTTTGTTAAATCCAAGCTTCGTCAAGTACTTATCCAATCTCGCATACCAAGCTCTAGGGGCTTGTTTGAGTCTATACAATGCTTTCTTCAACCGACAAACCATATCTCCCTGATCAGTCAATTGAAATCCATCAGGTTGTTCAATAACACCTCTTCTAATTCACCATTTAGAAATGTTGACTTGACATCCATCTAATAAACTTTGTAGTTTTTGTAAGCAGCATAAGCCAGAAACAATCTCACAGCTTCAATTCGAGCAACAGGAGTAAAAGTTTCTTCAAATTCAATACCTTCCATCTGAGAGTATCCTTTACATACCAGTCTTGCTTTGTTTCTAATAGCTTCACCTTGTTCATTCAGTTTGTTTCTAAAGACCCATTTAGTTCCAATTACATTTTTGTCTTTAGGTCTAGGAACAAGAATCCATGTATTATTCTTCTTAATTTGTTGTAGTTCTTCTTTCATAGCTTCAATCCAATGTTCATCTTTGCATTCTTCATTGATATTACTTGGCTCAGCCTTTGAAATTAAACAATATTCTTCTGTAATTCTTCTCCTAGTCTGGGCACCTTTGTTCTTATCTCTTATAATCTGATTTTCTGAATGATTTAATCTCACATACCTTGGAGTCTTAGAGTGTTCTTGAATTTCAAGCTCTTGAGGTCTCTCTTCTATACTTTCACTAATCTCTGCTTCTTCTTGTTCTTCTTTATTCACCAGAATGATCTGAACTTGATTTTGAAGTCTGACTCTTGTTTGTACTGTCATTCTAATCATCAGAATCATATCCACAGGTTATGGAGGGTCTAGCAATATCTTCATCAACCTTAACATTTGCACTTTCAACCATTTTCTTCAATCTCTTGTTGTAGCAGTGATAGGCCTTGCTCTTAGTAGAATAACCAAGAAAGATTCCTTCATCACTTCTAGCATTAAAATTTCCTAAGTCTTCATCTCTCCTGATATAGCATTTCCTCCCAAGGATTTTAAAATATCTAATAGTAGGCTTATGACCAAACCATAGTTCAAAAGGAGTCTTACCAGTATTACCTTTGATTTGTACCCAGTTAAGGATGTAGATAGCAGTACTCACAGCTTCTCTCCAATGAATATGAGGGACATTTCCTTCCAACATCATAGTTCTAGCAGCATCTTGAGTTGTCATATTCCTTCTTTCCACAACTCCATTCTATTGAGGGGTCCACAGTGCAGATAATTGTCTCTTTATCCCATGCTCTTCACAAAAATAATTAAACTCACCGAAAGTAAATTCACCACCTCTGTCTGATTTCAGACACTTAATCTTCAGACTTGTCTCTGTCTCAACCATAGCCTTAAATATCTTGAACTTTTCTAGAGCTTCATATTTCTCCCTTAAGAAAGTAACCCACATCATCCTAGAGTAATCATCAGTAAGCAACATGAAGTACATGTAACCTTGTAGACTTATGATTCTAGCAGGACCACACAAGTCAGTATGCACAAGCTCCAACAATTCATTTGAACAATGTTGTTTGTTGTGAAATGAAATTCTAGTTTGTTTTCCCAACTGGCATTCCTTGCATATGGTATTAGTAGGCTTCACCAACTTAGGAAGATCTCTCACTGCCTGTGACGAACTTATCTTGATAATACTGTCAAAGTTTACATGATACATTCTCCTATGTCATAACCAACTTTCATCAACTTGAGCAATTAGACAACTTTTATTACCAGAATTCAGATGGAAGATGTTACCTTTTGTTTTAGTACTTGAAGCAATCACATTTCCAGAACTTCCCAGTATGCTACACTTTCCTCTATCCAACACTCAAAAGATTATGCTTCAAACCTTCAACATAAAAAACATCATCAGTATTATGCTTACCATCAAAAGAAATACATCCTCTACCATGGATTATACCACCATTGTTGTCACCAAATCTTACAACACCACCATCATACTTCTCTAGGCTTACAAATTTACTTTTATCACTTATCATGTGATGTGAACATCCACTGTCAATTACCCATTCATCTTTTTCTTCAACTCGAGAAATTAGGGCTTTCTCCACATTTGTACAACTAGCAGATTCAGTTGACACAAAATTATTTTCTTTGATAGCAATAAACACAAACTCATCTTCACTTGCATTCCCTTTGTCAGATTCATCATTTTTCACACCTTCATCAGTAGCATAGTAATACTTCTTCTAAAATTTAGGCTTGTAAGGTCTTGGCTTAGGAACTCTTTCAAGACATCTTGATGCAAAATGACCTATATTGTTGCAAGAAAAACAATTAATAGGCAACTTTCCTTTATACTTACCTTCTCCTTTGGCTTCCCTTTTGACAATAAGTGCTTCAAGCTCATTCAGTTCTCTTTTTTCTTCTTCAATCTGTCTCATTTCTTCCTCATATCTGAATACCTTTCTAGAATAACTTTCACCCGGATCATATCTCTCCTTGTCTCTCCTGGAAGTAGTAGCTTTAAATGCAGATTTTGTCTTAGGAAGGGCATCACCGAATTCACTCAACTCAAAAGAAGTAAGTTTACCAACCAACATATCTCTGGTTATATTTGTCACAATTTGGAGCTCTTCAATGGCTGCTGCTTTAATTTTGTATGCATCAGGCAAAGATCTAAGCACTTTAGCAACAATTTCTTGTTCATCTACCTGTCCACCAACACATTTGAGACCACACACAAGTTCATTTACTCTCTGCATGTAAGTAAAAATATTCTCATCATTTCCCATCTTCAACAACTCATATTTTCCTTTCAGACACTGTAGCTTGGCCATCTTCACATTAGCATCACCTTCATATAAATTTTCCAAATTTTTCCAGATCTCATAAGCAGTTTTCAAATCCATAACATTTGTCATCTCCGTATCTATCAAAGCACTCAACAATGCTTCCTTAGCCTTGATGTTATATTCAGCATCCCTAATCTCAGCAGTAGTAGTAGGACCATTCAGAGGGATAACATACCTATTGCATGTAATGTGCCAGTAGGATTCACCAATGCATCTCAAATGACACTCCATTCGAGTCTTCCACAGAGAATAGTTTGTTCCATCAAATCTTGGACTATCCTTCTTGTATGTCACCATCCCAGATCACCTCAAGTTGTTAAAATTCTTCCAAGGAACCTGCTTTGATACCAATTGTTGGCAACACAAGGGCAGGCAACTGAGAGTGGGGGGTGAATCAGTTGTCACAAAATTTCAAACTTATTAACCTTATTAACTTTAATTCTCAAATATAATTAATAACAGTGAAAGCATGAATCAACAACACATTAGAAACACACAACACCAATATTTTATTGTGTGGAAACCTTGTTAGGGGAAAAACCACGATGGAGGTTAATCCACAAATTATACCCTATTAAAAGTATAAGAAGAATATAAGAGGAATGCACATGCATTCAGGCGCACTTCCTAGAGCTCATTTCTCAAAGGAAGACTCACTATCTTATAGATAATATTTAGATTAAAACCATCTAAAGAATTTGAATCGAGAAAGTAACATCTGCAAATGCCTAAGTACAGTTCTGGTTAAGCACATAAACACTTCTTTACTTTCTTTTTCTCTTCTTCACACTCTACTCTGCCTTCGAATGATCTGAACCTTTTTCGAACATAGCACTTGCACACTTTGCATCACACATCTCTCAAATGAGATAAACAATCGCTTATATATATCCATAACAAGAAATTACATTACTTTATGTTGGCTTCAACAAAATAATAGAATGAATGCAAATTGTCGGCCCAAAACAATAAAGATTATCAATGTGCATCAACCAAGGTCAGCCACAACATAGTAGAGACCCAAAACAATATAATCAAACACAAAACACCTTCAAATATTCTTCCTCGAAGATCCACAACACGCTTCAAACACCTTGTCATCCATGAACATGAAAAACATGAACATGCAAGAGAAAATCTCGGATCATGAGCACAATGATCAATGTGGGCGTGCAACATAGATAGAACATGATCTAGAAACATCAACGAACACCATAGAAACATATGCAACAACTCAGATTACTAGAATCACATTATCTTCTTCCATGAACACCATTTGTAGTAACAGAATAGCTGTCAGAACACATAAACTTATAACTTCCACAAATCTTCATGTGCACCTCTGAAACTTATGGAGTATAAACTAGATAGGCTTGGAAACAAACCCTTTAATCCGCAACATCTAGTTTACAACATACTGAACTTTCCTCCATATTGATCTTCACTGCTTCAAAGACAACTTGTAACATATTTGTTACAATTTTCTCAATATCCTCAACATATGCAGTCTTAAAGACATTAATGCTAATAGTGTTGACATCAATGACAACCACATATCAAAAACACAACCACAACATCCAACAAGATCTACATCGGCTCTTGTTGAAAAGACATCCATGGAGAAGTGGTCTACTAAAAATCCTTCAATGAGACATCTTAGAGTATTTGGTTGTGAAGCTTATGCTCATGTTCTAATTGAGAAGAGGTTTAAGTTGGGGAAAAAGGCAGTTAAATGTATCTTCATCGACTATGGTGTTGGTGTGAAGGGGTACAAGCTTTAGGATCTAGTGGTCTAAAATATTCTCCATGGCATAAGTGTGATTTTTCAAGAGATGAAACCTTCCATTGTTGAGCTACAACCAGAGAAAGAGGAGAAAAAAAAATAGGTAGTCCAGATTCCACCTACTTGAATGAAAGAAGAATTGCATACTCTTCTTGAACCTGATGATGGGGAGAGTTTGAGAAGATCTAAAAGTTCTAAAGAATAAGAACCTCAACCTCAACAATTCAAGAGGTCTACTAGAGATAGGCGACAACCTGTTAGGTTTGAATATTTGCCTGAAAGGTTTCGTTATTCATTATTGGATTCCACTTGCATTTTTGCTTTGATTGCTAACACCAATGGGCCTAGGACTGTTAGAGAGGCTATGGGTATGAGTGATGCAAATCCATGGATGAAGAAATGGTTGCATTAAATAAAATTGATACATGGCATCTGGTACCTTTTCTTGAAGGACGAAAACATATTGGATGATGTAGATAGGGTTAGAATTCAAGGGAAAAGCATGAATCAATAATAGCAACCACAAAACTATCTAATTCAAGATATGAAGACCTTAATCCAACAATGAAGCACAAATGACAAATAGAAATCCAAATAATGAAGTAATAGTACTCAATTCCTACACCATAGTTGATTCATCTCCATTGCTCATCTCCATTTCGCTTTATTTGTTCTCAGATTTGTAGTATGTAACTTGTATTGATGAGCTTGATGTTGATGCAAGATAGCTAGATCTCAAGATATCAAAACTTCAAATATTGTGGTTGTTGAAGATGAATGATATGAGAAGCAAAATATTGAAGATTGTGGTTAACCTTGAAATGAGAATGATGGCTTTCTTTTATAGAAATCTCAATTCAAATGAAGGGCTAGGATTGGGAGATGATTTATGATGATCAATGGATGAAATTAATTGAGAAGAACAAGAGGTAAGGATAGGAAGAAGGGACCACCATCCAAAAAATTGGAATAAGAGATAAGGCTTAGCTAGAAAAAGGTAAATTAAATAATTAAAACAATTATTTAATTTAAGGAATGGTGGGATGAATAATTAAATAATAAAAAATAGTATTTAATTATAGAAGAAGCTAAAATATTAAATAATTAAATAATTAAAAATCATTATTTAATTATGGAGAGAAAAGGCTAATGAATAATTAAATAATTAAAATAATAATTTAATTATAGAGAAAAATGGAAATAAATAAATAAATTAAATTTATTCAATTAAGGATAGAAAAAGATAATTAATGGCGTAATTTAAATAAAATTAAATTTATTTAAATTAATAAAAAGAGGAATGAGATAAAGTGAATTAATTTAATAATTAAAAACTATTTAATTAATAGAGGAATATGACACTAGAGAATAATTTAAATTATGCTAGGAAGAAGGCAAATTAATGATAAAATGTTGCTTGCAGGCTCAGGACATTTTTCAGTGTCTACATTTTCCCCTTTTTGACATGATGTGATTTCGAGCATTGTGTCAATAAATAATCAAGAAGATTAGCTCAAGATATGCCCCAGCATGCCCTGGAGGACGTGGGATAGGATTCTGCCCCCTCGAAAAAATTGACAAATTTTCAAAACAATTCAAAAAAATTGGCAACTTTATTGATAAGCTAATTTGATAGGCGCAAATGCATTGGCTATGAAAAACTAGGCTCAAAAGTCAATTTAGGGATGAATGGATGGGATGTTAGTACAAAATGAAAAGAGCGATGAGGAACAAAATGAAATAGAAAACAGATGAATTTGGACTTGCTATCTTGAGATCTTACTAATAAATGATCAAGCTCTTATTTGATTGCATAATATCATCATAGAACTTATTATGGAAATGAATGAAAAACACCAAGATATGACATAGACCAAGGTGTGATATTTTATCCCTTGCAAAAACAAACACACGACAAACAAGGAGTTCCATGACGCAGACTAGTAACCATAGAACCTTGTCGGAACATGTGGGGAAATAATCACAAAGCATGTTGATCCTGCCACAAGTGTTAGATTTAGATTTATCTTGCATAGGATGTTTTGATTCTGCCAAATGGAAATTCAATCACACACAAGGAACCAAGTTTCCCTAGTCATATTGTTAAGACAAACTGCAAACATAAATCAAAGAGAAAATAGGTCATGATCCATCATCGCTCCTCTAAATCCTTCTTGGGACATCCTTGAGGGGGATACTAACATGACCGATGATAAATCGATAAAAAGATAAAACAAACTAGACCAATAGAGTCAAAAACCATTTAGATCATTTGCCAATGATTGTTTGTATGATCAGGTTCTGGATAATGATAGTGTCTGGTTTCAAGAATGGTAAACCTCGTATAAGACCAATGATGGATTGAGTATGGTTTTGTGGGTGCAACAACCTATATAGTACAATTGATAGGATTTAGAGCTAAATTTTGGTTTCAGAAATGCAACATGCTCGTATAAGATGTTTACTCTGGTTTCGACAATGTAACACGCTCTATAAGACTGTTTGATAGGTAATAAGGATTACTAATTGTTTGATGTTTGATGTTTGATGCTGATGTTTTAATAGGTACTTTTGTTTAGAAAATTGATCTATTTGGATGAAGATTGATTGGATAGTTTTCTTTTGTTTCATAATTTGGATAAGCTCAATTCTCTTGTTTGATAACTAGTGTCTGCTCAAAATGTCAACCTTAGCAAGGGACAGTTTATTATGATACGATTTGGGATGGATAAATACCTTGTTATGACAAACCCTAAGGGACTTCCCTAATGCCTCGGGGGCTCATCGATGATGACCTTTCCTATGTAAAGCACAAAGATAACGTAGTTTGACCATTTGGACTTACACAAACTATTTTTGAAGTTTCTGACACTTTTTTTATTTTGATGTTTTCTATAAAAAAATTGGATTTTGACCTTTTTTAATTTGTTTTTGGATTTTATGGTGTGTTTTGAAGTGTTGAACCATGTCTAGGACCCCACGTAAGGTACATGACCAATTTATTATGGACACAAAAGGGATGGGCAAGGTTTATTATGAATGGATATGAAAGGATGAAGGACACTAAGCATCAATAATTCTCAAGACATGAGAAGGAAAAATAGGATTTTGCTATGGGTGAGGTTGAGAGGGAAAAGTTTATTATGCAGTGGGATGTGCACGATAGACCATGGATGGATGTGGAAAATTAGATAGAATAATAGTAGACGATGGGGCAAAGACCAACTACACATGGCACCTGTTTGCCAAGTTTTCACCACGATACTTATCTAAAGTGCCACCGAAGTGGTTTTCACTCACTATTGGACGGATTATTTCTCTTTACTTCTTTTTGTCACCAAGACGCCTATTTGCCAGGCTTTCATCATGGTAGCGATTTTTTTTATTTTTTTGATGGGATTCTCTGAAAGCTAGGTATATTACTTTTGAAGGTGCATGTTGTTGATATGATCTAGTAATGGTTCACCTACATGAGTGACAAGTTGATAAGCGCTAGATCCATATGCTATAGTTATGATGTAAGGACCTAACCAATTAGGTGCATATCTAGATGACCATGTCGAATGAAAGGATACGATTTGAACAAAGGGTGTGAATGATGGATACAAAGGATGATTGGTGCAGTAGATGAAGGGAGCTAGGGTATGATTCCTAATGTGCACACTACATGGTTCGTCATCCTTCATATGAAAAGGAGTTTAGGTAACCAGTGAGCTACAACACGTGAAGGGGTCACCATTAAAGGTCCTTTGAGAAAAATCGCCAAGATAGATGGAGTGATATGATGAGTGTGTGGATATGGGTTGATTTTCTAGAGTGTATGGATTGGGTGAAGGTGATGAAGATGGAGACTTGGGATCAACAAGATCATCTTTTGATATTTTTCTTTGACAAATAGTTGTTTTGGATGAAGAGGCATAATTGGAGATCAATTTTTTCTTACTTTCATTCTTGACTTTTATTTCTATCTGTGATATGTCCAACAAATTTTGATTTTGACTAAAGGACTTTTCTTGATCTCTCTTTCTTTGCATGCTTTCTTTTGATTTTGGATCTTCATTTGAACAAGGCACTTTCACTTTTGATTCTTGAGCTATATCCTCATTATTTTCTTGAGGTACTTGTTGGTCCATGTCTATGAGGTGGATGAACATGGGTGATATGGATGAGATAGATGAGGTGGTGAGAATGTGTGGTTCATAAAAAAGGTTGGCAATGCACTCAATGGATTCTTTGTGACAATCCTTTTCAGCATTGTTAACATCACAGGAGGCTTGCACATCCTTAATGAGTTGGAAAGAAGGCTAAACAAATGAAACAATAGGGGATGCATACCCTAACTCAATATGGTTGAAATAGAAGGGTAATAGTGATGAGGGATAAATGTGTCTTTATTTTCACCCTTTGTTTACTGTTTTACCTCTTTATTCCTATAGAATTCCTTGTATCTCCTGTCACTATTTGTTAATGAAGTAGGGATATTTGATTAAAAACAAAGAGAAGATAGGAAATTGAGGATATATCAAAACCATTAATTATTTACTAATTCTCATTGTGATTATGAAATACATGGGATAATTAGATGATTGATGTTTGGAAGCAATGGGAGCATCAGTGGAATGAAGACAAGAACTGTTTCATGAGTCATGCGTCACTTGTTATTGAATTTGATCTAAGTTGTTTTGTTTTTGGAACAATGTTAAAACTGTAAATATATTAGTAAGAAGTCTTTAAAGGTTGTTGGTTGCATTCCATAACAACCAGAACAATCGTATACCATTTCAATTAATCTTTTGTAGAAATCAGCGACATATGATATATATATATATATATATGTATGCTAAGACTTGAGTTAGTAATCGATAATACATATATGCAATCTATTGTTTTGATTAAAGAGACTAGAGTTTGAAATCTTGTTTTGTATAACCATTGAATAGAGTAAAGTAAGCTTTTGTTTCTTCACTGGAAATCAGAGAAGGTAGGGCCCACTTCCTCGATCACCCAATGACTAGTTGTAGCATTTGTGTGTTGTGTGGTAATGAGATTCTCTTAGTTTGATTTGATCATTCCATCATTGTGCTATTTAATATGATGATAGTTACTATTTGATGCGTTGGTGATTGATGAATTTATATCATGCTATAGGTGTATTCAATTTAGCAGTTCACTTTGCAATCAAATTTAATCAATGTGTTCGTCATTTTGTATATATTTGATTTAGCAGATTATTCCAAATGAGTGTTAATTGGAGTGTTTAATAATATGCATGAAATTTATTTATCACGTTCACATTCCATCATTTATCTGCTTCTCATAGTATAGTGTTAGCAAGAATTATTATTTCTATTATGTCGATTAGTTTTAATCTGTTCTATTGGAAATTGTTCAGTTTGGGTTCTTGTGTCTGAAAACCAGATTCTTGAATAAATGCAATGTGCATGTAGCTGCATCCATCCCCACTTGTCTTTCTAGGTTCAGCTGTTAGGCAAACAACCCCAATATCTTTCACAAGCCTATGCTCCTGGATTGACATTGAGTAAACTGAGGAACTTGCGAAATTCCCGAAGATTGATCTCAATCCATTCACCCATTTAAGATAGAATTACAAGGATAGTTTTACCCCAAACATCAACCATGATTTAATCCAATCATTTTGGCACTATTTTTGAGGAAAGATATTAAATGCCTTAAATCATAGCAAGTTGAGTTAGGACCCGGATGTCAAGAGGAAATCCTATACAACTGTCGACCTTGTTAAGGTTGCTACTCTTGATTTGTGTTGTTTTAAGTCATTTAGGTGCATGAATTGTAGTAGGGATAGTAGAGGAAGATTCATTAGAAAAGAAAAGGGAAGTAGTTCACAACCCGAAAAGCTTAAAAACAAATCTAAATCATTCATTGAGGAAATGCAAACCAAAGAATTGCAAAATATGTCAAAGCCATTCGTTGAAGGGAGTATCTCAACTCAAGAGACATTGAAAACTAAATTGCAATTAGAGTTAACCAAACTCGATATTGAGAAATGTGCCATAGAGTCTACTACCATCGAGACACTTGTAGGAACCCGTCCAATTTCTTCTAAAATATTGCACAAAAAGCTTGAGAAGTTCTTTCAAGAAACTTACAGGCCAAAAGCTGGTCCATTCTCAAAAGAAACCCAAGAACTATTTAAAACCTACTTTACCCCTTGGGCACTAGACATCATGGATCCCAATAACAACAACAACAAGGAAAAATCATAATAGGGCATTGGCCAACAATAATTCGATTACCTTTGAGTTTCCAATCACACATCTCGAACAAGATGCCCCTATGAAGAACATTCCTCATTCTGCTTTGCCCATTTTTCATGGTGTTTCAATTGAGGATCCTGATATATTTTTGTTTGAGTTTGATGTGTTGTGCCACAGCTATGATTATCAAGGTGACGCGTAAAAGCTCAAACTATTTCTAGCTATATTAAAGGATGTCACCCTACGGTGGTTTATGAACCTCAGGAATATCAAAACATGGGAAGTCATGAAGGAATTATTCCTGACCAAGTACTAGGAGTATTGCAAAACAAAGGAGGTATGGGATGAAATATTCTACATGACACAAAAGGAAGATGATTCCGTGGAGGACTACCTTGAACGCTTCATGTTTAGTCTTCAACGGTCTCGTCAATAGGGGCTAAATGATGATGTTGTTAAAATGTTGTTTCTTATAGGAATAAGAGATGATATTATGGAAGCATTGAATTTAATAGGTAAAGGGAATATCTCCAAAATGGAATTTGATGATATCTCTTATATTTGCAGGAACTATTCAAGGTCTCAGTGTTAGGGAAGGAACTATCCAAGTAAGCCTTATGTTACAAGTAATGCAATAGGTATAATGAAGTGTGAAATATGCAATTTACTTGAGGATCTTAAAACAAATTTGTTAAGTCATATGGGTAAATAGATAGACACTCTTTATACCCATAGGAAGTAAGAGGAAACCAAGAAGGCCTTGGATGTGTTTTGTTCAACGTGTTGCAAGAAACATGCTAGTGAGGATTTCCCTTACAATAGGACAAACATCTCATCCTTAGAAGTCAGTAGGAGTTCTACCTTAAGGCCTCTTCTTGTAGGTGTGTCTGATATGGAATATTCTGAGGAACCTGTCTACTACATGGCCCCTAGGCAACCTTTTCCACCTCGAGTAATGCACCCTAGCATGATGAATGATTATCTTGCTCCTGGACCTAGCCAACTCAATTATTTTCCCAATCAACTTGGATGGTGTGGGGGTTGGAAACAACCCCTGCCATACCCTCAATGGATGCCATAGTATCAGTATGCTTCACAGTTGTGGCAATAGGCATGGAGGCCATAATCGCCACAACTGTCACCATAGCAACAACCATATCTATCACAATCACAATTTCCACCTCCTCCCATGATCAACCCATATCATCAGTCACAACAACTTCTTTCAACCTTGCCATCATCAGTTGCTCAGCTAGTCAATCCAACAAACAATCTAACACAACCACCAAGGTCTACACCACTGTCGGCCCAACCAAACCCAAACCCCGATAATAAGGAAACCCAACATGTGTATAATAATGAGGCAACAAGTTACCCTACTTATCCTATAAATAGAGTAGAATTGGATGGAGTTCAATTAAGATCGGGAAAGGCTCTTTAGGGGCCTACCATTATAGAAATCAATGAAGAGTCTGAAGCAGAGCCAGTCAAAGAACCTCCCTTTCCCAAATGATTCCAGCCTGAACCAATACAAAGGGAAGTCTCTCAACTTGAGTTTGATCTTATTAATGAGTTACGCAATGTTAACATTAAGATTCCATTTTTGTATGTTATTAAGGACATTCCCATCTATACAAAAATGATTCAAGATCTATGTACTCGGAAGCAAAAGAAGAAGCAAGACCCGAAGACCATCCAAGTTATTGGATAATTGGTCGATCTTATGCTCAGGAACATAACCATTTTGAAGTACTCGGATCTAGGGAGTCTTGTCATCAAATTATTTATTGGTAAAGTAAGCATCCCTAATACTCTTGTTGATTTGGGTGCTACAATTAACGTTATGACAAATGAAACAAAGGAAAGATTGTCACTAGGGGGACTTAGACCTACTCCCACAGTTCTTCAAATGGAAAACCGATATTTGGTCAAACCAAAAGGTATGATTGAATATGTAATCCTTTCTATTGATTCATCGGAATACCCAACTGACTTTGTGATTTTGCAGCCGAAAATTAAGCTGGGGGGATACCCCCTAATTTTGGGATGACCTTGGTTAGCATCTGCGAATGCATTTATCAATTGTTGATCGGGAAACATGGTCATTTATAATGGTTAGCACAAGAAACAATTGACTTTATACCCATATGCGTAACCCTTGTTAGAGACGGAGGATCCAGTTTGGGTTGATAGTGACTTAGATGAGTCATTGCCAATTTTGACAATTGATAAAGCCTTAGATATGGAAGAACCTATTGAAGATAATATTCTTGTTAATTTCCTTCATAACAGGTATACATTTAATAAAAAATTTGAAAGCATGGTTCTCCATTCAGGTATAAATACTCAGTGTCCTTTTGGGAACTTTCCATTGGTAGGTAGTTCATGATCTATTCAACACTTTGTCACATTGCATCAGTTTCTACCCCATAATTACTTGTATAGTTCATTTATATCCTAGGAAAATTCTAGTGATATGTCTTCCACCTCCCAAGTACTAGCCATCAATTCATGCACAATCAGAAGCTATGGAAGTTTTGCCTAGTCACACACTTAATATTAATCCATAATTAACCCCTGAACAAATCCAAGATCTCATTGCCATGCTTAAAGATAATAAAGATGCATTTTCTTTGGAATACCAAGATATGCATGGAATTCATCCTAACACCTGCACCCACCATATTTACATTGAAGAAGGTAGTCATCCAGTTAGGCAACCACAGCGACGACTCAATCTTGTCTTGTGAAAAATAGTTAAAGAAGAGTTACAAAAAATATTAAATGTTGGGTTTATATATCCTATTTCAGATAGTCAGTGAGTTTCTCCTTTAGTTGTGGTTCCCAAGAAAAATGATAAGTGGAGAATTTGTGTTGATTATAGAGCATTAAATAAAGCTACTAAGAAGGATAATTTTCCATTACCATTTATTGATCAAGTGTTGGACACTCTTGCAGGTAAGAAGTTTTTCTCTTTTTTGGATGGGTTCAGTGGCTACAACCAAATTCGCATAGCACTGAAGGATCGAGACAAGACCACTTTCACTTTCCCTTGGGGAACCTTTGCATATAGTGTCTTGTTGTTTGGTTTATGTAATGCCCCTGTCACTTTTCAAAGGGCATTTTTGAGAAAAAAAATTTGGATCTTGTAAATGGTTGTGTTAAGGTGTATATGGATGATTTTACTGTCCATGGTAATACTTATGAAGAGGCTAAATTTTTTTTAGAAAAGGTACTTAGGCGTTGTATAGATACTAATTTATCATTAAGTCATGAAAAGTGTCATATGCTCATGACAGAATGGATAGTGCTTGGTCATTATATCTTTGCCAAGGGTATTCAAGTCAATCCCAAAATGATACAGATTATTCAGGACATGCCTACACCCACTAGCCAAAAGGATGTGCATAGTTTTCTAGGCCATGCAGGGTAATATAGGAGGTTTATCCAAAATTTTAGTAACATTACCTCCCCCTTATTTTATTTGCTAGCGAAGGATGTCATTTTCTCTTGGACATCAGAATGCCAAGAATCTTTTGAAACCATCAAGAATAAACTTGTCACCACACCAGTACTCATAGGCCCGAACTGGGAGCTACCTTTTCATATCCACACAAACGCCTTAGATTCCTCCATGGGGGTTGTCCTTGGATAGAAAGAAGATAATCTCTTCTACTCCATTTACTACATCAGCAAAAATTTCATTGGGGTTGAGGTAAATTATACGGTAACTGAAAAGGAGTTCTTAGCTATTGTTTATGCAATTAATAAGTTTCATCATTATATTACTAGATATAAAGTGTTTGTTCATACAGATCATTCTGCAATTCAATTTATAATGAGTAAACCTGTTGTAACTGGTAGAGTTATTAGATGATTACTATTGCTCCAAGAATTTGACATTACTATACTTGATAAGCCTGGTCATGAGAATGTGGTTGCAGAATTTTCGTCCAAGTTACAACAGCAAGATGAGGAACTAGTTCCAATTGATGACACCTTTCCAGATGAACATATCTTTTCCATATCCACAAAGAGTTTGTGGTACGCTGACATGGAAAAATACCTAGTCACTTGCAAGTTCCCATGTCATTTTTCTTCGAGGGAACGTCGAAAGTTGGTTGGACTCAGTGGACAATACACATGGATTAACAGAATGTTCTTTTGTACTGGCATTGACAATATCATGTGGCAATGTGTACCCAAAGACGATGTCTTCAATATACTTTGAGAATGCCGCACAGAGCCATGCGGGGGACACTTCGCCACTCAGAGGACTACTTAGAAGATTCTCACAACAGGCTACTATTGGCCTACAATCCATAAGGATTGTAAGCGTTATGTTCACCACTGTGATAAATTCCATCGTATTGGCCGCCCCACACATTCTAATGAAATGCCATTGCACCCTTAGTTGTCCATTGAGCCCTTTGAAAAATGGGGGCTTTATTTTGTTGGACCTATCAACCCACCATCTCCGAACAAGGAATATATCCTTGTGTGTACAAATTATGTAACAAAATGGGTCAAATTTGTTGCTTTAAAGCATGCTAGGGACACCAAGGTAGTTGAATTCCTCTATTCTAATATTTTTACCCGATTTGGTGTTCCTCAAGAGATAGTCACTGATTAGGGCCTGCAATTTTCATTTGATCTCATTTCTACTTTGGTTCGTGAATACGAGATTCACCATCGCAATTCTTCACCTTATCAATTGCAGGCCAACAGACAGGTCGAAGTTACAAACTGAGAACTTGAGAACATTCTTACTAAGACAATTTATCTCCACAAGAAGGATTGGGTTGCACGACTTCTTGAAGTTGTGTGGGCCTACCACACTCCATGGAAAACCACCACTGGTTTAACACCTTACGAGCTTGTCTATGGTAAGAAGGCAGTTCTCCCTATCGAATTTGAGGTCAAAACTCTTCGTACCGCACTCTAGCTGGGTATGAACTTGTTTGATGCATAGAAATAATCAATTGCACAAATCCACTCATTAGATGAACTTCGCCAACAAGCATTCTTCCATGCAGAGATCATCCTGAACCAGTGTGCTCTCTGGCATGATCATTTTATTCGACAATGGTCATTTCAACCAGGTGATTGGGCACTCTTGTATGATTCTCGTTTTTAGGATTTTGAGGGAAAGTTCCACACCCAATGGCTCGAGCCCTATGAAATTGAGGTGGTCTACAAGAATGGGGCCATCAAGCTTTGCACAGTGTACTCTAATCACATGGATTTAGTTGTCAATGATCACCAGTTAAAGTTGTACAAGAAGCCTCTCTCCAAGGAAGAGTTTGTTTCCCATCTGCCTAAGGAAATCCATCTGCTTGATAGGGTTTCTATGGCCTCTCTTAGTACCTTTTAGGTCCTTTTCAAATGCATAAAAAAAAAAAAAAAAGATCCAACAATGAAAACCCTCGGGCGTTGTTGGCTAGTTAATGTTTGAAAACTGGTTTCTGGTAGGCGTTAACTGCTCAATAAATCTTAGAAGTGAAAACCAGGTTTCTAGCGCTTCTAGGCAGTGATAGGATGAAAACTAGGATATTAGCGCCCTATCATTGAGATTTAAAACAAAAACAAAAACAATAATAGCAATCTCCTGTCACTTAGGTGACAAGATATTCTCTCTCAAATCCACCACCCTTGTTTTTCTTTCATCTTTGGTATGCATAGCGAAGGTTCATCATTCTCTACTACTTTAGGGCCCTTTTGGACATCCCATTTTCTTCGTTTCTTGGTCAATTATTTTTCTGGGAGCTTCATTTTGCTTGGTTGTTTCGGTACTCGGTTCCTGTCATTTTCTGGATAGGAGCTCCAAGTTAGTTTTTTTTTCAGACTGATACTCCTTGTTGGTTGTCTACTTCTGTTTTGGCCCGTTCACCTCCTTCCTCATGTTGCTAACTATTTCTCATTGTACTTTCTTTGTCATTTCTCTCCTGGTCTATTTACTTGCTTGGCCTTACTCACTTTCGGCCTTCCTTTTCCATGTGGCGTTATGTCATTGGTGGTATATTATTCTCTATACCCATCCACTTGGGCAATAGTTTTTATGATACACTGTTCATCATCACTGTACGTGGCCTTCCTCTCAACTCTGTCACTGCTCTGTTGGAATCTTCATGTCTGCATCATATGCTTTGATTGGTTCCTTCTTTTGTTTGTCCAGTTCCTCGTGTCATCGCCTCCACATCATCTTTCGTACACATGCAGTTTGGTATTGGTATATTTCACGTTTCTATTTATCTTTGTTGTTTTATTTTATATCTTCTATTTTCTTTAATAAATGGTGACATGTCCCATGGACGGGCCACATGCTAAGCTGGGCGGAGATGAAAACCATCTAGTCATACCATAGGGAACTATCAAATTGTAGCCATACCGTATGTTGTTGTACTCATTTCGCTTTTCTTTTCCACCCATTCTATCCTCATTTTCTGAGAAGCCATATCTATTTAGCATGTTGGATCTCTTTATTGTTTGGCCTCGATCATCTCATAACATTATTACCACTGCCACCCCTTGTGTAGATCGTAACTCACCATTATTACCCTTTCAAACTACCATACAAATTTAGTTAACGACTTGCCATTTTTACCTATTATCGAAAATTTCTCTAAGTTGTTCCCAACATCTTTCCCTTACCAGCGATGGTTTTCTCTATTTGCTAACAACTTTTTTCTGCACACTATTCCAAGTTGACGAGAGTGCCTTATTCTAGTTTGAGACAAAACCTCCTGGTAACATTATGATAGATGAACATAGGCACCATTTTGAGCCCCTAAATATGAATGAATTAAAGGCTATGGCAATGGCTGAAGCATATAAAATATTCAAGCAGGAAAGATGGGATGCGTACTTCATAAGATTGTGAGGGTATGATGAGAAGATGGCACATGAATTTACCATGACATGTCACAACAAACGGGCACAGTTCCGTGGTTTGGAAATCCCTATTTCATTTCAAGCCATAGCAAATGTCAACAGATTACCACTATCAGGGGAGAATTACTTCCCTGATAACTCAATGAGGGAAACAGATATTAAGAGCCTTCACAATAAATTCTTGTGATGTGGGGAGTCGATTGAAGTCATCTTTGGACAAGGCAAGAAGCTAGTTTCACTTCTACTGCCCTGGAATGATGTGGCATGGTTTGTCATCCAATATATAACCTGCAAAGGGAGGTATGTGTACGTCTATGCTTAAAAAATTCAGATTTTGATACATTTGTGGTGGGGTTTGTTTGTGAATCTCCCTTTCTTTCTATATTCTTCTAAAATGCAAATGAGAAAAGTGATTCAAAAGGGTAGTAAGAACTCATTATCCCATCACAGACTTATAAAATTGTGAATTATGTGGAAGTTGAAAATATTCTCTCCTCCACGTGATTGAGATTCATTTGTTACAGACAAAACCCCAAAAAATTCTACAAAGGAAGACATCCCTAACACCTCAAAACACTCTGAGGAAGAAGGCTCCCCTAATAAGGAAAAATCTCCTGTTAACTCAGAGGAAGAGGGGTCTAGTTTGAATGAAGGAAATGAAAATGAACACTCTTCTGATGCACCTAATGAGGGTTCTAAACTAGGGTACTTTCCTAGTAGTTCAAAGAAAAAGTTTAGACAAACCCCAGGGTCGAGTGGTAAGCAGGACAAAGGTTCTAGTGTCAAATGGGAAAATGTTAGGACTACCACACCTGACTCTAGAGTTAAAAAGACTACTACACCCAACTCTAAGGGTAAGAAGACATTACATAGTGGGTCAACCTTAGCTGCAATCTTAGAAATTTCTCAAGATAAGAAAAAATCACCCACCGTTCAAGTGGATAAGCTAGAAAATTTAGCCAATGTGGCTAGTAATGTTTTGAACCCTAAGGAAACTAATGAAGTTGGTGATTTAACCATTCTAGCCACAGTCTTCCAAAAAAATAAGAAAATAGAAGCAGTCTCTAGGGAACTTAGAAGGAGTAAGAGAAGGAAGATGCAAGAAGAATCTAGGTCCACTCTGTTGGATCAAAAGGAGCCTGAGTCAAACCTTGAGATCCTCCACCATGAACAAGAAGAGGAACAAGAATCCGAGGAAGAAGAGGAATTTGAGGAGAATCCTTTGTTAACCAATGATGAAATCCGTGATATGCAGAATCTAGTGACTAAATTAACTGATGAAAATGAAGCCCTATAGAAGCAGGTCCGAGATGTAGAGGTTCTCAATTCCTCAAAAGCAACATAAATTGATCGGCTTAAAGAAACCCTTGAAGAGACAAAGACTTTTTCTACTTCTCTTATTCCCATTCAGGAGCATAAAGATCAATTGCATGCACTGAAATAGATATGGGTTAAAGAAATCTCCAGTCTAGTACAAAGGTTGTCTTGTGTGTATCCTATATTCCTTTGCATGAGGGCATGCAAAACCCTAAGCTGGTGGGAAATGGTGAGGGATAAATGTGTTTTTATTTTCACCCTTTGTTTACCTTTTTACCTCTTTGTTCCTATAGAATTCATTGTAGCTCCTATCACTATTTGTTAATGAAGTAGGGATATTTGATAAAATGAAAAGAGAAGATAGGAGCTTGAGGATATATCAAAACCATTAATTATTTACTGATTATCCTTGTTATTATGAAAAATAGGGGATGATTAGATGATTGATGCATGGAAGCAATGGGAGCATCGATGGAATGAAGACAAGAACCATTTCATTCATCATGTGTCACTTTTGATTGAATTCGATCTAAGTTGTTTTGTTTTTGGAACAATGTTAAAATTGTAAATCTATTATTAATAAGTCTTTAAAGTTTGTTGGTTGCAAGCCATAACAATCAGAACAATTGTATACCATTTTGATTAATCTTTTGTAGAACTCAACGAGATATGATCTCTATATATATGTATGCTAAGACTTGAATTAGCAATCGATAATATATATTTGCAAGTTACTGTTTTGATTAAAGAGACTAGAGTTTGAAATCTTATTTTGCATAAGCATTTAATAGAGTAAAGTAAGCTTTTGTTTCTTCACTGGAAATCAGAGAAGGCAGGGCCTACTTCCTCGATCACCCAGTGACTAGTTGTAGCATCCGTGTGTTGTGTGGTAATGAGATTCTCTTAGTTTGATTTGATAATTTCATCGATGTTCTATTTAATATGTTGATAATTACTATTTTATGTGTTGGTGATTGATGTGTTTATATCGTGCTACAAGTGTATTCGATTTAGCAGTTCACTTTAAAATCAGATTTAATCAATGTGTTCACCATTCTGTATAAATTTGATTTAGCAGATTATTCTAGACGAGTGTTAATTGGAGTGTTTAATAATACGCATGAACTTTATTTATCACTTTCACATTCCATCATTTGTCTACTTCTGATAGTCTAGTTTTAGCAAGAATTATTATTTATGTTTTGTTGATTAGTCTTAATCTGTTCTGTTGGAAACTGTTCAGTTCAGGTTCTTGTCACATAGGTGATAGAAGGTCTAAAAACTAGATTCCTGAATAAATGCAATGTACATGTAGTTGCATCCATCCCCACTTAGATTTCTAGGTTCAACCGTTAGGCAAACAACCCCAATATCTTTCACAAGCCTACGCTCCCGGATTGACATTGAGGAGTAAACTGAGGAACTTGCGAAATTCCCAAAGATTGATCTCAATCCATTCACCCATTTAAGATAGAATTACAAGGATAGTTTTACCACAAACATCAACCACAGTTTAATCCAATCAGATAGCTCAGAAGATGGAATAGGGGGAAGAGGATCGTGAGATGGAAAGGGATGGTCTTGAATATCCTTCATAGGATCATGATTAAAGAGTGGATTATCATAGATGCCATGATCAAATAGTGGATTATCATAGGCCTGAAAGGATTGGGATGGAGTGGATATGGTAAGGACTAAAGGATCTTTGGGTTTGTGAAAGCTTTCCATCCCAACATGGTCATTTGTTTACATATTCTCACAAAGATTTTAAGATGACTTAATATGAACTTCCTTAGGGGTCTGGATATTCTTAGCATCATTAACATCTTCACTTGCAAGCTTAGGTGATGCAAATAGCTTCTCAATACAAAATGAGCTATCAATACAATAATCTCCATGTCCTTGGTCCTAAATTTGGATTTTACCTTTGGGAAGGGGAATGAATGGAGTGGAAGATGTGGATAACAAGGAAGGATCAATGTAATGTGAGGAGGCGGATGGAGAGGCTTCCCAATTGATAGGCACTTGATGTTCAGTGGTCCCTTTCAAATTGCTACAATATTAGAAAGGATCGAGATCACCTACTATAGCGATTTTGGTACCATTGTAAAGAAACTTAAGGAATTGATGGTATGTGGAAGGTACAACTCATGGCATGAATCCATGCACGACCAAGGAGAATGTTGTATGGTAGATCTAGATCCAAGACTTGGAATATCATGTTTTGAATAGCGAGTCCAAATCTTACAGGAAGTGTGATTATACCCTTGGATGAATGCTCAACATCATCATAGGCCTTAATAATGATTTTCTTAGACTCATCTATACAAGCTTAAGAGAATCCCAATGTCATGACCAATTTTAGGGTGCATATATTCAAACCTAATTCACCGTCTACCAAGACTCATTTGATTTTGTGTTTATTAATGTATACCACAAGGTGCAATGGATCGTTATGGTTTGGTTGTTGTGCAGGAAAATCTTGCTCAAAAAATGTGACATGATGGGTTGTAGCCAAGTATCCTACCAAGGCCTAAAATTGGTTAACATTTAGATCAATGGGAATAGATGTCTCTTATAAATTCTTGTCTAGAATGGCCTTATGCTCAAAGGATATACAAAGTAACTCAAGAATGGATATTTGTGTGGGAGTCCTTCCTAGATGGTCTAGGAGATTATATTGAGTCTTTGGTGGTGGATTAGAAGTGACCCCTTGAAAGGTCACTTTAGCTCTACAATTGGTAATGACACATTCTAAATTTTTATTGATGGTAATGGTAGCGACAGGGTTATCAAAGGCCTAAATTTGATTCACGGTGTAGTCATATGAAACATTGGTATAATTGGCATTGTTATTAGTATTATTCATTAAACTAGAGGCTTTTCCCTTTCCATGGTCTTGTAGGGGACTCTTGAATAAGGTATGGTCTACATTTGTCTTTCCCTATGAACTATCCACTAATATGTCACCTTGTTCAATAAGGTCCTAGATATGATCTGTAAGTCTCCAACATGATGATGTTTTATGTCCTTTCATAAGATGGTATTCACAAAATTCATTGCCATTCCACCAAATTGGTTTGATTAGTGTTGGTTTGTATGGTTTGATATCTGTAAGTTGAATGATATTGGATTGCAAGAGTTTCTTTAGGACTGATTCAATGGATTCCCCGAAGGGTGTGTATGTTCATTTTGGCATGTTTGCTTGTGAGGGACCTCTATGATGTTGATTATTTTGGACTGCATTTGAGGTTTGGTCATGACTTAGTGTTGGATTGTTTTGTGTGGAAGGACCTTTAAGGTTAATGGTGAGGTGAACTTTGTTAGCCATTTTAGCATCAACTATCCCATCATTGGTGGCATTTTTATTTCTAGACCAGAATTTACCCTTGTCATTATGAGTGTTTTGGTTTTCTTCGAAGATCTTGACTAGTCCTTTTGCAACAAGAGATTTCTCAATAAAGACTCCCTTTTCAATGAAATCCTCAAATGTGTTTCAACAATGGATTTGAAGTTGAATCATCAATTCTATGTTGAGTTTTTCTACAAATATGGGGACCAACTATTTTTCTAGTATGTGATAAGGACATTTGTTGGGCATAGTTCACCACCTTTGATAAAATGGTGTAAGTGACTCCCCTTCCTTTTGTTTGGTTGTACATAATTTTTCTAGGGTCATGTCACTCTCAATGTTATAGGAAAAGAGTGTGATAAACTTGTTAGCTAGTTCATTCCATGCTTTTATCCCAGGAGGAAAATGTGTGAACCATTCTAGAGCCTGCCATGAAAGGCTACGTGGAAATCATCTCATAAACTACGTAGGCTCAAAAGAAATATCCATAAATATAGTATTAAAATCCCTTATGTGTTCCACTAGATGTCCTTTCCCCTTATACTTTTTAAAGCTTGGGACATTGAAGTGTGGTCAGAAAGGAATATATATGCTTCTATCAAAGGGATAAGGAAATAGTTCCTCCATGAAGTAGTTTTTCTTGGTTGTGGTCACTTGCATGTTTTTCATTTGTTGTTGCATCGCTTGTATTTGTTGCATCAAAGTTTCTATGGGTGATGGTTGCATGTTTGGTTGACTTTGCACAAGAGGGTTGGTGTTGGTGTTAAGTGTGTTGAGATGGTTGTATGATGGATTTTAGTTGTGAAAGTTGAATGCAAATGTTGGGTTAGGTTGGTGATTTGTTGCAAAGTATTTTGATTTCCTTGTTGGAAGTGAGATGTGAACATGGTATTGGTATTGGTTTGATGTTGTGATGGATTTGGGTTGATATGTTGAGGTTGTGGTACAAAATTGGTTTTTGTAGTGACATGTTGTGATGGAGGTTGGTTGGTGTTCAAGTTTGACCCAAAAGACATGTTGATGTTTGGTGTAGTTTTAGTCATTTGGGTTTTGCACTCTTGATGTGACAATGTGAATCCTTCTTGTTTTGCTTGGTGGGTTTGGTTTTTTATTTGTGTTTATGTTGGTGGATGGCGAGGTATTTTGGGTGGATGTTGTGCTAAATGGATTTGCAAAAGTCATACCTATGGTACTAGACGATGAAGCAAATAGATTATTAAATGTTGGAGTTGGTCCTTGAGATGTTGCATGTTTTCTTTTGGCCCCAAATGTTGGAGGATACAAGATGTGTATAGTTGTCACTTTATGCGTTCTTCCCCCAAGTGGAAAACTAGTGTGCATTTTTTGTGAGGATGATTGACCTTGTGAAAATGTGTTGTGACCAGGACCTTGAGTTTTTTTTCCTACAATTGTGGAAGTGTCAAAATCAAAGGGGAAATTAGCACCTTTCCTAGCAAGTGCAAGAAAATATTTATTAGGATCTTCATTGACTAGTGTAGCTTAGGTAAATTCAAAGTTAGAAGGAATTAATCAATAAAAATGAAACCCTAAAGTCCTAAGCAACAATGTATTACAATCCAATTATGAGAACACAAAATAACAGAATGATGTTACCCAAGTCTTCATGTTGTGATTGAATAACCTCCATTTCTCTTCTCCATTTTGCTACAAAGTGTGATTGAAGCCCTCAGATTATACGTATGCAACAATATCCTAAATATTATGACAGAAAAATATCGAAGAAAGCATTATCTCAACAACATTGCAACCTATATTCTCTACATATCTTAAAATGATAAATGGCAGCGCTATTTATAGAGAGGTGAATGCAAAATGGACGGTTGAGATTAACTGATTTTTAGCTCAACCAATGGTTGAAATTAATCGAGACGAGACGGGATAAGATCGGAACTGAAAGAGCAAGAGTAAATTAACTGATTTCACAAAAAAACATCTCAATTTGAGAGGGAAATTGTATTTTGAAATAATGGAAACATTATCTCATTGCAAGAGGAAAAGATGAGTTAACTTTTTGATTAAATAGAAATTTAATTTAAAAACTGAGAGGAAAGATAAGTTATTTAATTAAATAAAATTTAATTAATTTGTGATGGAAGGTGCCAAAAGTGAATAATTAAATAATTGTCATAATTATTTAATTATAGTGTAAAATGATAAATGATTAAATAAATATAAATTTATTTAATTATAGAGGTCAAAGATATTAATAACGTAATTAAATAAATAATAATTTATTTAATCAAAAGAAGAAATAGAAGGATAAAATGAATTAATTAAATAATTTAGATTATTTAATTAATAGAAGACTTTGTGACGTTAGATAATAATTAAATAATTATGTTAATTATTTAATTATCAAAGATGAAAAAGGGGATTTAATTAATTCACGGGCCTAATGATAATTTTTAGGTGTCTACATTTTCCCCTCTTTGATATAATGTAGTTTATCGCATTATCTTAAAGAAAATCTAGTTGACATGCCTCGGTGTAAGGAAGAATGACGAGGAGGTAGTAGTATGCCCCCTCGAGAGGATAGGCGAGTTCAAAGAACATGAGTGTGCTCTCGAAATGGATGAGAAGACTAGAGGATGAAAGATAGAAGGAATGTTAGTGCAAAAAATATGGGTGTGAGCATAGAAGACATGGATGTTGAGATAGTGCTAGTCGAGATAATTTGCAGATATATATTTTTCTGTGCAAGGCTTTTGCATTTAATCATCATTGAGCAGTAAAATGTGACAATGGACAAAAAACACCATGAGAGGGTCATGTTGCCCTAGTCTTTTTGTCAAGACAAATTGAAGATAGAAATCAAATAAAAGACGGGTCATGAGACATCATCGCTCCTCTAAATTTTTCATGGGACATCCTCGAGGTGGCTAGTAACATGACTGAAGAAAATCCAAAAGATAAGACAAAATAGACCAACAAGGTCAACAACCATTTAGATTATTTGACAATAAGTGTTTTCCAATGTGTTGAGAGATGAAGTGAGTGATGGGTGGACTATTTTGAGAAGGCCTAGTTTTAGGAGAAGAAACATGTCGTATAAGATGTCAAGTCTTGTTTTGATCATGTAACTACTTGGATAAGGCAAAATGGAAAAGCGTGATAGTGACAAGGTCTAGTTTCAGGAAGGACACATCATGTATAAGACCATTAGTTTTGATCGATTTGACTGGGTTGATTATTTTGACAAATGACTGACTTGAATTGGAAACTTGTTGGCTTGCTTGTCTTGTTGATTCGGGATTCGCATTTGAAGTTTAGATGGTGATTTCATGTCTGAGTTGACAGTGTCTGATTAATTTTGACTGACCTGAAGAACCCTAAAATACTGACCTAGGGGGCCTCGGGGGCTCATCGACATATGGCCTTTCCTATGTCTAGTCGTAGATGCAACATAGTTCGAAAATGACAAAGATTGATCTGACTAACATTGACTCTAATTTTTGGAGTTTTTTGAAAGTTATCTTAATATTTTTGGGTTTTGGCATGTTTTGATTTTTATGGATTTTGAAGTTTTATGATTTTTTTGTCTTATTTTCATTTTATGTTTTTTTGTCTTTTCTGAATGTTTTGATCTCCAATGACAAGTGTAGGATCAAATAAAGCTAGGTGTTAGGAAATTTCCTCCAGTCAGGTATAAGACTAACCAATAGGGATGGGATGAGATAGGGGTCTATTATGGATGGAAGATGAAGGAGAAAGGGCAGAGGACATCAATTTCTTAGAAGTCATAAAGATGACAAGGCCTTATGATGGATGTCAAATGGGAGATGATGGAAGGTAAAGGCATTATTATGAATGAAGGGTGACTATGAGGATTGTGATGAATGCATGTGAATGATGCACAAGAATCCAAGGACAACCCTGATCTTGCTCCTAATCAAGTTGAAAACCAATTGATAATTGATAATGACGATGATGACTTTGTTTGGTGTGGGAAGGACACATCCCGAAACAAAATGAGGATGACGATAATGTGACTAAATGATCAAGGTTTGCACAGCAAGGCTAGAAACAAAGCAAGGAATGTTTTGGATGATACGCTAGGATGCATAGCAAGATTGTATGGATTAGGTTGGTTGCATTTGGAATGACTTGGTTAAGACTAGATGGGATGATGGAGGGATGTTGGATCCATTTTAACTTCATTTGTCCCCTTCTATTTTTTTTTGTTTCAATGGACTTTGACATTTTATTTTGAACTTTGGATTTGTAATAATTTTATTTTTGTTGGTTCCAAATGGAAGGTTTATTCATGTTGGAATGATGGTTTATGGTGTGGATGGAAGGAGTGTTGGAAAAAACCTTATGAAAAGAACTAATAATGGCCTCCATTTTGATGTTTTTATCAGATAAAGTTTCCCCCAATATCGAGGAGGTGCCACGAACAATATTAGATTTGTTGATTGAAGAATAGCCAAGACCTTGATGTCTAGAATTTGCCTAAAACTGTAATGGTTCTAGAATTCCTTTCTTGTGTAGGCCTAGTCCTTTTTCATTGATACTAAATGATTTGGCATATTTTATTTGTGATGGGGTATTTTTTTTTCAGGAAGTAAGATGTGATCCCATCATTGTGTATGTGGAGATCATTTCTCAGTATTTTCTCATTTGCAAGAAATAATGCTCTGACAAAGATAGATGATCATATTCGATACGATGTCATAGCTTCATTGACATGTTGGATATATTTCTTATTGATATATTTGGTCTAATTTTGTGACATGTCAAATTCAAATTATTCTATTGGTGCTTCTAATTTGATTTTGAAACCATCTTTATGGTCATTGTCATAGAGTCCTATGAATTCAGCTATAGCTTGATCATTTGCAAATATGTCTAGAATAGGAGACTCTTGTTCTAGAGGAAGATCATCTATGTTTCTCATGGGAGAAATTATCTCATCTGCCACAACGAAGGTGGTTAAGTCATGGATTCCATCAAAAGGGTTGATATTTTTATCTACGATTGGGTTATCATGGATAACTTGATCTTGATTTGTTTTGAGGTTTATTTCATCATGCTTTGGATGCTCTTGACCTATGTCTAATGATTTAGGTAATATAATTATATGATTTTATTCAATGGACTCAATATTTGGACATGGTAATGATGGAGTTTCAATGGTGAGATCCTTTCTAGGATTGGTAAGCAATGGCGGACATGATTGTGATAGATGTCTAGATGGTGTAGGAGTAGCAATTTGACTGGATTGTCTAATTTTCTTTTCATTTTAGAGTTGAACAAGTTTCCTTGCTAGTCCTCCTTGGAGAGCATTAATTACCCTGGTCTTATTGGATGGTATAGTAGATTGGGATGTAGTGGATTGGAATGGACTAGTGGATGATGAGTTAAGATAGGATGTAGGGTCTTGGAATGGATTAGTGGAAGGTTGACTAGTATAGGAGGTAGAGGCTTGGAATGGATTAGTGGAAGGTTGGTTGGGATAGGATGTGGAGTCTTGGAATGAATTTGTGGAAGGTTGGTTTCCCTTGTGAAGGTTAGGATAAATATGACTAATGGATGTGCAAAATGACTCTTGATAGTTAGGGTATATGGATGGATGGATGACTAGGGCCTATGGATTGTAGGTAGGAAGGGTATCTGGGTAGTTGACTATGGGTTGAGGTTGATTGGTATTTAGATTTGATGAATCATCTTTTAAAGGATATGGCTTTTTGGGCTTGACCATTGCAAATAAATTGGTATTAAAATTGACTAGCAAGCATATAAAGGTGAATTGAAGACATGGTGGTGAGGTTATGATGAAAGGTGGAGTATGACTAAGGTATGTGATATGATGTCTAATGTATGAAATGAAAAGGTATGACCTAAGCATAAGGTATTCAACCTAAGTTGTGTTTTTGGATTTTTTTTGTATAAGGATGATACCATGATTAAGAGTCAAGGTGACAATAGTCAAGGTGTGAATAAGGTAATGTCACAATGATCAAAATTAGAAGTATGTTTATGACTAGGGTATGCAAGATGTGAGACGAAGGGATGGAATACTATGATCTAGTATGAAGACTAAAACCTCTAGTAAACCTAAGATACATTTGCTAATCAAACTAAGATAGGTATAGCAACTAATCTGATTATCAATGATCTTGGGTATAGTAAGGACTGATAGGATATGTTGACAAGGTGGTCTCAAACTAGACTGATGAGTTGAAGAACCAACCTAAATGACGAGGACTAGGATGGTTGTTTTCTGAAAAATAAGGTCAAGAGAATATAGATTTGAAGCTATAGTCTAGTCTAAGTTTGATGGACTTCCTAATCAAGAGGTTTATGCAAGCTAAAAGGATGACCTAAAATTTTGACCTATGGGGAATGTCTAATGCAAAAGGATGAGGTGATGGATGAATGGATAATGGTAGAGATGAGGTAAGTAAGTCCTTGGTATAAACATATTTAAATGTCAGGCTTGTTTTGGATATGTAGGCCTAGTTTGTTTTGAGCTTGAAATGTTGTCAGTTTTGGGTGTGGTATTTGTTTGCTCATTTGATTTGAATACACACACATAAAACACAATGTCTTGAGTTTGATCTTGATGTGAAATGGCACACACTTTGAAAACACTTTGTGCAACCTAGGATAGGAAGAGATATTACTTGCTAGATCCCCACTTGGATTTCTTCAACTAGAGACTTGGTGACACTAGCTCCCCCTTACACAACACAGACACACCAAGTCTCATTCCCCAAGAGGAATTTATGTCTCTACAAATGAATAGTGAAGACATGGGGCGGCTTCAAAATGACCGTTCCTACACTAGAAATTAAAAAGGATTTTGGCCACTAAAGCAAAGGATCTTATTCTACATTTCGGGGAAATACTAGTGCCTATGCGCGAGGCAAGATTAGCTCATTTAAGAGGTCTCCCAGTCCCTTCCTAAGAAAGGATTTTGACGTGTCATGAAGACACTAGGGGTGGCACTTGTCTGCATGGGACATCCTCACCAGGTGATCGAAGACTTTCCCAATGATCATGACAATTTATATAATGGACCGAAACAGTGTCACTTGGGTCGTTCCCTCTTTCAAGGTAGGCCCTCTAAAGGGTAAACAAAAGCAAGGAAGTACATTGTTTTTGATCTCCCAGATCACACAAAGCACAAGGAGAGAGCATACACAATGTTGTTTCCTCACACCCACATGGGGTTCATTTTAAATCCAAATCAAAATGTGTGGGTGGTTATACAAGATGTCAAAGGAATGCTTTTGATTCTCAAAATCGCCAAGTGGCACGAGAGAAGAGCATACGCATTCAATGACAAAAATGCAAACCAAAAGACATGGCAAACACTTGTCAATTTTAATCCTGCTTATGATGTCAAAGCAAATACTCAAGTTCTTTTTAGACCAACTAATCTAAATGTGATATAATCTATAAAAAAGAAGACACAATGTTTCAAGATAGATTCTTTGACAATCAAACCTGCAACACACTAATTAGTAGTGTGAGTCACTGGTCTTTGACAAACAAGAGTTTATGTTTTTTGTTTTCAAGTCTTGGACATACGAACCTACAAAATCCAAATTGACAAAATTAACCTCGGAATCAAAAACTAAACTAAAAAAAGCTAACATTTAATCTAGCTAATAAAAATTAATAAGCAAAATTAATATAATCTAAAAATCTAATTAGTCTAAATTAAAAAAATAAAATCTAAACTAAATTAGAAAAATCTAAAATCTAAAATCTAAATTAAAAAAATCTAACTCTTAACTAAATTAGAAAAAATCTAAAAATCTAAAAATCTAAAATCTAAACTAAATTAGAAAAAAAATATAAATCTTAAATCTTAAATCTAACTAAATTAAATTAGAAAAAATCTAAATCTTAAATCTAACCAAATTAAATTAGAAGAAATCTAAATCTTAAATCTAACTAAATTAAATTAGAAAAAAATCTAAATCTTAAATCTTAAATCTAACTAAATTAAATTAGAAAAAATCTAAATCTTAAATCTTAAATCTAACTAAATTAAATAAGAAAAATCTAAATCTTAAATCTTAAATCTAACTAAATTAAATTAGAAAAAATCTAAATCTTAAATCTTAAATCTAACTAAATTAAATTTAAATTAAATTAATCTAAATCTTCTTGCTGTCGTGACACAAAACTTGCAGATTTTTCCTTATTCATCGTGTGTAATCTTGCCTACAATTCATGTTGGGTTAACCAAATGTAGCTTAGGGAAATTCAAAGTTAGAAGGAATTAATCAATAAAAATCAAACCCTAAAGTCCTAAGCAACAATGAAGTACAATCCAATTATAAAAACAAAAAATGACAATGTTACCCAAGTCTTCATGTCGTGGTTGAATAACCTCCATTGCTCTTCTCCATTTTTCTACAAAGTATGATTGAAGCCCTTAGATTATACGTATGCAACAATAGCCTAAATATTATGATAGAAAAATATTGAAGAAAGTATTATCTCAACAGCATTGCAACCTATATTCTCTGGATATATCAAAATGATAAATGACAGTACTATTTATAGAGAGGTGATAGTCAAGATTGACTGATTTTTAGTTCAATCAATGGCTGAAATTAATCAAGATGAGACGAGATAAGATCAGAAGTGAAAGAGCAAGAGGAAATTAACTAATTTCACAAAAAATCATTCCAGTTTGAGAGGGAAATTGTATTTTGAAATAATGAAAACATTATCTCATTGAAAGAGGAAAAGGCAAGTTAACTTTTTGATTAAATAGAAATTTAATTCAAAAAGTGAGAGGAAAGATAAGTTATTTAATTAAATAAAATTTAATTAATTTGTGACGGAAGATGCCAAAAGTGAATAATTAAATAATTATCATAATTATTTAATTATAGTGGAAAATGATAAATGATTAAATAAATATAAATATTTATTATAAAGGTCAAAGATATTAATGACGTAATTAAATAAATAACAATTCATTTAATTAATCAAAAGAAGGCATAGAAGGATAAAATGAATTAATTAAATAATTTAGATTATTTAATTAATAGAAGACTTTGTGACATTAGATAATAATTAAATAATTATGTTAATTATTTAATTATTAAAGATGAAAAAGAGGATTTAATTAATTCACAGGACTAGTGATAATTTTTAGCTGTCTACAACTAGTTCCTCTACAATTCCCACTGTCTTAGGATCTTGGGAAGCTTCTTCAATTTTCTTGGGTGTTAGATCTTGGTTAACCTCCTTCAATGTAAAATTTTCAAATGGATTCGGTGTTTCACTTTGTGTTGGCTGAGGTTGGTTTGATGTTGACCCAAAGTTCATGTTGCTAGTTGGATTAATATAGGGGTCATATGAGTTATCCGTGTCTTTTCATTTCCATTGTGACCTTTGAATGTCGATACTTTTGAAAATTATGCAACTAAGATGGAGATGCAAATTAAGGATGAAAATGGAAGATGGTAATGACACTATGCTATGTTTTTGGGTTTTTTGGACTATAGGGATGACAATGCAAGCTGCATCCAAGTTTTTGATATGCAAGAATGGTGTTGAAGCTATGACTATGCTTGGGATGCAAAGTGCTAATGGAACTATGAATATGACTATGTTTGGATTGGGTATGCAACCTTGATCCTTAAAAGAGGATGCTAATCACACTATGATGAACAAAAGTAACATCTCTAAATGTCAACACCTCAAGAGGATGATGATGATGATGATGATGATGATTGATAAAAGGTGAACCTAAACTAGAAACATGATTTATAGGCCGAAATTAAAGATAGGATAGATGAGAGGTAGGATAAGGTTAAGACACCTAAAAATGATACTAATGGTTTGTCTAATAGTATGATAAGCCTCCTAATCTCAAGAATCAAAGATGATGCTAAAATGAAGTTAAGATGGATGGATGCAAACTAGGACTATGGAAGATGAACTAAGGTGAATGATGAAATGCTATGAATGGATTGACTGGACCTAAATAAGTCTTTGATCTGAGTATATATTCATAGTCTATAAGGAAATTGAAAGTTGGATGTATAGATATTTCCCCAAAATTTGTTATCCTAACAATTGCGTTGTTCTAATTTTTGGCCCTAATTTGATGATTTCTAGGTTTCTTTCCATTTTTGGTAAGTTTAGATTTGATCATAAAACATAGAAAATACTTGAAAAATTGATTTGGTTAATTTTAACTCTCTGACTTCTTGGTAAGTGAGTATTTTTACAACTTTTCTTCCACAAAACTTGCTTGGCCTTTGTTCACAAATAATACAAACAAGCACAACCTAGCTAGTAGTAATAGGGTTTGTCTATTAAATTTGGGCTTACCTCACCCTTGAGGGAGTGATGTAATTCATGAATGAGGAGTGGGTGAAGCTAGAGTATGCCAAGGTCATGGACCACCTTAACACCTCTCTCCTTGAAAGGAGTAACTCCAAACAAGAAACCTTTCCACCTCAACCAAGAATCGAACATGGTAAGTAACATCTCAAGGCGATGATATCCCAATGCACCAACAATAGATGGCCAAAATATGTCTTAGGCTCTAAAATAATGGGTTTCTTGTGAGGGATTGTTGTGAACACAAGTGATATACTCCATACGTTGGACACTAAAGCCTCTAATTAACCCACATGTGGTCTATACACCCACATCAGAATTGGCATGCAAGGTACAAATTCACTAGATAGAGTTACTGACTTTTGCCTCCACCCCTTTAATATAGCCCATTGGGAAATGTGCTTGAGATCATCCCCTTTGAGTTCTTCGTTATAATGTGTCTCAAAGGTAGACCTTGCTACTAAAAGAAAAAGATATTTCTATGTGTTTCTCATGCACCCAAGATCGCACGAAGCGCAAGGGGAGAGGATATATGTTAGAGTAAAGGTCTTAACTTAATTATGTTGATTAAGTTACCTTTATTCTCTTCTTAAGATTTCACGTTAGTTTGCATAAAGTGACATTTAATAATTATATTAATTATTAAATGTCATCCTATTAGGGCTTCTATTAGGGTTTTATTAGGGTTTGCATGATCTCCTTTTTATAAGGATTTATCCCATTGTATTTCATATCAATTCATTCTCTCATTCTATCTAATATATACATTTTCAGTTTTTAGAGAACCCTTGCTTGTTTGTCTCCATCTCTTCTTTTGTGATAGGTTATTTGCATGCAAGTGATCTTTGGGGTTTGTGGTGTTGTATTTTCTCAACTCCTACATGGTATCAGAGCTCTACACCTGTTGCTTCTTGTTCTTATTTTGAAGATTCTTGGAGCTTCAAAGGTTTGGGGTTTGTTTTCTTGATCTAGGGAATACCTGCAATTTTGAAGCATTTTCATCTCAAATGGACATCGCCATTGCGTCCGCAGCGGTCCAAAACCCCTAAATTGACTGTTCATTTGTCCATTTTGGACAAAGTCGAAATTTGAAGCAAAAAAAATTTGCTGGTACGGTCGTTCGTCTGTTTGGTAAGAGAAAATTTCAGAAAAAAGATTTCGGCCATTTTTTTTCGTCAAAAAAAATATATATTTTTTTGTGAATTTTTTATTGTAAAAAGTTTTGGTTTTTATTAAAAACAAAAAAATAAAATTATTCAAGGCTTGCCGGCATAAGGTACCCGCAGGTTTTTTTTTTGTTGTTTTTTAATTTAACCTAGAATGACCGTTTTGCACTAGTTTTTGATTTATTCCGGAGGTCGTAACTTGGGCATACGATATCGGTTTTTGGCAAACGAGATATTGTTGAAAAGCTAGTTTTCTCATCTTTCCAGTGGTGTGGGTCTCATCACATTTTTTTTTTCCATTGGTGCATTCTATAGCCAGTTGAAGACAAAGGGGCTTCTTTCAGTCTCAAGCTCATAACTTTTGATCAGTTTCTCTGTTTTTCGCAATCTCAGCGGTGTTGGAACCGTCTTTCAGGGCTCTTCAGTTTCATCCATGCCATTTTTCTAGATTTCAATCTAGGTATCTTTTATTCAGTTATTTGTGTTTTCACACTCTGGTGGATTACCTGGACATATTTGCTCTTGGAAACTTTTTGTTCACATGGGATGCTTTGTTTTTGGCTGTTCTTCATGTATTTCCAGCATTTTGTCCTTTGAGGACATTTTGAGCATCATTTGTAAGCTATCTTTTATGTAAACGCACTGAGATAAAGTGCCACACTATTGTACATGCATCTTTTGGGGATTTTGCACATAAGGTTGTGCCATATTTTGTACTCGCACTTATATTATAAAGTGCCATGAGGGGTTGTGTAGTTTGCCTTTGTTTTTCCATCACATCTTTGTCTGGTGAGTGTCCCTCCATGACGATAGTGAATCCATATTATTCCAGCCTCATGCATGTGTGCTTTGTTTTGCACACCACTTTTTCAATTGCAGGTACTTTCTTGTGCACTTTTAGATGTTGTATCTTCTTCATGCACTACAGGGTGTTGCACACCATTTCAGTTGATCTGTCAGGCTCCCAGTTCAGCATTATGGGGGGGTATTATACTGTTCGTGCTAATGCTTCCTTGGTTTCGCCTTGGAAGGAATCTTCCATTCTCAGTTGATCAGTGTTTCAGACTATTGGTTCTCGTACCATTTGTATCTTCGTTCCAGGTGTTTGCCTTTGTTTTCCATCTAATTCGAGTAGTGTCATTTGGGGCACTCATGTAGATTGTTATCTTCTTGATAGACTGTTGGTACTCATTCCATTTGTATCTTCATTCCAAGTGTTTGTCTTTGTTTGCCATTTGATTCAAGTAGTGTCGTTTGGGGCACTCATGCAGATTCTGTATCTTCGTTCCAGGTGTTTGCCTTTGTTTGCCATCTGATTCGAGTAGTGTCATATGGGGCACTCATACAGATTATTGTCTTTTTGATCCTGATCATCCTATCTTCAGCGGAGGTTCTTCAGCACCATAGCAGTCATCTTTTGACAGTTGTTTGCAGCTTCTTCTGCTTCAGTGATGTTCTTCTTCTTGGCTTTTTGCATCTCTTTTTGGAGTAGAGATTTTTCCCATGAGGTTTTCTCTATTTCTCCTCTTTACAAAGATTTGGTTGTATTTGGGTACCTGATCTGGCCTAGTTGTCGGGACCCATGTTTGCCTTCTTGCATTGTAGTTACCTTTGCTTTTCTTGCATTTTTTTGTAGCTGCACTGTTGCTCATCTTAAGGGGGGGTGTTAGAGTAAAGGTCTTAACTTAATTATGTTGATTAAGTTACCTTTATTCCCTTCTTAAGATTTCACGTTAGTTTGCATATAGTGACATTTAATAATTATATTAATTATTAAATGTTATCCTATTAGGGCTTCTATTAGGGTTTTTCCTATTAGGGTTTTATTAGGGTTTGCATGATCTCATTTTTATAAGGATTGATCCCATTGTATTTCATATAAATTCATTCTCTCATTCTCTCTGATATATACATTTTCAGTTTTCAGAGAACCCTTGCTTGTTTGTCTCCATCTCTTTTTTTGTGACAAGTTATTTGCATGCAGGTGATCTTCGGGGTTTGTGGTGTTGTATTTTCTCAACTCCTACAATATACACACACCAATCTAGGATATAACGCAACGTGCAAGTGCACAAGACATAAAAGAAACTTGTTCTTTTTAAGAGCCAATTCCAAATGTTCCTAATTTAAAAATCACAAAAACATAATGGAACCCTACATAAATTAAATATTAGTAATTTTGTATGAAAGGTCTTCTCTCAACAATTGCCACAAGCTGAAAATCATATATCACTAACCAAAATTTTTTTGCATGATATCAACATAATTCCAAGATCTGATTTTTTTATTATTTTTTACCCCAAAAATAAAAATGCAAAGATGCCCCGATAAAATTTTGTGAACTTTGGCCCATTAAGGGGTCTAGTTGGGTTAATCCATCTTCTAAGGGACCAGTAGAGATCAGATGGGAAAGACCAATGGAAGGTTGGTGGAAGTTGAATTTTGATGGGGCTTCTAAAGGAAACTCGGGACCTTCTGGAGCAGGTTTTATTGTCAGGGATTGGAGAGGAAATGTTATGGCTTTGGGCGAAAAAAAATTGGAGGATGGGACCAACAACACAATTGAAGCTTTAGCAACGTAACAGATGTGATGCTTGGCAAATGATTAGGGGCATCAAAAGTACATTTGGAGGGTGACTCTCTTGTAATAATCTAGGTCGTGATGAAAGGAAATATTGGGGCATGGAATTTATAGAATGTAATTGGGAAAATCAAAGAAGAACTAGCAGGATTTGATGAATTCAAGATAAGTCATATCAGGAGAGAGGGAAATGCAGAGGTAGACATATTGTTGAAGTGGGCTTTATCGTTTCAAAAATTTGTTGAAATTAGAATTGAAGATTTTAGATATTTAAATTTAAAGGAAGAAGTAATAGGAGAGGTGGTATGTTACAGAAATTAAGAAAAGAACACTTGAGTACCTTTCAGCCCTCGAATTGAATATGAGTAGCAAGTGGAGTAAGATGGTGGCATGGATCTTACGCCAAGATTTAATGGGAAAGTTGGTGAATTAATTTGATTAATCTCTCGAGGTCCTACATTCTTGATGCTTCTTCCATATATTTGGGTAATTGGTGAAGAAATGGTGAATAGGAGGTGGCAGCACTGTAGATGCAGAGGTGATGGAGGTTGGTTTCTCATTGCAGATGAGGAAACAACTTTCTCCATTTTTTGGAGAGGCATCAACAAAGAGATTAATGGGGTGTTTCCTTTATAGTGATGAATGATTAGTGAAGGAAGTGTAGTTAATTCTGGGAAAAGGATTCAGTGAAATCAGACATAGGCATAGGACCAATATGGACATTTACTCACTGATAATGGCTTGGGGGTTAGACTTGGGCGAGTGGATTGGAGTTGAGGAAAAGGTGATGAAAACATTGGTGCACAAGGATTACCTGGAGGGAATGGAGTCTTTGTTGGAATGGGAAAATCCGTGAGTTGGAATGGACATCAATGAGGGGATTGATAGTGAGGAGGATGAGGAAATGGAGAAATTTGTACCATTTGTTAAATGGACAGAAAGGAAATGTAAAGCCAAGTGGAGAGAAGGGGCAGCACGAGGGTGGGAAGCTTTGAAATTGATGCTGGAGTTTGTAGAAATGGAGGCAGTAATAGTGTAGGCTAAAGCCGAAGTGAAAAGATTGGAAAAGAAGGAGCAATGACCTCAGAGGAAGAAGAAGATGGATGGGACCATCAAGGACGTTGGGGCGAGTAGCTCCTCTGTAGAAGTAAAGTTAAGTTTTTGTTAAGTGTTTTGAATTTTTAATTTTTTGGTCTATTTTTTGGGGGTTTTTGTGTAAAGTTATGGGTATAGAAGGGAAGTTGTTTGGGATCAGGGGTAGTTAGAAGTTACTCTAATAAACACTGTGAACTCCATTTTGGGTTTTAGTTTCAGTAGAAGCAGCATAAAGGTTCTATAGTAAATACTAAAGTTTATTTATAAATTTTGAGATACTGGATTATGGCAGGTGAAGGACTAAATGTTTGATGGGTATCAGGAGAATTTTGAAGAAGTTGTATTTTGACGCTTTTATATTAATAAAAATAATTATTATTACCGATCAAAAAAAATTGTGAACTTTCCAAAAATGTAAAAAAATTAGAAAGAATCCTTAATTTAAGCCCTAGGGAGTAGATTTATGAAGTGTTATTTTCAAACATCTGATCATAGATTAACTATTTAAGTTCAAAATTAAAAATGTAAAGAACAAACACCCTGTAGAATTTTGAGAGATTTCGAGATTTGCAAAAAAAATCAAAAAAAATTGTTGATCTGTCACCAAAATTTAAGATTTATAAAAATTATAAAAACATGATAACTTGCTCAAAAATATCTACATGAAGCTAATTTTTGGGGTGTAAGCTTATGAGATGATCTTTGACCTCCAGTAAAAAAACCCAAAAAACAATCGCAGTCATTTTGGAGATATGATTAAATCTTTTGAAATTACTAAAAATAGCATAATTCACTCAAAAATGTCGACTTGAATATAATTTTTGTAATGTAGGCTCTTGATATGATCCTTGACCTTGAGTAAAAAAATCAGAAAAAATTTGAAGTCATTCAAAATATATGATGAAATCTTTGGAAAATCCTAAGGTTTTGTCTTCAACCTGATCTGCAAAAGGTTAGTCTTAAAATTTTTAAACAAAACAACAAGATAAGGTTAGAAAACCTCAAAAAAAATAAAGATACAATAAGTATGTTCAATTCACATTGGGTTCACCAAATGTAGATTGGGTTACAATTCAAGGGAAAAGCATGAATCAATATTAGCAACCAAAAAACTATCTAATTCAAGCTGTGAAGACCCTAATCCAAAAATGAAGCACAAATGATAAATAGAAATCTAAATAATGAAGAAATAATACTCAATTCCTATTCCATAGTTGATTCATCTCCAATGCTCTTCTCCATTTTTCTTTATTTGTTTTTAAATTTGTAGTATGCAACTTGCATTGATGAGCTTGATGTCGATACAAGTTAGCTAGATCTCAAGATAGAAAGACCTCAAAGATTATGGTTGTTCAAGATGAACGATATGACAAGAAAAATATTGAAGATTGTGGTTAACCTTCAAATGAGAATGATGGCTTGCTTTTATAGAAATCACAATTCAAATGAAGGGCTAGGATTGATAGATTATGTATGATGATCAATAGATGAGATTAATTGAGAAGAACAAGAGGTAAGGAGAGGAAGAAGGGACCACAATCCAAGAAATTGGAATAAGAGATAGGGCTTAGCTAGAAAAGGGTAAATTAAATAATTGAAATAATTATTTAATCTAGGGAATGGTGAGATGAATAATTAAATAATAAAAATTATTATAGAAGAAGAGGTGGGTGTTAAAATATTAAATAATTAAAATAATTATTTAATAGAAGGTGGAGGGAAATGATAAATAACTAGCATATATATATATATAACTTATTAATAATATATACATAAACACCGAGAGATATCCTTCTCGAGGCATTTATTTTTTAATCAATTACTCATATAAAAGTGTAATAGATGCCTCAAGAAGGATATCTCTTGGAGTGTTTATATATATTAAATAATATATATGTGCTAGTAGCATTCACAACACGAAATAGAAGACAAAATTATTAGGATTAAGGTTAGGGTTAGAATTAGAGATCTAATTAGGATTAGGTTTGGGTTAGAATTAGGGTTAAGGCTAGGGTTAGGATTAGAGATAATATTAGGATGAAGGATAGGGTTAAGGTTCTGGTTAGGGTTAGAGATAACATTAGGGTTACTATAGGGGTTAAGGTTAGATAAAGAATTAGGGTTAAGGTTGGATAAAAAATTAGTGTTAAGGTTGGGAATAATTTTTGTGATCAGGAATTTAAGATTTCTAGATTAAGATATTATGATTATTAAACACAAAAACCCCAATCAACTACAAAGAACAAAGGAAACATAAGCATAAATAAAATGAAACAATGTTACCAGGTTCATGCATCCATTAGTTGATCTACGTAGTCCTTCTCCATTCTACTATAATTAATTAATGCCCTCATATTATAGGTATGCACTAACAAGCCTATGACTAAGACAAAAAAAAATATCAAAGTTTATTCTCAATAACACGACAGCATATATAATCTCTAGACTATGAAAATGATAAATAACAACATCCTTTTATATAGAGTTGAATGTGAAATGGATGATCGAGATTAAATTATTTTTTATTTCAATCAATGGCTGAAATTAGATGATACAAGGTAAGATAGAAATGAGACTGACGAAAGAATGAGGAAATTGACTGATTTTTACAAAAAATCACTTCAATTTGAGAGGGAATTTGCATTTTTAAATAATAGAAACATTATTTAATTTGCAAAAGGAAAAGACAAGTTAACTTTTTTATTATATAGAAATTTAATTCAAAAGGTGAGAGAAAAGATGATTCATTTAATTAAATAAAATTTAATTAGCTTGTGACAAAAAAAGCTAAAAGTGAATAATTAAATCATTAACATAATTATTTAATTATAGTGGAAAATGACAAATAATTAAATAAATATAAATTTAATTAATTATAGAAGTCAAAGATATTAGTGATGCAATTAAATAAATAACAATTTATTTAATTAATCAAAAGAGGACATAGAAGGATAAAAATGAATTAATTAAATAATTTAGATTATTTAATTAATAAAAGAATTTATGACATTAGATAATAATTAAAAATTAAGATTATTTAATTATCAAGGATGAAAAAGGGATTCTAATAAAGTCACATGCCTGGTGATAATTTTCAGTGTCTACATTTGCCCCTCTTTGATACAATGCAGTTTATCGCATTATGTCAAATAAATTTAGTCAACATGCCCCAATGTAAACAGGACGAGGAAGGATGACGAGGAGGTAATAGCATGCCCCCTCAAGAGGAAAGGCGGGTTCAAAGGACACGAGTGTGCTCTTGAAATGGATAAGAGGAAAATAGATAAGGAGAAGAAGAAATGTTAGCATGGGAGATATGGATTTTAGCATAGAAGACATGGATGTTAGCATAGAAGACATGGATGTTGAGATAGTGCTAGTTGAGATAATTTGTAGATATATATTTGGTTGGACAAGAATTTTGCATTTAATCATCATTGGGCAGTAAAATATGAAAAATGGACAAAAAACACCATGGTATGATATAGACTAAGGTGTCCAAGGTCATCCATCTGTAAAACATATAGTCACAGACAAGGAATGTCCTAACTCATACTAAGGACAAAGTTTCGCTAGTCTTTTTGTCAAGACAAACTGTAGACAACAATCAAATAAAAGATGAGTCATGAGACATCATTGCTTCTCTAAATCCTTCATGGGACATCCTCGAGGTGGCTAGTAACATGATCGAAGTAAATCCAAAAGAGAAGACAAAATAGACCAACAAGGTCAATAGTCATTTTGTTTGCCAGTAAGTGTTTGTCAGTGTTAAGGGACGAAGTGAGTGATGGGTAGACTATTTTGACAAGGCCTAGTTTCAGAGGAAGAAACATGTCATATAATACGTCAAGTTTGGTTTTGATCATGTAACTACCTATATAAACAAATGATGAAGTGTGATAGTGAAAAGGACTGGTTTCAGGAAGGACCCATCCTGTATAAGACCATTGGTTTTTATCAATTTGACTAGTTTGATTGATTTGACTTAGAGACTTGTTGGCTTGCTTATCTTGTTGATTCCAAATTTGTGTTTGAAGTGCAGATGATTATTTCATGTATGAGTTGACAATGTCCCATTTATTTTGACTGACCTGACAAACCCTAAAAGACTGACCTAGGGGGCCTCGGGGGCTCATCGACAGATGGCCTTGCCTATGTAGCAATGTGTAGAGACCTCGTATTTTGGAATGACCCTTAACTTTATTTCAATGACAAAGGACCAACTCATGATTTTATTTGACAACACCTAAAGGACTGACCTAATGCCTCTGGGTCACATCAAAAGATGGCCTTTCCTACGTCCAATCGCAGACACAACATAGTTTGACAATGACAAAGACTGACATGATTGAATTTGACTCTGTTTTTAGGATTTTTTGAAATTTATTTGAATGTTTTTGGGTTTTGACATGTTTTGATTTTTTTGGATTTTTGAAGTTTTATGATTTTTTTTGTGAATTTTTTTTTTCTTTTTTGAATGTTTTATGTTTTTGTCTTTTTCAAAGGTTTTGACTTTTATTTTTTTTGATATAGTGACCTCCAACAACAAGTGTAGGATCCAATGAAGACATAGGTCCTGTATTTGCCCCCAGTCAGGTATAAGACTAGTTTATTAGGAGTGGAATGGGATAGGCATTATAGAAGGTGAAAAGACACATGATGTAAACCTTTATTACGGAAGACATGAAGATAATGGATTTATTATGAAAGATCGGTGATTATAAATATTATGGTGAATGCATGTGAGTGAAACCTACAAGAAAGCACACACAAGAATCCAAGGACAACCATGATCTTGCTCCTAGTCAATTTGAAACCCAATTGATAGACGATGATGAAGATGATGATGTTGTTTGACGTGGGAAGGACACATCCCAAAATAATGTGAGTACGACGATTATGTGACTAAAGGATAAATATTTACAGCAAGTTTAGAGAAAAAGACAATGAATGTGTTGGATGATGCACGAGGATGCATAGCAAGATTGTATGGATTAGGCTGGTTGCATTTGGAATGACTTGGTTAAGATTAAATGCACCAGGATGATGAAGGGATGTTGGATAGGTGGTTTATAATCCTTAGACCATTGACAAGGGAAAACCAAGACATGTGATAGGTATGAAAGGATGATGGGTGGCTTTGGTAAAAGATAGGAGACATGAGGATTATTGGCTGGAAGAATTATCATTTGGTCTCCAAGGACTATGTCGCATAAGAATAATTTGTTTTCTCCATGGTATGGGTTTGGATAATTCTATGAAGGCAATGACATGATATTTTATGGACAATGTATGACCAAAGGATAGACATGTCAAGAGTTTTCCCAAAGCATGATTTATGTTTGTACCCCAGTCTTTATCAAGATCAGAGTAGGTGGGAAAATAGATTGGGAATTATATGGGTTAAATAGATGGATGGAAATGTCATAAGAAATGGCATGCGAAGGGTATGGGAGATGAGGCAACTTGCCCCCAAATGTAATGGTCCACATAGATAATTGCTCTTATGCATGCCACCTATTTGCCAAGTTTTCATCATGGTACTTAGCCAAAGCGCCATAAAAATGGTTTTCACTATTGGATGAGATTTTTCTCTTTACTATTTTCTTGAAAAAATTTATGTCACCAAAACGCCTATTTTCCATGTTTTCATTAAGGCGACAATTTTTTGAATTTTCAAATTTTTTGGTATTTTTGATATTTCCAGATGGCCTTGCTATTTTAGTTAATCACTGAATGTTCTGAATCCATGAATGGTGCTGATGTAGAGACTGGGGCCATGATATGCCAATAATGACCTTTATGAATTAGTTTCCTTGTTAGGATCATAGCGCTTGCATACAACTGATCGATGTTATTTTGATTCTCTTTGATATTCGGGTTAGCCTTATTGGTATACACACATCATGATAGAGTTCCATGAGAGTCCTTATGATAAAGAGTTATTGCCAAGATGTGACAGATTTGTGACTTAGGATTTTTAGACTTTAGGTGAGATGTAGGATTATGATGGATGATGGTAGATGGTAGATGTGTTTGGTAATTTAGATGTAGGAATTTTCATTCACCAAACTTGGGATGGTGGATGATGGAGTTTGGAATTTTGATTGGGATAGTGTTTGGAACCAACACTTTTATATGCCTTGTGTGATGACCATTTTGAAGGAGGTGGACATTTTTTATATGTGGGAAACCTCTTTTCTTGTGGCTCCACATTTTCATCTTTTGAACTATTTTCTTTGCTTGATCCATTTTTCTTTGGGATCCATTTTAAATTTATTCGTCCACTTGGATTTTTTTATTCAATGGCCTTTGATATTTGATTTTGAGCTTTGGACTTGTAAGACTTTTATTTTTGTTGGTTCCATTTGATGGGTTTAATTATGTTGGAATGATGGTTTATGGTGTGGATGGAAGGAATGTTGGCAACAACCTTATGACAAGGACTACTCACGGCACCCATTTAGATATTTGTATTGGATAAAGTGTCCCCTAGTATCATGGGGATATCACTAACATCATTTTTTTATTGATTGGAGAATACATTGAAAGGATTTATATATTTGGCCTTGTCACCCTTGGTTTGAGTACTTTTTTGCAATGTCAAATTGATTCCCCGTATTGGCTCTCTTTGGGGATGCATGTTTCTTGTAGACATGGTGAGAATTATATCTCCAAAGGTAGACTACAAAAAGGAACAACAAGGATGGAATAAGACAATTAGTTTCATCATTACCAACAAGGGTAATGATTGGACAATGAAAAACATACACACAATATAATATATACAAGGAAAAAAACTTATTACTTACAAGAATTAATGCTTAATCCGTAGTGTCATGAACCAACAACTCCATGAGCTCTTTGGATAAACTATTGAGATAACATTCATTATGACTATACTCTTTAGAAAATGTATATGACCATTGCACAAGCCATACTCTTCTCCAATTTGAGCATTTGAGTATCATCCCATCATCCCATTATGATCTTCCCACATTAAATCTTTGATATTCTCCACTTTTGTAACTTTATATGGCCCAACACACAAGGGATTAAACTTCCCATGTTTTCTTGTATCCAATAATTTTCAGTTGCATAGAGTGTAAATTGTACTTGGCCTCATAATGACTTCAACATTATATTGATAATGAGTAGATATCATTTTTAATTCAAGTTTAAGTGCTTTAATATTTGAAGCATCATCTACAAAATTTTTAGATTTTTCATTCTACATGAAGACCTTGTCACTATCTTGGAAGTCTCTTGGATGTGCTTTCTTGTCAAGAAAATGCCTCATTTTTTTCTTATGTGACAAGATCTTACTATGATAGGCTCTTTTACCCTCATTCATTTCTATCATTTCTAATATTGTGTGAGAAATAGTATCATTCCTTTCTTCTTTAACATCATGCAAAAATATATGGGCTAGCAACTCCAAGTTATTTGGAATACTCCTATGGTGCATACTTTTACTTATCATCATGTAAATACATGTTGATCAATGCAATGGGATGATCATATCTATCATTATCCTCATGAGGAGAAACAAAAATAGTAGTATAGAATGAAGAAGAGGGCAGAAGTTGGAAGGGCTCAAAATAATTTGGACTTACCAAGATTGGTGCTTCTTAAAGAGATTATTTGGTTTCCACATAAGCTTCTACTAGTTCCTCAATCCATGTGACTGATTTTTCGTTCATATTATAAATGGGAGCAAGGAAAAGGAGAGAATCAATAGTTTCCTTGATCTTGTTAATAATGGTATCTAAAGAGAAATTTAGGACCAACATCAAAGGATGTCATTTTATTTGTGATTTTGTAGTTGTCCTCAATAATGTGGTGCACCTTCGCATCCTTGTATCAATTGAGTGCTGAAACAAAAAATGGAATATTAGCATATGATAGGTACATTTTATCACATTCAAAGGTCAAGTCATTTAGAGTAGAAACAAAATGCATGATTTGAATATAAGAAGGATCATCCTCACCCCTTATTTTTTCCTTCTCCTTATTTACAGATTGTCCTTTTAGTGGCTAGGAGAAAATTAGTTGTGTCTCATCATTTGAAATTTCCCCTTCTAGAAAATGTGCAAAACTTGATTATACAACATATTCATGAGATTTTTGCATATATTTACTCTTTATTATCCATTATTATACTAGATTCTTCTTTATCTTCATCAACTTCTTAGTAGCATTGTTTTTCCTTATGTCATTTTCTACCCTTTTCTTCTCCTTTTCAATACTCAAGTTAGTACTATTTGGGATAACATCAGTTGTGGATATATGAAAATGTGGATCACAAATATCAACAATGCAAAACTCAAACTCTCACAATAATGCAATGAAGTTCAAGATCTTGGTTTAGAATATAGAATTTAGATAACAAGCACAGTCATCATAGATAAGATCTTGATTTGCTTCATTGTTTGTTGCTCTTCAAAATAGCAAACTATGAAAGAACAATAATGATATGATGCAATGATAATGATAACTAATACCTGTGCTTGATAAATGAAAATGATAAATTATTGATAATGCTTGAATGCATGAATCCTTGAATGCTTGATAGTGCTTGATAATGCTTGAATACTTGAATCTTTGATAATGTTTGAATATATTTTATCATAAAAGAGCTAGGGGGTTTGAATGAAACAAAAGCTTCTTATTTATATGCTTTACTTGGAATTTGATCAATGGTGGAGATTGATTTGCAAGATCAATGGATAGAAAAATTCAAGATAGGGTAAGCCCAAAATTTTGAATTTTTGAAGGGAATTAAAAAGAGGAGTGTGAGATAATTAAAGAGGAAAAGATTTAGTTTAAATTAATTTATTTCAAAGAAGAGAGTTAGCTAATTAAATAATTTTTGAAATGATTTAATTATAAAAGAAAATATTTAATTTAAATAAATTATTTTTAATTTATTTAAAAGAGGAGTGTTATCTAATTAAATATTTTTTGGAAATTATTTAATTATAGAGGAAAATATTTAATTTAAATAGATTATTTTTAATTTATTTTAAAAAGGAGTGTTAGCTAATTAAATCATTTTTAAAAATTATTTAAAAATAAATTTGATTTTAATTTTCATTATGTTGGAGGGAAAAATGATAAGAGATGAAATAATTAAATAATTAAAAATTATTTAATTAATATAGATATGATAAAAAGATTAAGATAATTAAATAATTAAAAAATTCAAATTAGTATGGATGAAAAGAGGAAAATGATAGCTTAATTAAATAGTTAAAAATTGTTTAATTAATATAGATATAAGAAATGACAAGATGAAGATGATAGCCATTTTTAGGTGTCTACATTTTTCCCCTCTTTGAGACAATGTGGTTTATAGCATTGTTTCAAAGTTTTTTTTAATTACGATGCCCCAGCATGCCCCTGTAGACCAAGGGATGGAGGACATGATGCCCCCTCGAGAGATCACCCAAAGAAAACAATATTTTGGTCGAGCTCGCAACAAGAAGGATTGTGTATGATGTTATTTATGTTATTATGATTATGATTTATGCACATGTTATGATAATGATACTATGGTGCATGCTAACACTTTTGAATGTCGTGAAACCAATCTCCACCAAGGATCAAATATCAAAATGAAACCTATAAAGAGAAGATGCAACAAAAATATGATATGCAAAATGCAAAGCAACAAACAAAGAAAAATAAGACATGTTGTTACTTTGAAGAGGAACCTTAGCAAGTGGGTATTGCTTGTCATTTACCCAAATTGCATACACACAACACACATGTGAACATAAAAAGAAAGAAATGTCATGTCTAAACCCAAGTTTTTCTAAACACATTAAGATATAGGCCTTCATCGAGTAAATAGGAGACAAAAGAAAGTCAAACATTCCAAAGAAGACACTCATTCTATGACCCAAGTTGCTCTAAGAATATTAGGATAGGATTTCATCAATCAAATAGGATAGAAAGATAAAACCAAGAAACCAAAAGAAAGGCAACGAAGAAAAAAAAATCAACAACCAACATATTTCTTGTCAATAGAAGCTCATATTTGATAAGATAAGGCCCATTGTAGGAAGGATACATCCGTTAAGACTAGAAATTTATTTTGATAATGCCCATCATAGGAAAGATAATTCCATTAGGACATGAATTTTTTTTAATAGTTATATCAAATAGGTATGGATTTATCATCGAGTGGAGCTAATGTTGTGAATATGGATGATATTTTAGGTAAGGTAATTTCAAATTTTTTTAAGGTGGGAAACCCTGCTTCTGGGGTTGGCATTAATGGTGGAGGTCAGGCTGATGTTAGGAGGGTGTTGGACGATTGTCTTTCGGATGGGACAACTTGTGGGTCCTCTTTGTTGGGTAACTCAAAATTCCTTCCTCTTTTTGGTGGTCTAAGACCTGATGGTACTTACTTGGTCAAGGTGGGGTCTCTTTCTATGGCTCCTAAGGCTTTTGTGGTCTCTGAAGTTGCTCAACAAGTTGTTGCCTCATTGGAGGAAAAGACTTGGTCAAATTTGTTTGGTGTGAAACTTAAGGAGAAGAGTTCCTCGCCTCCGGTGGACTTCTTTGTTGACCCATCTACTAGTGAATATTTTGTCTCTGTGTTGGATTGTATTATTGACAAGGGAATTCTTTCCATGGAGCAGTCGTTGGTCAATAAGTTTGTAGGACCCTGTCCTAATATTGACCTATTTTGCGACCTGTCTAAGAATCGGTGACATCTGAAGGGTCGGATTAAGGTAGCGACCCTTGTGAATGGCTTCTTCTCTTTTTCATTATCTTGTGAAGAATATTTGTTGAAGGTCTTAGTGGGGGGCCTTGGCTTATTGGAAAATCTACTTTGGTGTTGAAGAAATGGGAGGCAGGTTTCTCTCTGAGTTCCTGTTCTTTTGATTCAGCTCCTATGTGGTTTCGCTTGCCTGGGCTTCCTCTCAAATTTTGGGATGAGCAATTCATCAAAGGTATTGTGTCTACCTTTGGATGCTTTTTATCTATTGATAATTTGACTGCTTCATGACATCGGCTTTTCTATGCTTGGTTGTGTGTGATTTTGGATCTAACCACGAATCTCCTATCTTTGATGAAGATTAATTCTAAGTTGGGAGTTTGGGAGCAAGCGATTGAGTTTGATTCAATCCCATTTTCCTATTTTCATTGCAAGAAGGTGGGTCAGTGGGTGAAGAAGTGCCCTCTGAAGCCTAAGGTGCCTCCCCAAAAGGTTTTGGCCCCTTTCCAAAAGGACTCGGTGTCGGCCAAAGTTTGGAAGGAGATTGGGAAACGTCCTAATTTTGGGGAAGTGATAAGTTTAGTTGAGCCTTTGGTGGAGGTGGTGATTGATGGTCAACCTCTCAGTGCCTCTATTTTAGCTGCTAGTTTGGAACCTGGTGTTTTGGGGGAGACTCTTGTTAAGAGTGATCTTTAATCTTTTGTTGACCCTGTTAGAATCAACCCTATTAAGGAAGTTTTATCTGAGGAGGGTGAGGTCAAGGTCTCATGTGGCGAGGAGAATGTTTTGGATCTGGTGGAGGAGGCTAGTGCTAAGTCTTTGGCTCTTGTTGTTGCTCAGCCAGAGAAGGTGACTCCTTTTGAAGATGGTCCCAGATGTTTTGTTTTTAACATCCAAGGAGGATTTATCAAGTTCCCTGATGGTGGAACCAGTTGTGGTCCCAAAGGATATTCCTTTGGAAGATTTATTGGTGGAGACTATTGTGTTAGAGAAATTATGCTCACCTCTTCTATTAATATTTGTAACTCTTATGATTCTCAAGGAGAGGAGATGAGGATTCCTATTTCCTATGCTTCTAAATCTCATAATAAGAAGAAATCTACTCCTTTTGTGGTGGGAATGGATATGATGAACTGACTGAAATTGGATTGTGGTTTGGAGTCATGGGGTAGAGGAAGGCCTTCTTTGCAGAAAGTTCGGGAGAGGGAAAGAAAATAAGATATTGTTGATGGTTCGCAAGCTACGCTGCTTGAGATGGGCCTGACAGGTCCCTTGTAGAATCTTATATGAAGATCCTCTCTTGGAACATAAAGCAGGATCTTCTTGCAAATCTTGTGAGAGATCATCGTCTCGATATCATTTTGATTTGGGAGACTAAGATGGGTGTTGAGAAAGTTGAAAAAATTAAGAATATATTTTTTAAGGACTATGGTTGTCAATCGTTTGATTCTAATGGTTCTTTTGGAGGGATGACAAATTTTTGAAATCCTAAGGTAGTTTCTGGCTCTGCTTTGTTTGCTTTTGATAATAATGTGGCTACCTCTTTTTCATGTCTCGAGGACAAGTTCTCTTGGGTGTTGTCGAATATTTATGCTCCTAATTTGAAAAGTGCACGAAATCATTTTTGGGGGGAGTCTGAATACCTTTAAAGTTCAATTCTCTTTTCAGAATTGGTTGGTGATGGGAGACTATAATACCCCGCTTAATGATTTTGATAAGTTTGGGGGTTCCCAGGTTGCGGATGATAGTTGTTATGATCTTATGAACTTCATCAATGCTAATTTATTGTTGGATTTAGACTTGGGTGGTACATCCTATACCTGGTCCAATAGGCATGTTGGGGATGCTCTCATCCAGGTTAAGTTGGATCAAACCCTTATTTCTCCTAATTGGTTGCAAAAAAAATCTTGTTCTATTTTTGGTCTTACCAAGATTGGATCGAATCATTTTCCTATATCCTTGAATACCGAGCTAATAGGGCGTAAAAATTCCTTTCTGTTTAGATTTGAAATAATGTGGACTACCCACCCGAAGTTGCGTTCCAAAATTGTTAAGTGGTGGAATATTAATATTGATGGCTCATTCATGTATAAAGTTGCTAAGAAGCTTGCTTCTATTAAGCAGAACTTGATCCAGTGGAACAAGTCTTGTTTTGGAAATATCTTTAAGGAGAAATCGAAGCTCAAGGAAAAATTGGATATTTTGTAGTAAAGAATGCAGGCTTCTGGGAATGATTTGTCACTTCTTCAAGATGAAAGTGTCCTTCTAGCTATTCTACATAATATTGTAGCTAAGAAGGAGGAGTTCTGGAAGTAAAGGTTTAGAGCTATCTGGCTTCGTAGTGGGGATAAAACTACTCATTTTTCCATCTAACAAATTTAAAGAATAGATCCTCTAATAGGATATCTAAAATTGTTGTGAATAATACTTCTCTTGAAGAGGATGATGATATTCTATTTGATATTCGATCTTTCTTTGAGGACCTTCCTTCAGAAGATCACCCTCTTGATCTATTTGCCAACAGGGCTTTCTTAATGTTATCCCTAACTTGGTGTCAGAGGAGGAGAATAGGGGCTTGGTTGGTATTCCGTCTAATGAGGAAATTAGAAAGGTTGTGTTCTCTTTTGAAGGAAACAAATCTCTAGGGTCAGATGGGTTTCCAATGCTATTCTTTCAATCTTATTGGGATATTATTGCCAAGGATGTGATCAATGCCACTAAAGAGTTCTTTGGGAGTAGCCAGCTTCTTAAGGAATTGAACTCAATATTTATTGTGTTCATTCCTAAAAAGCCTGGGGTTGATCATTTTGGTGATTCCAGGCCCATCATTTTATGTAATTCTATCTATAAGATTTTTTCTAAAGTGCTTGCTTCAAGGTAACGAAGAGTCCTTCCTAAGTTTATCTCACCTCAACAGAATGGTTTTGTGTCAAGTAGGCAGATTTTAGATTCAATTCTCATGGTGCATGAGAATATTCACTCTCTCAAAGTTAACAAGAAACCTGCGCTCATTTTAAAGTTGGATTTGGTGAAAGCCTATGATCAAGTGAACTGGCATTTCCTTTGCAATATCATGAAGGTGTTTGGCTTCTCAGATCGGATTCTACAATTAGTTGGGTAATTAATTTCTTCACCTTCATTATCGATGCTTGTCAATGGTTCGCCTTCTGCCTTTTTCAAAAGTTCTCGTGGGTTGTGGCAAGGGGATCCCATATCTCCTTTTCTCTTTATCATTATGGTGGAGTCTTTGGGAATATTTCTTCTCCAGGCGGTTTCTAATGGGGCCTTCAAAGGCCTTTATCCATATTCATGAGAACTTTGTTCCTTTCATCAATAATTTGTTGATGAAATTGTTATTCTTGCTAAGGCTTCAGTTGTTGCAGCTAAATCTATCCATCCTATTCTTTAGTAGTGTTATGCCTTGCATAACCACCCCATCTTTTGCCTTGGTCAAAATGGGTCCCCCTCTTCTATTTTTGGTCCTTGGTTGTTTTTCAACAAAGTTTGGAGTTGTTCTTTCTTCCAACACTTTGTTTTCTTTTGTTCTGTCGGAATCGGAACAGGATCAGAATCGGGATTTGAAACTTATTTTTTGAGTTTCATTCCCTAACTCCATTCCCGATTCTGATCCCACTCGTCTCTTGGTTTGGTCTCTTTGGTCTGTCTTGTTTTTCTTTCACAGAGCCAAAGCTAGAATGGATATTAAGTTTGGGATTTACACGAAGTTCCAAAATTGTTTCCATCCTACCTCTGCCTCCGCCTTTTTGGTTTTGTTTATTTCGACTTGGGATCGATACTGATTACCTTGTTCCGAACTCGATGTTTTCTTTTTGGTTCTTTCTTTCTTTTTCTTCATTGTTGGCGGAACTGGAACCAGTACCGGAACCGGAACCAAACTTGAAACTTGGACAAAGTTTCCAAACCTGGGTATCATCCCACTTCTGGTCCCACCTATCTTGTTGTTGTCTAACTTTACTTCAATCGCACAATAGTCTTGTGCATGTTCCCTCTGTGATTCCGCATTAATGGCATTAATTACAAGTACCTCACACATATGAAATTAGATTTTAACCTTAATTAAGGTTAACTCACTGGTTATTATCACTGTTTAACGAGTAAAATCGAACCAAAGCTGCGATAGACCATTTGGGAGCACGATTCAATCGAAGGCAAAGAATTTTGCGCATGGATTTGCATCAAGGGCCACCCTATTGGATTGTGTTTCGAGGTAGGGTTTTTGTTCTTCGTTTTATTTGCTACCGTTCGTGGTGTGTTGTTTGGTCTGTTGATTTTCGCGGGGTTCATAAATCTTTCCATTTGAATCCTTGTTGTTTGCTTTGTTTTTCTTCTCTTTTGTTTTGCTTTATTTTCCTTGTCTTCGGTTCGTCTTTTATTTATTGTTTGTTGTTTTTTCTCATTTGTTTTTACTTTGCAATGGTCATTTTCATGTTTCTTCGCATCTGTACCATTGTGCCCTGGGTTTTGTGGGTGTCAATCATATGCTACATGTTTTTGTGGTATTCTTTGATCCGTTACTTTACCTAGCGGTTCTTTTGTGTATCGACTTGTTGATTTCAAGTAGGGTTACCCTAATTGTTTAAGTTGAGGGGTTTTTATAAACTAGGGTTTTTGCACATCTCTGCTTAGTTTAAAAATTGTGCCCTAGTTGTTGTGTTTCCTCTTGGTCGTATGGGGATGGTTTCATACTATTATTTTAAGCTTCCTTGGCTTGTCAGGTGACCTCGTTTTTAGGCTATGATGTCATTTGTTCTCCTGTTGAAATTTCTAATGACGTCATGGTTGTTTTTAACCAGGGGTCGGATCTAGGATTGATTTCATTCTCAAACCTTGGTTTGCAATGGATGTCGAATCCGTCTTCGAGCCCGCTTTCGAGGGGTTATAGATTATCAAAATATCTTTCACATCGTTGGAATGGGAAGTGGAACAGGATATAAATTTGAAACTTCTTCATTGTACCAAGTCAATTTCCATTCTGATCCTGGTCTCGATTACCATTTTGACTCCCTCTCTGATCCCGCTATATGGTTTGTTGTGAGTTCAATGTCCATTCCAGTCCCGACACCGACGGTGCTTTAAATGCTTTTTAGGGATGTCTTCTGCCTGGTCCCGCCTCCAGTGTATATGAAAGGTGAGATCTCTGACCTGGTTTTTCATACTTCTTGTGGATCTAATCTTGGGTTTTTGTTGCAGAAATTAAAGGATGTCAGGAGCATCAAGTGAGGCTTCTCAAAGGAATCAACCTGCGGAAACTTCAAAACTAGGAGGAAAGCCTAAAAAGGTTAAGCCAGTACAACTCCCTTATACCTTGAGGTATAATCATCGGGGTCTTGCCATCACTGCCAGTAAAGTGGATTATGATTGAGCAGACATAACTGATACCATATGGGGTCCGTTCCATTGTGAAGAATTGTATGCTGAAACATTTTTTGAAGAGGTAATAGGGAGGACCCAAAGAATAGTTAAATCTGGCTTGGCTCATATCACTATATTTCCTCTATCAATCCAATGTCCTGAATTAATAATGACGGCAGCTGGAGCCTATAATCCTGCTACTAGATAGTGTGTGGATTCGCAAGGGAATGTCATCATTGATTTAACTCCTCAAATGTTTCAATTTATGTTCAATGTGCCCAATCCAAAGAATCCTAAGCAACTCAATGAGGCGGAGGCTTTGAAATGTATAGTAATCATAAGGAAGCCAAAAAAACTCATTTGAATAAGAAATGGATGAGAATTGAGAAAAAGTCTAGTTAAGCTCCCAGATCAGCCTAAAAGGGCAGAATTCTACAAGGAGGTTGGGGACATAATAATGATGTTATCCAGAGTGTTCGAAAAAAGGGACGCTCTTCACTTTAAAGAATGGATGTTCCCATTCATTCAGAAAATCCTAGATGGTAGGCAACAATTTGATTGGCCCATGATTGTGTCTGAAAGCATACACAACCAAATGATTAGAGTGAGAGAAACCAAGAGTTTCTTTATGACCTCTTATGTCATTTATGCAGCAGCAAGGAGAGGCATTTTTCTAGGTTTAAACAGAGTGGGGATTTTGGGAGAAGTTGATGGACATAACAAGGTATGGAGTCATTATGATCAGCTCACCTTGCAGAATTCTAAACTACATTATAGAAGGGTTAATGACAAATTTTTATATGTCATTATTAACCAGTTTATGAGAGATGTAGAATATAGATTGAGCCAGGAGGCCATGGCATTCATCACAGAGTGGGGATATTGGTTTATCCAATACCCCAAGCTTACTTATTTCAGGATGGCTGGATTTGATTGTCACCCTCACCTACTCCCTATATGCTACAACAATAGGATTGTTTTAATGGAATTCATTTATCAAGCCTTGGGGGTTAATTATGAAATTTGGTATAAAGTATAAGTCTGGTTGTCATAAGTTCCCCATGAAGTTTGGTGAATATAGTTGTCCACACCTTGTGGGAGCTAAGTTTGTTTGCAATGAATTTATGCATCTAAAGTTGGGCCTGTACACCGCTAGGAAACACTTTGATCCAAAGAATAAGATGAATGGTTTGCTTGCTTCTATTTTTTATAAGCACTTCAATCTATTAGAAGACTTTTGGAGTGATCTTCAGGATGAGTATGACTTAAGGAAAAGAAATTATGAAAGGTTGCCTATCCCACTCATGGTGGAGTATGGGGTCAAGGTGGAAATTCCTGAAACACTATCAGATGATGGGGTGGTTCTGGATCCCCTATATGAGGCATAAAATATAGGTACCAAGAGCTTAGATCTTGTAGATTGGGGTATGGAGGAAACAATAGATATTAAGTAGATAGCAAGACCAATGTTGGATAGAAGCATCCAATGGGTCATGCTAAGAACCAAGGAGCCTGGGGGTCAAACTTCCAGGAAAAGAAAATGTGCAAGTACCACTCAAGGGAACAAGAGAATGAAGAGAAGAATGCCTCCCAAGGAACCCTTGGAATTCTTCCCTCCTGACATAAAGGAATTTGAACTTGAAGTTTCGGCTCAAGATTTACTTGAAGTACATGAAGAAGAAGTCCCAATAGGACCTATGGCCTCAACATCAGTTGTGGGTGAGTCGCCTACTCAACTCCCTCCTATAGAGCAGCCAACTAGAGAAATGCCTAGGGGGACTCTCCATAAAAAAGTTGAAACTTTAAAGGGAAAGGGAGTTGAGGTAGAAATCCATGATATAGGGACAGAATCTGAGGATACTCTATCGGATAAGGAGACACTAGAGGAGACGCCTCTTGATGAAATTAAGGATGCAACAATTGACCATGTTTTGCCAAAGGAGGACCAATGGACATTGTTTGAAGAAGCTAAGAGAGAATCAAATGAAAAGGCACAAGCTGAAGCATTGCGTAAACAACAAGATTCAGATGCCAAGGCACAAGTTGAACGCTTGCAAAAGGAAATGGATGCAAAGGCACAAGTTGATGCATTACTCCAGCAACAACAATTAGAGGCCAAACAAAAATCTAATGAATTGGCCAAGCAGCAGTAGCAAAAGGAGCAGGAGCTCAGAGTAAAGGAGGAAAATGACAAGTTAGAAATGCTACAAAAGATCCATAATCTTGAAGAAGGAAAGGCTAAACAAAGAAGAGAAAGGGAATCCCTTGAGACTAAATTTAAAATTGTTGAAGAGTCCTATAAGAAAAGAGAGGAAGAAGAACGCTTGCAAAAGGAAAAAAGATGTTGAAGAGCTTGCTAAGCAACAACAAAAGGAAAAGGAAGCATGGGACAAGCTCAAAGACTTGGAGGGAGAGAGAGATAAATTGCTTGAAGAGAAGAGGTTGGAGGAAGAACGTTTGAAAAAGGAACGAGAAGATAAAAGGTTGTAGGAGCAGAAGGATAAGGAAGAGATCAAGAGGGTTGCACAAGAGAATGCAAAAAAGGAACAGCAAAATATGCAGGAGGTTGATTCTCAACCTAAAGCTACTTTATTGCAGCCACTATCTTCTATTACTATTGCCTCTTCCTCTACAATGATGGCTACCACTCCCAGTGCTCCTACATGGTTAAAGTTGGATCTTGAGAAGAAGCAAATAGCTCCACCATAGCCTCTTAATTGGGAAGAAATGATGAAGGAGATAGAAAAGGAGAGACCAAAGAAAAAGGTTAGATTTATTCATTCCACAAGGCTCATGGAGGTAGAAGAGATCATTGCAGAATGTGCAATCTTAGTGGTGGACAAGGATAGAGGAGATAACCAAGTGACTGATTATCAACTGGGTATAGTCAATTTGGGGAGGCCTACAAGGAATCAACAAATGAATCTGATTGATGTTGTAGCTTCATCCACAAAGTCCAGAATGATCAAAGATAAACAAAGAAAGGATGAGCTTAAGGCTCAATTGGATCAACTGCATAGTTTCTTAAGAGATGTTTCCACTCCCAGGTCACAACAAATTGTTTCCTTGGAAACGTCAGTCTTACTCAACAGAAGGGAAGTTGATGGTTTAGTACAAATGAGGAGTAAGTCTGGGATGTTGGATAGATGGATCGATAAGCTTAACCAAGAAGTGGGTGAAGTGCTGGTAAATAGTTTTGAAATTCATAAAATAGCACTTGAGTTGATAGAAGAAATGGTTCATCACACTAAAACTTTAGGAGAGCAGGAGGAGGAATATAAGGGGTATGTTTAGAAAATAAAAGATATCAGTAAGTTTCCAAAGTCAACTCTTCTAGAGCAATCAATCCTCGAAGAAGATAATGTCGATTTCTTGGAAAGAGCCTCAAACATAATCCGGTTTAGGTCTAATTTCATATATAAACATAGGAATGAAATTCAAGATGCTAGTAAGGACTTGAATGAGAAGCTTGGTGAACTAGAAGCTATAGTAGCCATTTTAGTCAAGGTAGACATACCAGTTAAGGAGGGCATGCCTTTGAATCAATTAAAGGAGAAATGGAACAATAGGTTTCAGGAGGTCATGCAGAAAGAGGATGATGGAGAGGACTTATTGTTGGATAGACTAATGAATATTAAAGAAGAGGTGAAAGAAGTTAGGAGGGAGTTGACCAAATTAAAAGATATGAAGGAATTTTCCTCAGCAGAGTTGAAAATAATTAAATTTGAAGACAGTCGGGTCGATGGGCTTGATGTGGATATCCTTCAACAAGTGTTCTCCAGTTATGATGAATATCTTCTTGAGAAAACTACGCAGGAGTGTTTTGGTAGAAAAATGATCTATTTTGGGCACATAACTTCCCCTTTTCTCTCCTACTTCACAAGGCAATCAACATTTGAACTAAAGATCATCCAATCTAAGTTTCTTGATGAGGTTTCAGTTCCTTGATTAGTGGATCTCAATTTTTGATTGAGAGGGATTTATGCATAGCATGTATATATGTACTTTTGAGCTCCATATTGTAAAGGTCAGCTAATGAAAGTAGAATTGGCGACCTGATGATAGGAGATAGGATTTTTATAGTTTTGAGCAAAGATACTTTTTAATTTTATGTTTAATTTTGGTACACTTTTTATATAGTTTTATGTTGGAATTGAACTTCTTGGATGAGGTTAATGAACCATAATCAGTTTGTATGCCAGTGATTTTGTTGTGCATAAATGTTTCTTATTTGATTTGAATCAATAGGGGAAACCAGATTTTAAAGATTATTTCATTAAATTGTCTATGAATGGAATTGTTATATGTCTGTTGATCTATATTATTGGCAACGAATGAGGAGTTTGTTTTGAATCTTGTGGTAATTTGATGAATGATTGTGATGATTAAACTAAGCATTGTGAATGTATGCAATAGTATGGATTATTCTGTGAATTGCATCATGTTATGGTTTTGATCTGTTAAGAAACACTCGTTGTTAAGAATATATCTCTGGATGTTAAAGAATTTTGTTCATGTTTCACTGATTTGTGCCTAATCTATCTTTTTTCTATTTATTTAAACCCCCCTCATTAAATAGATTGATGAATCTGATAGCGTTTGTATACCTTACCACCAGCAAAGGCCCCTTGAATATTACAGTTGCATTGGCCAATTGAGTGACATCAGATAGTTGAGAACCAACTACCAAGACCTTGGAAGTTAGGCTACTATATGTTGTCTTTCTTTTTCAAGAGAAATAGAGTAGAAATATTAATTTTTATGTTGTTTGTGTCATTTTCACCATCAAAAAGTAGTATGAGGCGGCTTCTAGCCAGAATAGAACATCGTCAATTGAGGATTGCTAGTATTTTGGAATGTGGCATTAGGGAGCTTCCCTCAACCTATTTGGGGCTTCCTTTATGTTCTAATGGTGTTCTAGATTCCTTTTGGAATGGCATCATTGATAAGTTTCATTCAAAACTTACTAGTTGGAAGGGTGCCCTTCTTATCCAAGCTGGTAAAATTTAGTTGATCAAGTCGATTTTGAAGAATCTATCGGTCATGCCTTAAGCTTGTTCCAAATTCCTAGAAGGTTTTGGGAGAAGATTGAGGGTATTCATAAAATATTTTTGTGGTCTAGGGTGGAGGAGAAGAAAAGGTTACATTTTCTATCTTGGGAGGAGGTTTGTAGGCCGAAAGTCCAAGGTGGCTTAGGTCTGTGTAATCTAAAGGACTTTAATTCTTCCCTTATGACAAAACAGTTGTGGAATTTTCTTGTGAGTGACAAGGAATGGACTACTATTTACTCTTTGAAGTACTTGAGGGGGTGGATAAGTACAAATATTTTATGAGGGAGAATTTTGTTCCTCCCCAAGGATTTGTCCTTTGTAATTTCATTCCCAAAGCTCAATCTATTGTGGATGCTGGCCTGCGTTGGGTTTTTTGGAATATTAGGAGGATCTTGCTCTAGGAAGATTGGTGGATTGGTCATGGTCCATTGAAGGATAAACCTTGGGTGGCCCCATTCAAAGCCTTATGTATCAAGGAATGGGGTGTTTTTGTGTCTGATTATATTCTTCAAGGTAATTGGACTAGACTTGATTTGGTTAACAGGGATTTGGAACCTCTCTTTATGTTCCTTTCTATGATTCACATCCATGTTGATTCCCCTAATGACTCTATGGTGTGGAGGTTTGCTCCTAATGGTAATTTTTTGTTTCTCCAGCCTTCTCTTTTCAGACTCATTTGGTTGGCCCCCCTCCCTTTTGGGGTCGTCTGTGGAATGTGAAGCTTTTACCTAAAATTAATATATTCTTTTAGCTTTTGTGTCAAGATGAGATCTTGACTCTCAATAATCTCATGAAGAGGGGAATGTCTTTTTCGAACAGATTTTTCTTATGTAAAGAAATTTTTGAGGATTGTTATCATCTATTGGCTAGTTGCAGTTACACTTGGGATGTGTGGGTTCATATTTTTCAGCAATTGGAGATCTCTTGGGTGTTTCCTGCTTCTATCTCTGAATTATGGTTTCAATGGGTGGCTCCTACTCATAATTCACCTCTCTCAATTCTTTGGTCTCTTATCTTTGTTGCATTTGGCTTGGGGAGTGTGGAAGGAATGTAACAACCATGTTTTTCATCAACTGGAGCTCTCGCCTTCACCATTAAGAAAAATTTTCTCTCTAAATTCTCGATGCTCGCTTCCTTGGGTCTTAAGGTTGTTGTCTCTAATTATGACTTGTTAGTGGGAAATAGGTGGAATCTTTCTTGTGATCTTTCTACTCCGATGAAGAAGATTAAAGCTACTAGGGAGAGGGTTCATTAGAAAGCTCCCTCTTGTGGATGGTTCAAAGTTAACTTTGGCAATGCTTCAAAGGGGAATCTAAGGCCTGTTGGTTGTGGGGGTGTGTTACGTGATGAGAATGGTAGGTTTGTCTCTGTGGTGGTGCTCCCTTTGGGAATCCAGACAAACCACTTTGTAGAGGCATCATCAACCTATCATGGCCTTTTATTGGCTAAATATTATGGGGTCTCTAAACTTTGGAAAGGGGATTCCCTTAACATTATAAAGCTTCTTTTGAAGAGTAACTCGTTGTCATGGTCTATAGCCCATTTGATTAATGATTCCTTATCTATCATTAACACTTTTGATGAGGTGATAATTAATCACGTGTTCAAGGAAGCTAATTCATTGGCTAATGGGTTAGCTAATTTAGGAGTGATGGCTTGAATTAATTGGAATACTTATGGTTCCTTTCCACTTAATCTTCAAAACATATCCAGTCATGATCAGTTGTCATGTCAAGGATGCGGTTAAGAAGGGAGAAAGGCTATTTTATTTCTTCTTGAGTTGGTTTTTGCATGTCGATTTCAGTGCATGCTCTTTTAATAATCTCTTTTTAGATGTTCATGAGATTATGGGTTCGGATCTAAGGTATGGCAATACTTTGTTTAGCAAGCTCACGCATTTTGTGGGTATCTTTTTCTTTGCCTTGTGGCTTTTTCACCTAATTTTTCCTTTGCAAAAAATCAAGGAGTGGGTGGAATGTTGTTTTTTGCATGTCATCATGGGAGGTGCTCATTGCATAGTGGATATGAGCTCTTGTGAGGAGTTGAGCATAAATTAAAAAAAATTGGGAGCATCTAGAGAAGGGTGGTGCCTGCCCCTATTTGTTGAAGCTCCATGGTCTGAACCTTGAAGTGACAGAGGCTTTTGTCAGTGGGTGGAACAACAGGGTTTTACGCTACAAGGGTATGGAATTCAACATCAATGAAGAATTCATTGATGTTGAATCCAGAAATACATTACTATCATTGTTGAAGAATTCATTGATTCAAACAACATACACAGTTAAGTCTAGAAATGTTTATTACTATCATCAATGAAGAATTCATTGTTGAGGTTACTAGTCTTTCTTCCAAGGGAAGGAAATTTTACAGAGATAGGGTTGTGACCAAGACGACCTTAGCTAATTTCTTCAAAGGCGCTGAGAGGAAGAAGCTTAAATTTATTAGTAGCGGTGGGCATGCACACAAATCTATTAAGTCGCTTTGGAGGGACATTGCATTGGCCATTATGAAAAAATTTACTCTGGAGGGTAGGTATTATGTTATATATGGCTATCACTTCATGTTATTGAATCACTTCCTCCATAGCTCTTTGGTTTTGTTTCCTTTTTACCTCCTTCTTTCTATGGAAACAAGTATTGAGGATCATAGGAAGAAACCTAAGAAGGCTATTCTCCATGAAGGCCTTATGAATATAATTTTTGAGCACATTAAGTTGAAGATGGTTCCTATTTCTTCTAAGACCTCGGCTCAAAAAGGGTGGAAAAAATACTGGGTATGATACTAGTGAGTCGGAAGAGGAGTAGGAAGGGGATTCTCAGGAAGATGATTTTGATTATGAGGAACTCTCAAAGGAGGAGAGTGCGTCTATAGATTTTTTTGAGGATTTTGAAGCCTAGTCTAAGGGTTATGAAACTGATAATGAAATGAAGGAAGTCATGGTGCCTTTGGTGAAGAAGAATGTGAAGGGGAAGAAAAGATGCCCAAGGAAAGAGAAGCTTGTTGTCAAGTAGAAGGTGGATGATTCTAGAGTTGTGGAGAGTCCCTTTGTTCCTAATGTTAAGCATGTCTTAGGTGATGGCAATTCGAGGGATGTGGATAAGTCCCTTGTTCTTGACGTTAATCATGTCCCGAGTGATGGCCTTGAGGGTTTTGAGCATCCTATGGAGGGTATTGAGTAGGCAAATGAGGGAATTGTGTTTTTTAAGGGGATTGGCCCTAACCAGGTTAATTTAGATTCTCTTATTGGTGTTGAGCAGGCTAAGGGAAGTGATGTGAAGATGGAGTGGCTTGAAATTCTAGTGAACTTGATGAATATGCTTGATAAGCACCGTGTGAAAGTGGAGTTTATTGAAGTGGAGGATTCCCATATTGAGGAGGATTTGGAGGACAGAGAGGGGGCTCGGGAGGATCCTATCAAGAATGTTGGTTCTCATGTTGTCCCTCCGGTCAATTGGGATGATATTAACATGGACATATTTTGTAGAATGGCAGAGGATGAAACTCACAATTTTCTCTCGCTTGTGAAGTGGATTTTCTTGGAAGTGAAGGAGCTCAACATCCAACTTAAAAATTGGCAAGATGTTTGTGTTGTGTTAGTGTAGGGCAGCCAAAAGGAGTGGTCGATTAAAGGTAAGGTTAAGACTATGAATGTAATTCTTGATAGACTTGTTGTTGATGTTGATAGACTTGGTAAAAGTCATGAGGATAGGATAACCTCCTTGGAAATGGTTGTCCAAAATACTATTGAGGAGAGGTTTATAAATATGGAGGAAAGAATTACCAAGATTAGTGATGATTTGCAGACTTTTGTTAGTATTAGTAACAAGTCTTTGAAATCTAGTGCTAAGGGTCTCTTTATTTTAAATGAGAAAGCTATAAAGTGGATTGAAATGTCTTTGGATCTGAGAGAACATGAGAAGGCCATTGAGGAAGTCAACAGCATGAATTTGGAGGAGAAGATTGAGGATTTTGGCCCTAATATGGAGAAGAATTTAGAGGTTGGTATGTGCTTGAGAACGAGGAGCAAGACTAAGAAAAGGGTTGTCATTTTGTTTGAGGATCTGAAGGATGTGTTCAAGATGCATGAGGGGGTCATTGCTGAAAATATGGCCTCGGCCAATGTTCTTGATAAAATGTTTTAGTTTTGTTGTTGTTTTTTATTAGTCAGCCTTGTTGTTGATGTTTTGTTTTAGGGTTGTTGATGAGTTCTCTGGTTTTATCTTTAGTCAGCTTTTTATTTTTTGTGGGTTGTGGGTCTTATTGCTTTATTCTTTTTAGTAGATTCTCTCCATTGTTAAGGGTTTTGGGCCCCTTCAAAACCTGCTTTTCTTAATAAAAAACAAGCTATGTGAGCCAAAGATTTCGCTCAATAGATGACATTTATTTTTCTCATGATTTTTGTTAAAGCTCAATGTTTTTAATATTTGCATATGATCTCAAGATAAAAGAATCCAACTCAACACCTAGGTCAAGGGAAAGGTTCCCCTAGTTAGGTATAGCATAACTTATTATGGGATAGATGGACTCACTATGTTGTGATAGGTGGATAGGTGGATGATAGGAGAAGAGACCTCCAAGGATTATATTGCAAAAGAATGAGATATCCTTTACTAGAGGTATTTCTATTATGGATATAAGATAAAAAAGGATTCTTTGGATAAAAGGATGATGTCTAAAGGACATGGATTGTAAGGATTTGCATTGTCTAAAACATACTTGGACAAGGTTTTCCCCCAACTTTATCAAGACCAAAGTACAAAGGGTAAGGGGATGGATTAGATAGGATGAAGGATATTTAATGAAAGCTATAGATAGAATCGTCAAGATCAAGATAAGGGAGGAAGGATTTATTTGGAGTTAATGAGGGATATATGATGGAATGGATGCCTTAGGGGTGGATGAAGCTTTTTAACGAGCAAATTTGGATGTCCTTTTAGTTCTTGTTTTGATATTTCTTGTTTGGATAATTTTTTGGAGTAGGAACATCACATGAAAGGATATTTTTATCTTGACATGGGAGGGGATCACTACATGGAGTGAAAGATATGGGATCATGATGTGGAAGGGGATCATCGGATGGGATGGAAGTGAAAAAGATACCTTGCTCATGAGGTGACATGGAAGAGATACTTAAGGCTTGAGATTGAGGTGGATTATGAAGTGGAAGGAAGATTCTAGACCTTGAGATGGAAAGGATGCATTGGAAAGGATACTTTGATCTTGATTAAGAAGGGGATCATTAGATGTTATTTTTCCCTACATGTTACAACTATGTACTCAGGGATTGCATTTTTGACAGAAGAGATTCCTTCTACTCAAGCTATGGTGTAATCATATGGAACAGAAGCATAATTTTCTCCTTTAAGATTGTTATTTTTATTTGAAGGTTCCCCTCTTCCATGATTAGGGATAGGATTATTTAATATGTTGATACCATGATTAGGGATAGTATTCTTGAATATCTTGAGATCATCATTAGTTGAAGATTGATTATCTACACCAATATCAACTTGATCTATAAGATCTTGTATAAGATTTTTCAATTTGTAAAAATCGTAAGTCTTATGTCCCTTGATCCTATGGTACTCACAATATTCATTCCCCTTATACCATGTAGGTTAATACATGTCTCTTGATTTCTTACTTTTGGTAAGGTGATAATTTTAGCTTGGACTAAATTTTTTAATGTAGATTCAAGAGATTCCCCTAAAGGAGTGTATTGCCTTTTTGGAACATTGTTTTCCCTAGGTGGTCTTATACCACCTTGATTGCTTTGAGTATTTTTTGCTACCAATTGTAGGGTAGGTTGAACATTTTGAATTTATTTTACATCTACCACCCTATCATTGACAATGTTCTTGTTTTTAGTCCAAATCCTTGGTTTATATTTAGATGTTTAAGGGTTGTCTTTATGATCTTTAAAAAAATCTCAAGATCCTAATCAGTGAGAACTCTATTAATTTCCATTCATTTTTCAGTGATCTCATCAAAGGTACTGGCACATTGAATTCTTAGGTGAAAGGCCAATTTGTTGTTTATATTTTGGGTTAAAAAGTGAATAAGTTTCTTTTTTAGGAATAGGATAAGGGAATTTACTTTCCATGTTTCCCCACCTTTGTAAGAAGGAAATAAATGATTCCCCCTCATTTTTTTTTGCATTACATAGATCATTCATGGAGATTTCATGCTCAATGTTATATGAAAAATGTGTAATGAATTTATCTGCCAGCTCATGAAAGGTCTTAATCCCATGAGATAAATGTGAAAAGCACTCAATATATTGACCCCCTAAGCTTCTATGAAAGAGACACATTATATTTGTATCATTGTAGGACACATCAAGACAAGCTATGTAGAATTCCCTTATGTATTCTCTTGGACCGCCTTTTCCTTTGTATTTATCAAATCTAGGAATTTCAAAGTTTTGAGGAAAAAGTATCATGTTTAAATACTTTTCAAAATGATAGGGACATATGCCTTCCAATGTATATCTCTTTTTAATGTGACTCATCCCCATGTTTGTAACCATTTGTCTTAACTCTTGAATTTGTTTTCCTAAGTCATTTGTAGATGTTGAAGGAGGTACACATGTCAAAATTTATTGTTGCTAATGTTGATATTTTTTATGTTTATTTAAGGGAATGTGATGTTATTGTGGTTGAATTTATTGGATTTATTTTTGTTGAGTTGAACTTGGTGGAATGGGAAAATTCTGCATGTTTAAGGTGCCCATGTTCAAGTGAGATCTAGAAAAGATAGGCAATTTTGGGGTGTGAATTGATCTTTATGTGTCTCTTGATATGTTTTCCATTGAAATTTTGATGTTTTAGGTGGGGTTGGTGGTGCATATATGAAAGTAGAAACCACCTTTTCCCTTGATACTTTCATTGGGGTTTTTTGACCTATTTCTAGCCCACTTTTGGGATTAGTGGCATCTACATCCTTGATAATATGAGTAGGTATTTTAGCACCTTTTTGAGCCAACACTTGGAGATAGTGATCGAAGTTTTTTTCTCAAATATTAGTTCCAAAACTCTTATTTCCCCAAGGTCTTGCTCAAATTCTTGAAGATCTTTGGATGAAGGTTCTATACCACTCCCATTATAAGGGACCCTTAAAGGCTCATCATAAGGGAAAGGTGGGTTTGAAGATAATCCTTGCTCATGTTGACCTATGATTGTTGGAATGTTTGATTCTTATTTATGTGATTTCATGTTTTCTTATATTGAGATCTTGTAATTGGCTTATGCAATAGAAGACCTTAGATAAAATAAGATTTTCTTTCAACAATTTTGATGCTTGTTGCTCAAAACCAAAATAGACCAAAGCTAAGTTAGATTTCTAAATTATTATAATGATATTAATAGATAAAATGATAGATCCCACTTGTACTATAATTATGAGTCCAAGCATAAAGATAGATATTGACAAAGTCCACTTGAACTAGACTTGAGAGTCTAAGAAAACTTGATATGATATGATATGATAAAGATAAAAGACAAGAGATCTAATTTGAACTTTGATAAATTTTGACAATGATAAGACAAGATACCAAAAAGGTTGTTTGAACTCTTCAAATAATATCAAGGATGATAAGAAAATGTCGATAAAATATCGTGTTTAAACTCTACTTATTTAATAGTTTGATATTTTACCTTTGATTTTTGGAAAGTTTTAATTGTAATGATTTTGATTTTTTTGCAATTTTTTGAAAGATTAGGAGCATACAAATATATAATGAAAAAAAAAATTCCTAGGCTCAATTTTTGAATGAATATCTCCTCTTCAGTTTCAATTGAGTATGGTGATCTAAACAATCAATCATGCAAGACACATTAATGTAAGGAAACTTGCAACCATCTAATGATAATTTCTACATAACCCAAAATAGAAATTTATGCAAATAAGTACTCAAAATCCATATGCAATAGAATAGACAACATGCCCATAAAAGATGAAACAAGATATACCCTAGGAAAAACCTCAAGAGGGAAAAATATAGCCTCCAAAAGCATCCATACTCCACCATATTAATCAATAATAAAGCCATACAAGAGTCACAATGAACACCTTTGAAGCATCAAGCCCTCTAATGCATCCTCATGTGCCCAAGCATGAATCCACACATCCCATGTCATGCTTCACATATGAACTCCTTAAAAAGACTCAATAATGACAACCAAACCACTCATGCAACCTAAACCACTACACATCTGTTTCGTTTATAAACATAAGCTCACACAAAATACAAATAGTGGTAAGGTAAAACCACGTACAAAAAAACATGTGAATACAAAATCACTAACCCCTTATTTAATATTAAGTACTAAAACTTCACTTTATTTAATATTTCCCCAATATTAAATTATTATCAATGTCTCCCACATATTAAATAATAATACAATGTTACAATACAACATCAAGTGGTCCCCAAATAATTACCTAGTGTGATTAACCACACCACCTAGGTGCATCACAATAATTATTTAATTACAACATTATAATAAATCATTTTATGTGATGGTGTACAAAACCATATCCCAAAATTCTCCCACTTGTTGTATACATTGCATAAGGGATCAATACATGAAATACATCATCATAGCCATACATGAAATCACATGAACTTCAAACATGCTCTCGTGCTCCATCAAGATACCTGGAATAAGAACAAAGTGACTACCATCTCAAGCAAAAACTCCTCTCATCCTCCAATGTGCCACTTATGTAAGAAAAGGAACATTCCAAGCTGAAAGACACACCAATCCATAAACACAAGCATCAAATCCAAGTGATAACAAAGGCTCCATAACAAGCTATTTTCAACTGAAAAACCCACATGATTGGAAATAGAATCCACAACACATTCTAATACATCCAACCATACATACCTCCAAGGTATTAATACATCAGTAAACTCATGCCAAGAACATATACAACCCATTAACTGTAACCACAAGCTCCCTGTATCAAACCTGTCAATGAAGAACATACATATATCCAAGAAATCGCACTGCATAGGTAATGTCAAAGCATATCGATTCTACCAATAAACACTATATCAAGGTAATGATAAGTAGATCAAATCATGAAGTACTAATAACAATAACAATGATCCACACATACAACCCAAAGAGTTGTATAATCTCTCACAACATGTCACCATCCTCCCAAAACATGAACATCTAGGAAGGAACCATGAAGAGAGAAACCTGTAAACCATAAATTTCCTCCTACCAACACCTCAAAAGTGTAATGTTTTGTCAAGTAAGATCTCTTAACAACCCCAAATGAGAAGCCTCAACAACACCCATAACACTCAATGTCATAGACCAAGTACAACATATGAATTAATGTAACAATGCCAATATGGATGTAAGCCTCTCTAATAAAGAAGATAAAACTCAAAGTAACCATCCCCAAAACTAGAAATCAGCCCATAAACCATCTCCTAACAATCCTCATCAAATAATGATATCATAAACTCAAATGCATAAGAAGATAACCATGCCATAACATCCCTCAAAATGAATCCTCCAAAACTAACTATCCATAGCTCAAGATCCATATATATGAAAGATAAGCATATAAACTCATGATAAACAATCCTCAAATGAGTCTCCATAATCAATCACCATGAATCAATCCAATCCCATGAGAAATCAAAGCATGAAACATAAAACACATCTGAAAGATATAATGGGCAAATACCTCTTGAATGATAATTTGTTGAGTAGACCAAGAGTGGGAATGAGAATGCTCCTCCGGAATAACCAAGTCATCATGACTCACTCCAAGAACAATCTCCTCTATCGGTCCTACATGAACTCATGTCTATATCTAGGTGAAAGCTGCTCGATCTTCCTGCTGAAACCTCCAAATATTAATTATCTCAAGAAACTATCTCTAATCACAAGATAACTCCAACCTCACCTAGGTCTCTATGTATCCATGAGCACTTGTAACTGATCAATACATGCATAACTCCAAATGAAACATAAAATCATCATGAATTAATCAAGGAAATGATCAATGTACTCAATACCAATAGAGCTACCAAGATCAATTTCAAAGATCCAACTATAGAATCAGAAACCTATCATGACAACATGATCTAACCATCTCCTCCTAGGAGATCACATGCATAAAAACATACATATCGATATCAAGAGAACATATATCATGCTAAAACTCTAAACTGGTATCAAGTGTAAACCATGACATAATATCAAATATACTCTAAACCAAGAAATCATATCTTCAATCACATGAAGATAACCATCACCAATGATGCATCCTCATCACTACCAACAACTCCCATTGAACCATGATACGAGCTACACATGGAATCATGACAACCATCCTTTCCATGAATATCATCCAAGTCTACACACAGAACTAAAATGCTAGTAACATAATAAGTAGAACCAAAATATCCAAGCTAAGAAGATACCTACAACCACCAAACCATCATAAACATATCCATCACTGCCAAACCATCACTGTCAAAATCTCCTACTGAAAAGTATAATCAAGCTATCCATGACATCATGATAACAATATCCTCATAAATATCAACCAAAATTTCCTCACACAATCAAAGAACTCAAAAGCAACATGATCTCCCCAAAAGAAGGCAAAGTAAAACCATGATCCTCATACCAACAAGATACACCACCACAACCCAAATTAGGAACCAATCCAACACCACCAACAATGCACCTGCATAAATCATCATGACATGTCAAAGTCTCTAAAGTACAAGAAACATACATGACACCATGATCACCACATGTACCAACAATACAATCCAACCATGTCCCACATGTTTTCATAACATAGTCAACTACATAGGTCTCATATCATGACTGTGCCTAGTAGTACCATCTCACCTCCTTAACATGACAACAAAACCAGCAAGCCAAGTGACTAAACCAATCCACCAAACTAAAAAGGCATCAACACTAAAATATATGTGGGCATAGACAACCCATGTCCAGGTTATAGGTGCAACAAGTAAGTATAGACTGCCTAAAATGTTACACAACTTGTAGATACAACAATGAAGCATACAAATCCAACCAAATATTGATAACCATGTCAAATGAGAGTAATCAGAGATGTACAACTGAGTATACAATGAATCCAACATCAAATCTCCAAGATCCAACAATCCATAAGCTCATAGTATCACCATAGTCAAAGTAACCCATAAACAGCTTGGGATATATAAAAACAACAAATAAATCATGTCTAAACTACTCCAAGCTTGATCCACTATGTAGTTCTCTAAACAAGATTTCCATCAACTATTTGAAGTCCAAAATCCAACTTCATATGCACAAGATATGACCTCTCAAAGTTCAAAATGAACACCTGACTTCCAGCAAGAAAAACACTATCAAAATTGTCCAAGAAGACAAAAAATGGACACCCTGGGTGAAAGTTATGCCCTCTGGAAAAAAATTTCCCAATTTGGCTAAGAAATGCAATCAGGGGTGGCCCTCGAGTGGAGCCACCGGTGGTGGCGGCCCCCTCGAGCAGTGCACCGATGGCGGAGCTAAAATATTATATATTTTAATTAATTTTTCAAATAATAAAAATTTGGTCGACCTTTTTAATATTATCGACAAAGATTTTTTATTTAATAAAAACAGTTTTAAGAAAATATTTTAAATATTTTAAAAACAACAGAAATTTTTTTTAAAAGGTCGGGGCTTTAGTACCACTGACGATAGTACCAAAAGTTATCAACGATGGCCAATAGAACTGCCACAGGCAGATCCTGCATGCAGGTATGGTGGGCCAACCCCCCAAAAAACATTTATACTTTTTTTTCATTTTCAATATAAGCTTTTTTCCTTTGAACTTTTTAATATATATTTTTTATTTGTTTTTATTTTGCAGGGTACTGATGGGATTTTTAAATTTAATAATTTTTCATTTTCTGAATACTAATAATGATGTTCATATGGTTAGATAGGGGTATGGCTAAAAAAATTGCATTTTTTTCAAGTAATCAAAATAGGTTGAATTTTATATCAATTTCCATCTCTCTGCCAACCTGAATCCAACCATGAGGTCCATTTTGTCTCAGGAGGTCATTTAGAAAATTTCCCCTACAAAACCCTCATTTGAATGCACAACCAAAAAACCCTTTTGACCCAATATTTTTTCACACCCCAAATCTACAAACAACCCATCATAACAGGAAACCCAAAACCCTTAGATCTGCAATAAACAACTTGCAAAATCCTCATATCTTTCCACCTCTTTCATTCTCTCATGCATTTCATAGATTCAAACTCAACCAATATTTTTTCAACCTAGGGTTATAATAAAAAAATGAACCATGAAAGCTTTGATACCACTTGTAAGGAAACTTGCGGCCGTCTAATGACAATTTCCACATAACTCAAAATATAAATTTATGCAAATAAGTACTCAAAATCCATATGCAAGAGAATAGACAACATACCTATCAAATATGACACAATATATACCCTAAAAAACCCTCAAGAGGGAAAAAACCAACCTCCAAAAGCATCCATATAATGAAATAACTTGCACAATAGAAGAATATGATATGAAATATACTAAAAATACCTAATAATAACTAAGAATAACAAGCCACTTTGAGGGGGGAAACTTCCAAATATATCCAATGAGAACACAATTCACAATATGATGATGAAATTAGACTCATAACCTCCTATATATACCTATTTATGCCTAAGATACCACCCAGGCCGACTTAGATAACCCTATATAAAACCTAGGCCAACCTAAATAACTAAATAACAATAAAATAATAACAACATGACTTAATTAGGAGTTAAGATAGCCACAAGCTGACTATTCATAACCCGATGTACTCTAATATTAAGGGTGTAGCATGCCCCCCTCTTCAAATAAGCATTTTCCTCAATTCTAGGCAATTTTGGATGCTTTTGAATGAACTCCTCGTCCTCTCATCTGGAATCTTCAATTGGTAAATTCTTCCATTGGATGAGATATTGAGTGATTGTTCTAGTCCTTAGCTTCCTTGTGCATCTCTGAAGAACACATTTTGGTTCCAATATGATTCTTCCTTCTTCATCAAGCTCTAATAATATTATCTGAGTAGGGATATTATTCCCAATTACCTTCTTCAAACAAGAAACATGAAAAACTAGATGTATCTTTGTTGTCTATGGAAATTCAAGCTCGTAAGGAACACTACCTATCTTCTGCAAGATTTGATATGGTCCATAATGTTTTGGAGACAACTTTTTATTCTTTGACTGATGCTTCAGTGACAATTTCTTGTAAGGTTGCAATCTCAAGAAGACCCAATCCGCAACCTCAAAACTTCTTTCACTACAATGTTGATTTGCTTGTTGCTTCATTCAATTTTGTGCCAAGGATATATTCTCTTTAAGTACTCAAATTACTTGTTGTTGATGAATCATGTGGTCCTCCACCACATGAACTCTTGGTGACCACCCACTGGAGACTCATGTAGTTCTGTGAGAATATTTTGTTTGAGAGAGGAATTCTTGTAAAGATACAATCACTCTTTATACCACAAAGTATCTCCCTTCCAACAAAATTTATCTAAACTACTAGGGTCACTCTATAATTTTTGAATGATATTACTAGTAGCCACATCATTTTTCCACTCTTCTTTGGCTTCTTCTACCCAACCTTCTTGTAATATTTAAAGGGCACACAATAAAGCTTCATCCTTCCTCAATAGTGCATCTGCCACAACAGTTTCCTTCCCTTATATACAATCTCAAAATCATATACCAACATCTTAGTAACCCATTTTTGTTGTTCTTTTGAAGATAATCTTTGTTCCAAAAAATATTTTAGGTTGTCATGATTTCTCTTAACCTTGAAGTGTCTACCCATTACATAAGGCCTCCATTTTTTTACTGCATGAAGAATAGCTAGCATTCCTTCTCATAAATGGGTTTGATTTGATTCTTCCCCTTTAATTGATGGCTCTCAAAAGCAATGGGTCAACCCTCCTACATGAGAACTACACCTATACCATTTCCAAAAGCATCACATTCCATATTAAAATCCTTTGTGAAATTAGGAGTGGCAAGTATTAGAGTTGTGCACATAGCCTCCAATGAATTAGCATTTCAAATGTTGAATTAGCATATTCATTCCAATGAAAAGAATCCTTCTTCAGTAAAGTTGTGAGGGGTGCTACTATATGACCATAATTCTTCAAAAATTTGTGATAGTATCTAATCAATCCCAAGAAACCCCTCAATTTCTTAATGGTTTTGGGAATAGGACATTCTATGGTCGCCTTAATTTTGTTAGGATCCACCTTTACTCCTTCATGTGAAACTATGTGTCCCAAGTACTCCACCTCATTAAGAACAAAATCACACTTGGATGGATTAACACAGAGTTGATGCTCTTTGAGAACTTGTAATACTCGATCCACATGTTACAAGTGTTCTTCTCGTGTCTTGTTGATATATCATCAAAAACCACTAATACGAACTTCCTCAATAACTTTTTAAAGATGAAATTCATCAAACTTTCAAAAGTAGATGGAGCATTAGTAAGACCAAATGGCATCACCAAAAACTCATAATGACCCTCATGAGTCCTAAATGTTGTCTTACAAATATCTTCTTCCTTAATTCAAATTTGGTGATAATCAGATCTAAGATCTAACTTTGTAAAATGCATAGCTCCATTCAATTCATCTAATAAATCATCAATGATTGGAATAGGAAACTTATCTTTGATGGTGTACATGTTGAGCACTCTATAGTCTGGACACATGTGCCAAGTATCATCCTTTTTTCGCACCATCACCACTAGTGAGGAGTAAGCACTTTGACTATGTCTGATAATTCATGCCTCTAACATCTCAACAATATTTTCTATCTTACTTTTTTGTATATGTGGATACTATTAATGCCTAATGTTGGGGGGTTGGCTCCCTAGAACTAGTTGTATGGCATGATCATGATCCCTCTTAGGAGGAAGTCCTTTGGGCATATCTCCAAAAACCACTGAGTGATGCTCAATTATTGCTTGTAAATCTGGATGGGTAGGAGCATTAGATTGAGAGACTTCCAATGAACATAACTAGGCCACAAATCCATCAACTCCTTCCTTGAGAAACTTTTACATTTGATGAGAGCTAACTATTTGTGAGGAATTTTCCTTCAACCCTCTTAGCTCTATTGTCTTTCCTTCTTATTAGAACCTCATAAAAAATTCTTGGAAGTTCATCTCAATTGTTCCCAAGGTAGTAAGCCATTGTACTCCCAAAACAATATCTACTACACCCATGGAGATAACATACATTGGGCTATCAAGGTGATTGTAATGTCCCCATATTAGAGACATAAAATGCACAGATTAAAATTTTGATTTTTAAAGATTGTTTGATAAAGAGCAATGAAAGATCGCTAGAATAAGATAAATGAAATGCATTATTATCAACTAGTGCATAACTAACATAATCTGATATGACTTATTACTCTTGATCAAAATAGATATTCGCCTTGTTTCCTCTTTCCTAACCTCTGTGGATGGTAGAATGATTGTGCAAAGGGCATGTGAACGATCTCAAATGGGACTCCCTCAAGGTGTTCCACCCATCTTGGGACTGTCCTTCAATGGATTGAATTACCAACGTTTCCCTCCACAAACTCCCTATCCTTGTTGAGTGCTAGTGAAAGGGAATTGTTTGGCCCGAGTCTATTCTTCAAGGTAAAGTCATAAAAGTTCATGGAGACACAATAATTGTTGCTAGCAATATTATTGTGGCTAGACAAATAACATATTAACAATTCTATAAGAATCATGGATAATCTTATTATTCCAAAGTATTCTTATGTATAAAATGAATTTATCAACCATCAATAATATATTTACCAATGAAATTAAATATATTTATCAATCATTAACTATTATTTAAATTCTTAATATATTTGTCCATCATCAATATCTAAATTTATAATATATTTAATAAATATTATTTTTCTAAATATATTAGAGTATTTAAATACTTACCACTTTAACGGGGTCGATCTGCATAAACCATTATCACTTCTCCCAGCCACCATGCTCTGATTTTTAGAGAATATTTTTATAGATGATTTGTTGTTTAGAATATGTTCCTTTGTCCTTATCCATTGGTGTCCAATTGCCTTCGATGGGTCTTCCTTTTTATAAGCCACTCTCCAAAAAGTCATACCTCCCTTGACTAGGGACGTGTCTTTTATGCAACCACTGCCTTTTTGGAACTAATCCATAGCTAAGATTATGTGTTTTAGCAAACTGAAATTGTTGCATTCTTTGGCATATTCGTTGTGTCTAGGAGCTGTTTCATTATTATTTCCCTTGTGATTTATTTTAGCCAACAGATTTATTTATTACTTTATATTTATTAGATTTATTTATGTAGTTTATGTTTATGAGTTTCACTATTATTCCTTTTATTTTATTTGTTATATTTCATATTTGTTTATTTATTATCCTTCTATGATTTCTTAGGAAATAATATTTGTTAGCTTAGAATATAGGTTATCATATCTATGATATTCATAATTTTAATTATTATTATGATCAGATTCATTATTGCAATAACGGTTATTCCATAATATTTATATCATAATTTTAATAGTTATCTATGATAATCATGATTAAGATAGTAATGGTTAAATTTTTAATATTATAATTATCTATGATAATTATAATAATATTAAATTCTTAATGTTTTTAATATGTATTTTGTTTATCTTGTTTTCGATACTTTATATTTCAATACTACAATTTTGGGGACATGACAATCCACCCCACCCAAAATTGCTTGTCCTCAAGAAATCACAGCTCCAAACATCTTTCACAGTAGGATTCATGTCCTTCCACACCTCCTCCCCATCTTGAGGGCCTAATTTAAGTTTCTTGCGAGGTTAACTGAGGTTCTATTCTTAATTGGACTCTCTCGTTGAAAATTTATCCTTTTGTATCGCGGATTTGAGGAAGTCACAGTTTCCCACTTCAATAGTCACAACTCTTTATTATTGCATTTGGATATTAATAATAATTCAAATTTAGATAAGTTAATTTGTTAGTACCTCCCAACTCAAGAGGCATTTTGATAGATACAGTTATTATACTATGTTGTAGTCATAAACACCCATGGAGTAATCTTTGTTGAAGGCACATATGAAATGAAGCAAACACATGGATATACTTAATGAAGCATGTACCTAAATACATAGTATATGCCGAAATACATGCGGGTTACAAGTATACCCATAAACACACATAAAGTTGCAAAGTGTGAACAAGTCGCAAGATATACATAAGAATGCAAGCAAGACACAAGGTATATACATGAATACCCATCACAAAGTATACACATTCTCACACATAAATCATAATGTAAGCCACAAAGTATTCACTTGAATGCACTTGAATACACATAAGTCATAGTATGTACTTGGATACACTTGAATACACATAAGTCATATGGTATACACTTGAATGCACTTGAATACATAAGTCACACTTAAATACACATGAATACATAAGTCACAAGTTATACGCTTGAATGCACATAATACATAAGGTGTAGATAGGAAGCATGAAGCATACACACCAATACTCATAATACATGAAGTGTACATATAAATACACGTAAGTCGCATGGATACACGCAAGTCATAATATACATTTTATAACCTAAAACCACATAAATCAGAAATTAAAGCAAACAACCAAGTAGCTCGACCAACAAAATAAGTAAGTGAGCAAGAACCTAGCTCAAGCACACAAGCAAGTAGCTCCAGCACACAAGAAAACACCTCAACCATGCAAACAAGTAGGTCAAGCAGGAAAACAAGTAGCTCAAACACATAGGCATGTAGCTCAACCACACAGGAAAGTTGCTCAACCACACAGGCAAGTAGCTCAAGCAAGCAAACAAGTAGTTCAAGCACATAGGCAAGTAGCTCAACCACACATGCAAGTAGCTCAAGCAAGCAAACAATTAGCTCAAGTACGTAAGCGACCAGCTCAAGCATGTAGACAACCAACTCAAGCATGCAACCAAGTAGCTCAAGCAAATGACCAACCAACTTAAGCAAGTTGACAAGCAACATTTTTTAACATTTTTAGAGTCTTTAAGAATTAAGCAATTGTAAGAACACATCTTGATGAAGATATGTGAAGTAACACATAGATACATGTCATACATAAAGTATAAATATGAGGCATGAATACATGTAATACATAGAGTATACACAAGAAGCATGAAGCATATATGCGAATAATACACAAGTACATGAAGTCACAATGCATTTATATGAATACATGTAAATTATACACTTAAACATGTATACAATCGAATGAAGCATACCGTCAGAAAATTGGGAAGGGGATTCGATGCATCCCATACTACACCATGGACCCATCCCCCATCCCAAGGTCATCAAGTATATACATGAGTATGAAGCATACACGTAATACACAAAGTATTCACAAGAACATATGTTACCAATCATACATATAAGTCACAAAGTAAACCTTTGAATACACTCGAATATTATTTCAAAGTACACACTAGAATACATATAAGGCATACATAGTATACACAGGATGGAAAGAACATGTTCTAATACCACTTGTAATGTTCCCATATTAGAGACATAAAATGCACAGATTAAAATTTTGATTTTTAAAGATTTTTTGATAAAGAGCAATGAGAGATTGCTAGAATAAGATAAATGAAATGCATTATTATCAACTAGTGCATAACTAACATAATCTGATATGACTTATTACTCTTGATCGGAATAGATCTTCACCTTGTTTCCTCTTTCCTAACCTCTGTGGATGGTAGAATGATTGTGCAAAGGGTGCGTGAACGATCTCAAATAGGACTCCCTCAAGGTGTTCCACCTGTCTTGGGACCATCCTTCAATGGATCGAATTAACAGTCTTTCCCTCCACAAACTCCCTATCCTTGTTGAGTACTAGTGAAAGGGAATTGTTTGGCCTGAGTCTATTCTTCAAGGTAAAGTCATAAAAGCTTATGGAGACACAACAATTTTTGCTAGAAATATTATTATGGCTAGACAAATAACGTATTAACAATGCTATAAGAATCATGGATAATATTATTATTCCAAAATATTCTTATGTATAAAATGTATTTATCAATCATCAATAATATATTTACCAATGAAATTAAATATATTTATCAATCATTAACTATTATTTAAATTCTTAATATATTTGTCCATCATCAATATCTAAATATATTAGAGTATTTAAATACTTACCACCTGATACTTACCACTTAATGGGTTCGATCTGCATAAACCATTATCACTTCTCCCAGCCACCATGCTCTGATTTTTAGAGAATATTTTTATAGATGATTTGTTGTTTAGAATACGTTCATTTTTCCTTATCCATTGGTGTCCAATTGCCTTCGATGGGTTTTCCTTTTTATAAGCCACTCTCCAAAAATTAAAACCTCCCTTGACTAGGGACGTGTCTTTTATGCAACCGCTACCTTTTTGGAACTAATTCATAACTAAGATTATGTGTTTTAGCAAATTGAAATTGTTGCATCCTTTGGCATATTCGTTGTGTCTAGGAATTGTTTCATTATTATTTCCTTTGTGATTTATTTTAGCCGACATATTTATTTATTACTTTATATTTATTAGATTTATTTATGTAGTTTATGTTTATGAGTTTCACTATTATTCCTTTTATTTTATTTTTTATATTTCATATTTGTTTATTTATTATCCTTCTATGATTTCTTAGGAAATAATATTTGTTAGCTTAGAATATAGGTTATCATATTTATGATATTCATAATTTCAATTATAATTATGATCAGATTCATTATTGCAATAATGGTTATTCCATAATATTTATATCGTAATTTTAATAGTTATCTATGATAATCATGATTAAGATAGTAATGGTTAAATTTTTAATATTATAATTATATATGATAATTATAATAATATTAAATAGTTAATGTTTTTAATATGTATTTTGTTTATCTTGTTTTCAATGCTACAGTTTTGGGAACATGACAGTGATAATCTCCCATAGATAATTTAACGCTATGACACTTTCCTAAATAATTGACAGTACCACCATCTCCAATCAAGACCTAAAATTTTGGAGCTAGATATATAAAATAATTTAGATGAGTAGTCAACTTTTTGTTGATGAAATTGTGAGTACTACCCAAGTTGATCAACATATTACTTTATGCTTCTTTAAGAATCCAGCTACCTTAAGAGTTTGAGGGGCACTAAACCCAAAGAGTGCATGAAAAGATGATTGGTTGGGAATAATCTCATTCATCATCTATCCCTATCACCCTCTAATATTGATTCCTCCTCTTCCTCACTTGGTCCTTCAATATAAAATAATTTATTTTCACTACATCTATGCCCTCAACTATATTTACTATCACAATTGAAACATAAACATTTTTCTCTTTTCTCCTCAATTTTTTGTGGAGTCAACCTAGTACGTTGTGGTAGTGAATGTGTAGGAGATCTCCTTCACTGAAATTTAGATTCCCTTGTCTCTTACTAGCCAAAAACTTATCCTCCACTTTCCTTTCCATTACTATTGCTTGCGATAAGGATTGTGGTTGTAACAATCGTACTTCATATTTTATGTGATCCTTTAAACCAACTAGAAATAGTTCCTTCATATTTTCTTCTACCACATTCTCTACTCTTAGAGAAAGGGTTTGAAATTGTTAAATATAATCCTTGACCATGCATGTTTGCTTTAATTGGGTGAGTTGGCGGAATTAGCTATCCATAAAGTTATCTCCATAATGAGTAGCAAGTTCCTCTTGAAAAATTGACCATGTGAGCACACAACCCTTTTTCCTCTTCTCATTACACAACCAATGATACCAAATAAATTGATCTAGTTCTAGGTATAATGATTCCATAGCCACCTTTTGTTGACTAGGAACATGATGAATATCAAAGAACTGCTCCATTTGGCATAGCCAATTGGTTGGATCCTTGCCATAAAACTTTCTCATATCCAACTTAGGTGTGAATTGCCTTGGAATGTGATTGTTAAATGAAAGATCCTTCTTAAAAACCAAGTCAAGTCCAAGAAATTCATGTCCAACAAAAGCATTATCTTCCACCTTATGAGGTGAACCTTCACCCTTACACCACATACCTTGAATAAATGATTTCAATTCACCCATTTCTTCCATAATCTTCTTCTCTAATGATGAAATATCACCCTTGAATTTACTTATTTCATCCTTAGGGTTAAAATCCTCATTTTCTACGCCCTCATTCTCTGAATATTTCCTTGGTGTGGTAGCATTCCTTTTGCCTCTTGTTGCAGGTCTCATCATGATGGTAGAAAATAATTCTACAATAAATCACACGAATGAAACTTAAATTCTTTGAAATTTTTATCGTAACTTACTAGGGCCAAGGTACCACTTACCTAGAAAAAACTCCAAGAAATTAGTAGATTTGTAGCCTTGAGATAAATTTTTTTAGAAACCCTAATGTTGCAATAACTTGCTTATTTGAGCTTCAATTTTTCCAATTTTTGTACTATTCACTCCTTTATTCTTTCTTCAAAAACCCAATAAAATTCTAGATCCAATTATGTAGTATGTGAGAGATATTCAACTTCCAAATAAATTGTGTAGAAACCCTAATTTTGTAATAATTCACTCAAATCTAATCCAATCCCTCTAAAACATAGACTGTAGCTTATTTAATATGGTCTTCAAAAACCCTTTAAAAATAAAAATAAAAAATCACCAAAATTTGAAAGATATGCGCCTTCCAAAATGACCTCCAAAATTGACAAAAATGCCTTACCGTCATAGTGCCAAGATCATGCTCTGATACCACTTGTAATGAAATAACTTGCACAATAGAAGAATATTATATGAAATATATTGGAAATACTTGATAATGACTGAGAATAACAAGCCACTTCGAGGGGTAAAACAGCCAAATATCTCCAATGAGAACACAACTCATAATATGATGATGAAATAAGACTCGCAACCTCCTATATATACCTATTTATGCCTAGGATACCACCCAAGCCGACTTAGATAACCCTATATAAGCCCTAGGCCAACCTAAATAGATAAATAATAATAAAATAATGATATTATGACTTAATTAGGAGTTAAGATAGCCACAAGCCAACTATTCATAACCTAATGTACTCTAATATTAAGGGTGTAGCAATCCTTACTCCATCATATTAATCAATAATAAAGCCATACAAGAGTTACAATGAACACCTCTAAAGAATCAAGCCCTCCAATGCATCCTAATGTGTCCAAGGATGAATCCACGCATCCCATGCCATGCTTCACATATGCAATCCTTAGAAAGTCTCAATAATGACAGCGAAACCACTCAGCCAACCTAAACCACTACACATGTGTTTGCTTTTATAGACACAAGCTCACACAAAATACAAATAGTGGTAAGGTAAAACCATGTACCATAAAACCATGTGAATACAAAACCACTAAACCCTTATTTAATGTTGGGTACTAAGACTTCACTTTATTTAATATTTCCCCAATATTATATTATTATCACATGTCTCCCACACATTAAATAATAATACAATGTTACAATACAACATCAAGTGGTCCCCAAATAATTACCTAGTGTGATTAACCACACCACCTAGGTGAATCACAACTAAATAATTATTTAATTATAGCATTATAATAAATCATTTTATGCAATGGTGTACAACACCATATCCCAACAATTTACAAGCCTACTCAAGTGAGTATGTCCAATAAGTTTTGACTAGGCTTTACAAGCTCAACTAGGGGTATCCTCAAGATATACCATAAGGGTATGTGATGCCTAATATGTAGATGAAACATAATACTACCAAACAAACAGGAGGAGAGGGTAACCCACTCTCCACCTTCACTTCTCTAAGGTGTAAAGTTCTTAGTGTGTCTTTTGATTTACCCCTTGCTCTTTATACTGCATTGGAACATGAGAGTTGATGTCATTCCCTCGAGGGATCACTTCTCTAGGAAGTCCTCCTAAAAATAAAAACAATCACTTATTTTTTATCCTCAAGATCATCGCTAGGTATGAGAAAAGACGATACATAAGCAGATCTTGGGGATTAAAAGATAATTATTTATTTTAGAGCCCAAATCCAAATGTGAGAGATTAATTTTAGCCCAATTTCAATGTGATGAAGACATGCCAAGCAATATTTGACTAAAGAAAATCAAAATAATGTAACTATTTTAGAACTTTGTGAAATTAAGAGTGATAAGGTGATTGGAGTGAATTAATTCAAATCCTAATGCTAATCTTAAACTTCTAATTTGATGAAGACCTCGAAATCCACTTTCCTTTCAATCTCTACATATAAAGGCCAACAAACAAGCCTAGAAAATACAATCAAGATCACTTATTTTGTATCCTCAAGATCACTCTAAGGTGCAAGAGGAGAGAATACATAAGTAGATCTTGGGAATTAAAAGAAAATGGTTCATTTTAGTTCCCAAATCCAAATATGAATGGTAAATTTTAAGCCCCAATTTCAAATGTGTGAAAACATGCAAAACAAGATAATTTAAGGAAAACAATGATAGCATCAATGGATTCTTTAGGATTTTAAAAATGATAATAGAATTCTTGTAATGATCAAAAATTAATGTTATAATACAACAAATAGATGTTTAGGAAAAGATATGCTCATCACAAGATTGCAATTTCAATTTTATTTTTCATTTTCACCTAGTCAAACTTGATTTGATTATTTTATAATATTTTAGTCCAAAAATTAAAAATACAAAGAATAAACCCATGCTAAACTTCTAAGAACTTTCAAAAAATGTAAAAGTATTTGAAAAATTCCTTAGTTTGTGTCCTAAAAAGTAGATTTATGGTGAAACCTTAATTCTAAAGATCTAATTTTTGGCCACTATATTGGCTTCAAAAATTAAAATACAAAGAATAGACCTCTATTTAATTTTTGAGAGCTTTCCAAAAAAATCATTGATTTCCAACTTTAAAACCAGATTTATTAAAAAGCCTAAATTGACAATAATTCACCAAATATTGTTGATATGAGTCTGATTGTTTTACTGTAGCCTCTTGAAATGATCCCTAAACTTCAATAAAAAATTGTAGAAATTTTCCAAGTCATTTGAAAGATATGATAAAATCTTTGAAACTTGGGGTTTTTCCTTATTTGATAATTTTATCATTATATTAATCTCAAAAATTAAAATACAAAAAGCAAACACCCCTGTTAATTTTTTTAGAGCTTTCCAAAAAGTTTTTTTTTCAATTTTTAATTTATTTATGATTTAATCTTTTCCTCTTTTTAGGAATGCATCCCCCATCTCAGCTAATTTTCAGTGCTCAAGAAACTCTATTCCACTCATATCCAAGATGAAAGGAAAGTATCTAACCGTTTCCCCCGAAATCTCTAGAAGACCCAAATCGCTAAAAGAGCTAAAAGAAATGAAGGCTTCTTATTTATATATACTTCACTTGAGATTTGATCAATGGTGGAGATTGATTTGCAAGATCAATGGATAGGAAAATTCAAGATAGGGTAAGACACAAATTTTGAATTTTTGAATGAGGGAATTAAATTAATATGATAGCTTGGAGAAATAAATAAATATTTATTTATTTATTTTAGAAAAAAATATTTAATTTAGATAAATTATTTTAATTTAATTAAAAGATGAGTGTTAGCTAATTAAATAATTTTTGAAAATCATTTAATTATAGAGGAAAAGATTTAATTTAAATAAATTATTTTTAATTTATTTAAAAGAGAAGTGTTATCTAATTAAATAGTTTTTGAAAATTATTTAATTATAAAGGAAAATATTTAATTTAAATAAATTATTTTAATTTATTTAAAAGATGAGTGTTAGCTAATTAAATAATTTAAAAAATATATTATTATTATTTTAGACTACAGGAATCGGGTAGCACAACCCCCTATAAACTATAGTGTGCCTGGTAAAAATTTTAACGTGACCAGTGGTGCTGGCACAACATGCCCTTTAGTACCACAGGGTGGGGGATACTAGACCTCGTGACCAACCTCCTGCAACAAGAAAGGTTTAGCCAACCGAGCTAGGGCCCTCGCCCCAAAAAAATATTTAATTATAGAACCAAATATAATTTTCATTTTCATTTTCATTTATTTTGGAAGGAAATGATAAGAGATTAAATAATTAAAAAATATTTAATTAATATAGATATGATAAAATAGATTAAGATAATTAAATAATTATTATGGATGAAAAGAGACAAATGTCAACTTAATTAAATAACTAAGAAAAATTTAATTAATATAGATAGAAGAAATAACAAGATGAAAATGCAATAACCATTTTTAGGTGTCTACATTAGTAGCATCACTTCATATAGGCATTTTTATCTCTTATATGGCATCCATTTTGGACTTGCACTACTACTATATTTGTATGGGTTGAATTATGTTCTCACTTGATGGCTTGGACCTTCATTTTACATGAGTTCTCTTGGATGTTGAATGTTATGAGTGGGAAACTCATATTGATATAGATCAACACTATGTTCATATAAAATGGTTGTATTAACTATATCATAATCAACATATTCAGTTTCTTCTCCCACAAAACCATATTCAAATGCATCATACTAATCAACCTCATCCTCAAATTACTTGGAAAAATATTCTTGATAAGAGGATTATTCCTCCTTGCTCATTAAGATGGAATATACACATTTAAACATAACACTTTAAGTTTCCAACAACTCAAGTTTTTCTAGATATTTTTTAATTTCATCTTTGTTAATATGTTGGGAGAAGTGGGATATTGTCTAGCAATATGTGTTTCCACATCTTGATATCACATGCCATGGTTTTACATACATGTTTAAAGGATTTTATCCACAATTCTATTACTAATAATCATACCATATCTTTGTATCTTAGCCTCCTATAAATCAAGTATTGCTAGAAGATCATATTGCTTTTGCCTAAGGTGATCTAGTAATTCTTCATGCTTAATTTTTTCCCTTTATGACATATTGGGAGAAGTCGAATGATTCCCATCAATGTATGCTTCAAAATCTTGATACTTCATGGCATGACTTTACATATATGCAACAACCATTCTACCCATATTTCTTCTACCAATAATAATGTCACTTTTACTTCATTACAAGTCTAATGCATTTTTCATGTGTTTTAATTATGTTATAACTTAAATCTTCATAAGTATACAAGTATTAATTTTTTACACCTATGGTTGACTCATTTCTACCCAATATACCTACTTTTGGATCTTGATATGTATGACTAAGTGACTTACCAATATTTTAATCTTTCCATTTTTTTTGTCTCCTTGTATTTTTTGTATCTTCTTCTTGTTCTTGTTGGCATTTAGGTTGTCTTCTTTTCATTTTCAATACTTTTGATTTTCTTATTAGTTTTAGGTTTGACTAAAACAAAGTTACCACTCTTAACATAGAAGAGAAATTTATTCTAGCAATGTAATATCCCCTTTCTAATTATTTCCAATTAGAGGTAATATTATCCCATTACCTTATTTTAGTGGGATAAGGTATGAAAATAGGAGATAGATGATTTGATGTTTATTTGTGAAGTTTCCAAAACCTTGAAAAATTATAAGCCTAGAAGTTAGTGAAGGGAAAGAAGTATAATTGTTGGTAGGTTTTTCTTGTTGCTAAGTTTATGGATTCGTGAACTCTCTAAAAGTGTGACAAAGGAAGGTAACTTTAGTGTTTCATAAATTTTTAAGGTTCTTGAATTGGAGAAATGTGCAACAATGTTATTAAGTTTCACTAGTTCACAAAAAATAAAAAATGTGACAAAGAGAGAAATAAAAAGTTTGCTAAGTTCATGATGTCATAAAAAAATTGAGTTCAAGAAATTTATAAATTGTCGATAAATTTTATAAAATGATGAAAAGTTCAACAAGCTAAAGAGAAGGTAATAGAGGAAGTAGAAAGAAATAAAGGAACCAAAGGGTCGGGAAATTCTAAATGTGATAAATTTCATGATTTTGTGAACTTTGTGAAAGTGTTACAAGTTATAAAAAGGGGCCAACATCTTTCACCTTTGTGGTTAAGGTGAATTCAATATTAAATTTGAACATGAAAGGGAATGTCAATTATTGTGGTTGGTGTGTTCATTACAAACCATTGATCTTAGTTATTTAAATAGGTGGGTGCATTCATTTAGGGGACCTTCTCATTCCATATCAAAACCCTTTGATTGGTTGGATATCTGAGGATGAAACCCTTTGGTTTTGTACAATAATCTAACTTCATAATTTGTGAATGAGATTTCATGAATTATAAGTTCTAGATGTGTATGTTTATGTAATGTGTATTAGTTTATTGTGAGTTTAGCATGGTAATTTTAGTCTTTTGTTGTTGTTATTACAGCTGCTATTTATGTTTCTTTTGCAACATATTTCGATGTATTTTGAGTTTCATTTTAAGTCAAAAAAAATCTAGGATTTGTCTCTTGTTTATTAGCTTCAATTCTTAAAATAGGATGTCAATATTGGTAAATAATAATACAAAAAAAAGGGCTTTTTACAAGTTTAGGTTAAAATATTTAAATCTAAAAAATATTTTCCAAAAAAAAAAATTGGGATTATTATAGTGGTATCGAAGCTAACATCTTTCCATCTTGTAGGTTATTTTAATGATTTATGATTCCCAATTATAGACATACTAGATATCTCAAACAAGAACAAAGGAAATTACAAGTTTAAGGATCAAGAATAGAGGGTTCAAACACATAATAAGTTACAAATGAAGGGGGGGAAAAGAAAATGAAAATGATAGATGAGGAAAAGGATGAGTTCTTTTAGAGAAATTTATTAATCTCATCCTGAGCCAAAGGAATTCAACTAAATTGATAAGGAAATTGTTGGAACAATTAAGTATAGACAATCTAAAGGGAATGGAAATCCCATCAAGGAGTAGTAGAACAATAGGTAACTCTATATTCAAACCTTTGAAACCAATATTTTAATTAGAAGAATAAAATATTGAAGTTACATCTAATACTTCTATTGAAGATTCATTGATGGAATAAATTACTAAATGATATGAAGAGTACATAAATCAATCTCAAGGCTTTAGGGTAGACGTGTCATTTCAATTTTTTTAGAAATAAAAAGGAGGGATTCACACAATAAAAGGAAAATAAATAACTAGAATGATAGCAGAAATGACTTGAAGAATAAGATATTTGCTCAATCTTGGTTGTAGAAATTGTCGACTTACCTTAATCTCTATCTTATGAAGGAGAAAGAAGAAATTTAATTCACCACCTTACATTTAGAAATTATTGCTTATGATTGGTGGTACCATGGTCTAGTAACTCAAAGGGCATGATTAAATGCACACTTTTGAATATTTCAATTAAAAAATTCTTGATAGGTTTGAGTTGAAGGATGAGGAAGAATACTTTAAAGAACTTTAAAAATCAATAAATAAACCTTAGTAAGTACTTACATAGTGGATTTCTATAAGGTTTTTGGGAGGGTTCCTAGAATATAAAAAAAATGTTTACATTTTATATTAAGGGTCTCTTTGAAACACTTAAGGGTCTAATTAATGCTTTTTCTCCATTAACTTTGTAAAAGACTATCAAAATAGATCTAACACTTGAGCCAAAGAATACATTTTATTATAATTGTAAGCCACCTATTTTGGGGTAGCATAAGGAAGATTTAAAAAATAAGAGGTTTCATGTGCCATTTTAGAAGCCCATACCTTATGCTACAAAAATAAGATGAATGAAGATACTAAAAATGAACTTAGGAGGAAGAAAATTTGCTTCTCTTGTAGGGAACCATGGGGACCAATCCATATATGCCTTGGAAAGGGGAAAGTTAATTATATTGAGGTAGTATTGAATGAATACTTAGAACATAAATAACATGAACCACAAATAGTTTCAAAAGATTTAGAACCTAAAATGATAGAAAATGACGATACTAGTGGTGGCACTCTAGCAACTCTTTCAGGAGCATCTAAATATCATCCATTCAAAGTTTGTGAAGTGTTATTTGTACAATGGACTCCAATACTTAATAATAGTGGGGCAACCAAAAATTTCATTGATGAAGGTTTGTTGGTCAAGATAGGATTGAAGGTAGAACATTTTGAAGGTTTTAATGTAGTTGTCATTGATGGATTTATCATTCCTTACACCAAGATAATTTGACAACTCCTTATATCCCTATAAGGTATGTGATAGTTTTTATGTTTTTGGGTTTAGAGAAACTAATATGGTGAGCTAGGTGTGTAGTGGTTGCATATCTTAGGTGAATTTACTCAAAACTACTAGTCTATGGAACTCAAGTTTAAGTCAAATGGAAAATATATCATTCTTAATGAGATGTCCAATTGCTTAACTTAGGTAGTTACAACAAAATTAAAGGAGAAAATTTTCATAGGGCTCAAGTTACCTGGACAACTAGTTATCTAATTATGCCTATAATTTATTCTACATGTGATAAATCCCCTCATCATGTTGATATTCAAAAAAAAATTATAAGAATATTATGGTGTTTAATGGAATGCCTCCAAGATTACCTCCATACAAAGGGTTCCAACATATCATAGAAATATAACTTGGTGCAAACTAGTTATAACCAATCACTAACATCCCCCAAGAGGATAGAAGGAGGAGATTGAAAAGGTTGTAAAAGAATTTTTAGAGATGAGCTATATAAAGCCTAGTTTTAGACTATTTGCATCATCAATGGTTTTTATGAAAAAGAAAGATGTTACTATGTGGATGTGTATTGATTATAGAGCATTGAACAAGAGGAACATCAATAATATATATCATATACCTAGGATAGATTAGTTAATCGATACATTTTTGGGGTAGAGTACTTCTCGAATTTTGATTTAAGATCAAGCTATCACCATATTCATGTGAGATATGAGGATATGAACAAAAAAATATTCAGATGTCATTTTGGACATCTTAAATTTATGGTTATTCCCTTTGGTCTAATAAATGCTCTGAATACTTTCCAATCATGCATGAATCATGTATTTAGCAAGTACTTGTGTAAATTTCTATTATTTTTCTTTAATTATATTAACTTATAATAAAACACAAGAAGGAAATTTGAAGCACTTGGATGCTATTTTGGTAATTTTATAACATCAATATTTTTATGCAAAAGAGTCCAAGTGTGAGTTTGGACTAACAAATATTTTATATTTGTGACATACAATAAGTGTTAAGGGTGTAAAAGTGGATCAAAAAAATATCCAATCTATTCAATATTGGCTACCTCCTACCACACTAACATAGTTGAGAGGATTCTATGAGTTATGTAGTTATTAAAAATAAATCTCAACATGTTGCACCTTTAATAGACTTGACAAAGAAGGGATCCTTTGAATGGACTGAATCTACTCAAGTAATGTTTGATAAATTTAGGTAATGATCTCATGTCTTGTACTTACAATTACTAATTTTTCATTACTATTTATTTTCAAATGTGATGCGTATGGAGAAGGTATTGGAATTATTTTAACTAAAAGGGGACATCTTATAAATTTTGAAAGTAGAAAATTGAATGAGTTAGAAAATACTTATTTCATCTATGAAAATACTAGCCACAATTCATGCTTTGGTGACGTTTAGACATCTATTTTATAGAAGATTTATTGTGAGAATTGATCATAAAAACTTGAAATTATTTTTTATTAAGTTCATGACTTGAGAGATAACTAGATAAGTAATATACTATATTATGATTTTGACATCGAGTATATGAAAGGAAAGGAAATATTATTGTCGATGCTCTTTCTATAATTCCTATTGTATTCTCTTTTTCCACTATTTCTATTGATTGGAAGGCTTCTATTCTATATTAATATGCTAAAAATATATTTGTTGCTAACATTCTTTGTGAAGTGGTAAAAGATGATAGATACATAGCGGTATATGGATTCGTCATATATAAGAACTAAGTTTTCCTGTTCCCTAAACCTAAGGTGAAGGAGAAGATATAGAAAATGATTCATGACATACCATTAAAAGGGCACCCAAGATACTTCAAAATACATGTAAAGTTAGAGAAAAATTTGATGGAAGGGCCTCAAGGAGGATGTTCTCAAGAATATAAGAAAATGCACTACATGTTAAGGAGAACAAGTTTTTATTGAAATATTTCTTCAATCACTACCAATTCTAAATCAAATTTTGGAAATTGCATCCTTGGAATTTATCACTAACCTCCCCAAGGTACATGGTAGATTGCATTTATGTTGGTGTGGATAGACTAACTAAATATGCATGTCTTTACTATCCCATCAGATTTCAATGCTCCACAAGTGGTAGATTTATTTTTTCAAAGAACTATTTAGATTGCATGGAATACCTAAGAATATTTTTATTTAGAGTGATAGAATACTTTTTAGTGCCTTTTGGCAGGATTTATTCCACTTACAAGGTACAAATCTCACACCTAGCACAAGTTGTCACCCCTAAACAGATGAAAAACAAAAATAGTGAATAATTGGGTTGAGGGGTGATGAAGTATGAACATTCACCCTATTATTGAAACTAAATTATCTATTTTTAATCACCCACCACCTTCCATATATCTTTATCATGCTTAAATTAACCAAATTATGTATTAAATCAATTACAATCTTAGTTAGTACCAATGTATGCATACTTGTTGTTATTTTTATATAAATGAAGATTCTAATGATGATGGTTGTGGGTCAAAAGATGTGCTTTTGAAATAACAATTCATGTTCAAGATAAGAAGAGTTCTGGAGTGCCACATCTATAGAGATCCAAAATTCTAAAAACATCTTTGGAACCATCACAAACTAGGCCTCTATGAGAGGAATTTTGGGAAAAACGTATCCTATTTTTCCTAAAGCTATGAACTACCACCATAATTATAGTTCTCTAAAAATTAAGATGAATGAAAGACTTGTTTTATTATAGTTCTTTCAAGTAGTTAATGCAACTTAGAATTTTATTTATAAATTTGTGTAACAAACAGTCACCATGATGTGAAAGTCTAGAAGTAGGATGTAGTTTATATATATTAATGTTATTCATCAAAAATAACTTTTTAAATTTTTGACATCTTTGATACATGAAGTAATATAAAATCTGTTTTAGCTAAAAATGTTTCATTCTTGTTTTGATAAGCACTATTGTATGATGTCAATGATTTTGTGAGTGAATGAATTTAGACCTCTATCGAGCTAGCTAATCAATACAAGGATTGGAGCTAATCTCTATCACTTTTTTTATCTTTGTTATTGTTGCTATATGTGCTATATATTACTTTTTATTTTCTTCTATAATATTGTATGTATGTAAAGAGGTGTGTTATATAGCTACAAATCGTTGTTTTTTTTTGCACCCCATATTATTTTGTGTTAATTAAAATTGAATCATTGTTAGCTTCACATTCTATAGAAAATAAAAAAAAGAATTAAATCATTATATTTTAATTAAACAAATTAGTTATAAATATTTCATTTCGTTGCAGTAGAATTTCAAATTATCTTTCTTTGAATTACATTCTATAAGTTTCCATATATTACATTCTTTCATAAATTAGAAGCTTTGAATACTTTCTAGTAATATTCATTTTCAACATAAGCATTCCCTTTTTTGATAAAATTTAGTATGAATTATGAAATATGAAATCTTTCTATAAATAGCCTTGGACACTACCTGGTCAATACGATAAATTAATCAATTAAAGTGTAAGACGTGACAACAACTCGTCACTTTTTGGTGTCATTGTCGAGGATTAGCATGTTCTTACACTAGGTGTTATTAGGAATATAAACAATTACTTTTATATAAAAAATAAACAAACAAAGTCTTATTTTTTAACATGGTTAAAAAAAGAGGACCCAATACAAGATTCATTGCCAAAACCCCCAACCATAAACATCAATAAACAAAACTGGTAATAAAAAATGAAAAAAAGTCTTGGTTGATGAATTTTGCCAACAGTTGGTCTTTGTGGACCCACCTAAGACATTGAAACAAAAATTTGAGGAAATATCCATAGACAAATTGAGAAACATCATGAATAGTGAAGAAATAAATAATAACAATAGAGGGGAGACAAGGAGCGTTGAAAAAACATTCACTTACCTAGTCAATCTCAATAAAGATGAGGATGCCCCCATGGAAAAACATATCCCTCACCAACCTTTCTACCTTTTGAGGTTTATCATCAAAGGACCCAAATCAATTCTTTTTTGAGTTCAAGGTTCTTTTCCAAAACTATGACTACAAAACTAACAACCATAAGCTAAAATTGTTCCCTTCTAATTTGAATGATTTGATAATGTGATGGTTTATGGGATTGATCACTGGATCAAACAACTCATGGAAAGAAATGAAAAGGATATTATTAGAAAAATATCAAGATCACTATAGGATCAATGATAGAAAATAATAATTCTTTCACCTTAAGAAAAAAGAGGAAGAGAGATTTGAATACTACTTAGATTCCTTTTTGTACTTAAGATTTATGGTTGTGAAAACACCATGCATGTTGAAGTAGTTAAAACCATTTTTATAAAGGGACTGGAAGAAGGCTTAAAATGATCCTTTAAATTAATGGGACAAAGGGGACATTTCTAGGCTAAGTCTTGAGGAAATCTCTACACTTTATGTAAATTACTCTAGAGCTAGAGGAGGAATTGTAAATTCTAGTTTGACAAGAGGAAGAAATGAGATAGGACAGTTAAGAGAATAAATTTCAAACTTAAAAAATGATATTCTTGTTCAATTGAATACCACTCTTGATGGAATACAAACTAAAAATAGAAGCACAAAGACACTTTCTATCTACTACCTTAGATGGAATAAACGTTCGTTGAGAGAAATTCCCTTGGAAAAAATAGAAATTTTTCAACTCTGATAAGGACCATAAAAATTATCAATGTGACCAGCTATAGACAGTTAAAAATTCTAAGAAAAAATCCACTTCAATTGAGGAGGAAGTTGATTGCATGGGACAACAACATGCAAATAAGTTTTCCTTTGGTCAAAATTTGAGTTCCACTTGGCATCCTCAACCTACATGGAATAATAACCAATATAATGCACCTTGGCCACAATACACAAGACCACATAATTGGGGACCGTAGTCTTGAGGATCCCTTGAGTGGATAAATTAGTAATATTTATCTCCATAATGGGTTAGTGCACCACAAAAATCATGGTTTCCCTAGAATCCTATGCCATACCTTGTCACATGCAAAACAAGAAACAACCTCTTCTACCACCTTTGAGGAACCAACATTAATTTAACCAAGTGACACAACCCCCATTACCAACTCACCCAATTTATAATCCCAAAAATAATAGAAAAACGCATCAGTTTACCCCACTAAATAGGATAATATGGCCAAAATCAATGTGATACATTATGGAGCTATGCAACTCAAATATGGGAAATCCTTGCATCAACCAACTATAATCAATATAACAAGCAACGAACATGAATTTTTTTAGAAAGTAAAATTGATTTAGTTAAAAAAAATGGTAAGAAATCTACCACATAACCATACAATATACCCATCAAAAACTAACTCCAAAGTCACTCTTAAATTTTTTTTAAGAACATCTCTAGAAGCTCCTCTTGGTTAGACTCCAAAATCATCTTTCAAAACTTCATATTCATACAAAACCTCCAATGTAATGAAATAAATTACACAATAGAATAATATGATAGGAAATATGTTGTAAATACTTGATAATAATATGTCACTTAAAGGGGGAAACCTCCTTATCCGCTTCGAGGGGGATACTTCCAATATTCTTCAATAAAAGCATAATATTCAATGTGATCCTAATAATCTACCTATAACTCCTATATATACCATACTTATTCCTAGGATATCAATTGGGCTGACCTAGATAGCCCTATATAAGCCTTAGGCTGACCTAAATAACTAAAGAACAATATAATAATGATAATATTACTTAATTAAGAGTTAAGGTAGCCACAAGCTGACTATAGATAACACAATACACACTATAGGGGTAGGGGCATAACATTTCCCTCCTCTTTACAAAATCATTTCTCTCAATGCTAACTTTTTCTTTTTCTTATTCATCTCCTTTTTTTCTTCTGCTTCTTCTTCCATTGCTACTTCTTGTTCTCAATCTTTTTCTTTTTCTCATTCTTTCTCTTACTCTTTCTCTTGCTCTTTCTCTTACTCTTATTCTTTTCTTTCTCTTTATATTGCTCTTGCTCTTATTCTTTTTCTTCTACTTCATGTTCTTTTTCTTTTTCTCTTTTTTTTGTGGCAAGGTTTAGGTTGCACTTTCCCAAAAAATAGGTGTTTTGTAGCCTTGAGAGAAATTTTTTTAGGAACCCTAATTCTGTAATAAATCACTTAATTATGCTCCAATTACTCTAAAATTTTTACTATAGGATTCTCTCTTATTAAAAAACCTACTAAAAATTAGTAAGGAATTCAGTCATATTTGGATGATATGTGCTTTCCAAATAAACTGGGTAGAAACCCTAATTTTATAATAATCACTCAATTTTGCTTCATTCCTATGAAATCTAGACTATAGCTACTTGAATATTCTCTTCAAAAAACCTTAAAAAATTAGATCAAAATTTGCAAAAATATGGTAGATATGTGTTTCACAAAACAATATTCAAAATTGAAAAACTTCCTTGTCATCATGGTGCCAAGATCATGCTCTAATACCTCTTGTAATGAAATAACTTGCACAATAGAATAATATGATAAGAAAAATGTTGTAAATAATTGACAATAATATGTCACTTTTAGGGGGCAACTTCCTAATCTACTTCGAGGGGATACTTCCAATATTCTTCAATAAAAATACAATACTCAACATGATCCTAATAACCTACCTATACCTCCTATGTATACCATACTTATGCCTAGGATATCAACTAGGCTGACCTAGATAACCCTATATGAGCCTTAGGCTAACATAAATAATTAAATAATATAATAATGATAATATGACTTAATTAAGAAGTAAGATAGCCACAAGTTGACCACTCATAACACAATACACACTAAATGGGTAGGGGCATAACATCCAAATCCCCTCTAGAGGGACTTGTTGATAATCCTCTAGAACATCCCACTTGAAGTGTTATAAATCCTTTTTTCAAACCCCTCTGTAAAGGACGCTCTAAAATAAGGAATAGATACTCTTTTAAACAAGCTTCTTTTTAAGAGAGGCTTAAAAATCCCAACCTTACCCACTATTAGAAACTAATCACTTTCAATGAATCCCACCTACTATAGGAAACCAAATAGTTAAATATAAAATTTCCATTGTTGCAAACAATTAAAGAGATACCTGAGCTTAACCAACTAGTGAAATATATGTGCATAAAGACACCTAGGAGAAAGAAGAAGAAAATTGACATCATCCAAATAGACGGATATCTTTTTTATCTCCTCTCAACAAAATTTCTACCACCCAAATATGATGATCGTGGTAGTCCCGTAATTATATATCTATTGTTGGATCCCAAATATGTAATGCACTTGTAACTTATGAGTTTCTATAAATGTTATGATGGTAGATGTAATGAAGATGTTATCATTAAAAATTATTTAGCCTACAAGTACTATCTTGCAAATGATAGATTAATCTATCACGATCCCAAAAATAATACTAATCTAGGAGTACCTTATGGACTTTCAAGTCATTCAGTCAAGAACTCGAAAAGACATTTATCCATTTATCTTGGGGAGCCCCTTGTTAGCCACAATGGTTGTCTTGATAAAATGTAATTAAAGAGGGATGACCATTTCCAATGGTTTTAATAGTAAATACTTATCTTTATATCCTCCTACTCAACTAGCTATGAATAAGAAAATCTAGGTAGATGAACCAATGGATATCAACAAACAAGAAAATTTGGCACAATTAATAATGGTTGTGATTGTTGGCACCCATAAAGTTAATGAATTTATAGTACTTTGTGTTGTCACTTTGTGGCACTCCCTTGTGATTTCCATTGAGATTATAACTGATCTGATAATGGTGTATCATGCTCAAGTGTCTTTGGTAGTTGTATTTTATCCTTTCCAAGCTACAACCAAAAGTCTATATGTAAAAAATATCAAAAAATGACAGTGATAAAGTTTCAGACTTTCGAGGTTTCAGTTGTCTACATACCCACATACTATCTCTATAACTCCCAAGTTCCTACTTATTTATCCTCTACTTTCCACCATTTTCCCAAGTAAAAATGTTTCGGGTTTTGGTCATTGGTCTTAACCCTTAACCCATATCACTTTTCTTCCTAATCCATAAGCTCCTCCCAATCACCGAAGTTTCAATGAAATCCTTTAAAACTTAACATGCCTTAAGGTTTTGGGCTTTGAGGATCAACCATATTCTTTACCTTTTACCATCTTTTCATCTTAATTATTAAGCCTAATTTTTTATCCTCGATTTCTATCTTTGAATTTTAGTGATCGGGTCTTCCCTTATCTTTTGTCCTATCTTTGCGATAAGACATAAGGTTTCTTTCTAATCCCCAATCCCTGATGTCTTATCTTCGGCCTTTGACAATTGGGTCCCCCTCTTATCTTTTATCTTAGTCTTATTGTAAGACATAAACCTTCCTCACGACTCCCTACTCCTGATTCCCAACATCTTCCTTGCCTCTATATTATTTCTGATCTTTCCATCAACTCTTTTTCTTTCATCATTTCCTTCTTTTAGTAAGCGTCGAGCTTGATGCTCGACATCTAATAAAATTTCTCTTTTGAGGATCATGATTTAAGTGTTCTTCATGTTGTATTCTTCATCAACATGGTATGCAGTATGTGGTTGGCTCGACACCCGATGCCTGACAAAGGTTTTTCTCTTCAGGGTTTTTGCTCTTCTCACCAACCCTTTTGACAAGCAGTTCCTTGCATACCCAACAACCAACGTTTGATGAAGGTGACCTTTCGAGGTGGAAAACCATTTAATATTCAATCCAATGGTTGGTTCAGGCTCAAATATTTGACAATACTCTCGAAGGACATGTTTTTAGTCATAAACACCATTAAAGTTGTAGTTACTTTCTGAACTACTAAATTTGATCCTTGAGGTTACAAGGATGATATTTAATGTATTTCTCGACAAATACAAGTGGAACAAGGAGGTGCCCATGCTTCTTTATGGTTCACATGCCTCCTTTCTGTTAGAGGGACATTCCTAGCTAAATTTTGTTATGGATTTCATGGTGGTTTCGTTCCTCATTTGTGTGCTCATTAATATAGGGACATGGCTTCATAATGTGTGACCATGTGAAGGTGATGCAAGTAAGCATGGGAGGCCAGTATAATTTTTGGAAACCATGGCTCTTTCCCTAAGGTCTCTTGATGCGGCGAAGAGATATATATCTTCCTAATTCAACTGAGGGAGAAGAATATATAAAATTTTGATTGCGGGAAGCAGTTGCAAAGCCAACAGAAAAAAATACTCACAGGAAGCCTTAGGGTTTCGATTTCCAGTTTTTGGTGTATCTATTTTGCATTTTAATGATCCATATTTTATCCCAAACCTACAATAATATTTTTAATCTTTGAAGATTGATTGATTAAAGGAAAAAAAAACTTAGTTGAGTGTCTCCTTATGTATGGTATGTATTTCTAGATGTATGTTGTTTAGTTTTTCAACCAAAATTCTGTAAAATCCTTGCAAAGATTTTGCATGGTATCTTTTCAATATAATAAAGGAAATGTGTCCAGGTATACTTGAGGATTACTAAGTAGACTCTCTTAATATTCAACAAACCATTCATTGTCTTTCTAAATGAATATGTAGAGCCTAGCATTCCTATGCATTCTGAAAGGCGTAGTATTTTGTGGTGACTCGATTAAGGCATCACCTTATTTTAAGTTGTTGCATATTTGATTAAATATAGAGACTATGTTTCCCAATGGATAAAGTAACTTGTCTATGTTTGGCTTTCTCTCCTATCATCCTCAATACACTCCAAATACATAAACTCAAATACCTTTTAAGTTTTATTTTTTTTGTGTTATACTGCCATGCATAAATGAATACAACAAAAGGTTGTATAATAAACATAATCTTAGACACTTATATGGTATATTATATGTTAATAAGGTGCTAATCCTTACTTTTCCAAACTAGCACATAGGTATATTGTCACACTAGTATTGGGAACATTGTGCAGTGGGTAAAGTTTGTTGTAAGGTATTGTTTAGTATTTCAATCATGAATTCAACACTTTAAGGAGAACCCCCCTTTGTATTGCAGATCCAAAAGTGAATGAGGTCTTACCCACCTCAAACATTGGTCCTTAGCTACCCAACCTAAATATAGGTTTGTGGTAATTTTCCTAGGATTGACACCCCTGGTACTTGGAAGATTATCATACCTTAGGGATTTGGGGCATGCAGCTCCCGTCGCCAACAAAATGACACCATTATTGAGGACAAGATAAGTTAATAATAAATTTGAAGACCCATGTTACTTGATTCTTTATGCAATGCAACCAAGAGAAAGTGTTAGGTTTTATTTGAAATGATAAGTTTGTTAGTTTCAATTATTCTCTCTTTTAAGGAGTGGTGACTCTATTAAGGAAGATCCAAAATTTTGTGTCAAAAGATAAAGAATGTAAAAAGATCGATGTTTCAAAGGTCAATAAATTCCTTAGGATAGTTCTATTGATGCAAGAAGGTGACAAGAACATTGGAAAGCTAAAAATTCAAGTATCCTTTACATAACTCAAGAAATACTGAAAAGGTGGGTACTTCAAGTAGAAGAACTGCTTCTAAAGATTTTGATCAATACACATCAGATGATTCAGCTGATAATAGGGTTAGAAATACTAGAATAATTTTTATGCATGACCATACTAGTTATAGAAAAGAAATAGATCCTAGTGTAGAATATGTAAATGTGGGTTTGCCTCAAATTTCACCTCAAAGAAACCCTATGCTTCACTCTTTGAGAAATCAAAGGGAAGGTAGACATGATACTCCTTAGTCTTTTGATCTTGGAGTGGAAACCTCATTCCAATATGTTGACCGAAACATTCAAATAGAAAACAAGCACAGAGAAAGGGAATTAGATCAACACATTGATCTTATTGATCATATCATAGAAAGGCAACATTAAATAATTGTAAAAATTACATTACAAAAGGCCCAATTATCTCAACAATCCCTACTAACAAATCAACAAGAAAATATTGTCCATCCTCAAAATATGGCACTGGTTATTCCAATTCAGTAAGTGCCTATTTTCAACAAGTGCCTATTGTTCAGCAAAATCACCCTAATCCCCCACAACAAAATGTTGGGATCAACCCTAGAAGGAAAGTTGAAACATTTATTCTGGTAAGACCGCCATTGGTATTAGAAAGATATAGATAGTTATAATTTTGTGGAATCCTTAATAATCCTAATCCAATTCAAATCGAGATCAGAGGGAGGGTGCCAAAATTCTAAGGCAATAATGCTATCACTAGTGAGGACCACTTAATACATTTCATTGATGTCACTGATGAATACAAGATCAAAGACGAGGATGTCATGATGAAGTTTTTTGTGAAATCATTGAAAGAAAGTGCAAAAGAATGGTACAAGAGTCTTCTAGACAATAACATAGACTTGTGGGATGAGTTTATGAGGATATTTTGACTGTAATATTGTGAAAGAGTCGATCCAAATTTTTTAATACATGAGCTAACTACCATTAGAAAAAGGGTAAATGAAATGGTTGTTGATTTCAACAATAGATTCATTATGACAATGAGGAAAGTACCTCACCAATTAATTCCAAATGAGCCTATGTGCCTTGTTTTGTATTATGGAGTCTTTGATTCAAAATTAGGCTATCTTTTGAGAGATAAGAACCCTCAAACCTTGAGAGAATCATATGCAATCATGATCAACATAGAGAGAAATTTGAAATAGCCTAGGAAAGACAAAAATATTTGGTATAAAACTCTTGAAACCAAATGCAACAACTTCCAACAAGCCTTTCACTATTGAAGAAAAACTAGACAAGTTGATGGAAGCTACAAAGGATCTTTTATAAAAGGTGGTAAATAATTAAAATGATGTGTCCTCTAATATTTCTCCTACACATTTTAATAAGGGTCAGAGGTTACATAACAAGTTGTACAATTAAGATTGATCTAAAAGATCTGGAGGTAATGACAAACAAACATCATCAAGGAACTCAAACAAAAGATACCATGAGAGACACATCATTGATCCCTTGAGGAAAGATCGTGTGAATCTTCAACAAGATTCATTTTGGTGTGATATATGTTAATTGCCTCATGATCAATCCAACTACACTATGGTAATTGCACTTGATGAAGATAAAGAATTCCAAGAACATGAGCATACACCTGAATATCATGATGATTCCAATGTAGATTTGTTGGATGCCTATGAGGGTGAGGAATTTTTTCAAAATGATTATGACAAATATTGTGTTCCCTTTGAGATTCCAGACAAAGATTTTGAATAACTCAAGGAATGAATAAGATAGAGGTATAATAAAGCAAAGCTCTCTAATGAGGATATTAAAACTCTCGTTGAAGTTGTTTTCATTCAAGTGCAAAGTGATCACCGGCTAAGAAATAGACAAATAGGTACCAATAAAAAATTTGTAGGTGCAACTACTCCAAATATATCATCTGCACATTTGAATAAAGGAAAGAAAAATAAATATGATGCAAAAAGAATAAAAAATAGGTCTGTAGAAAAATCTCCACCAAGGAAGAATATGCATTTACCAAATGCACCCTTGCAGAAAGTGTATGTATCAAAGATGAAATATGTTGATATATCAACCAACAATATGGTAAATGGACAAAATATTAGAGATGGTACCAACAAAAAGTGACAGAGGAGGTTGGGAAAGAGGTAAATGTAGAGAAACTTATTGTTAATGATTAGGTAATTCCTTTCATATCTGATACTAATGTTGTGACAAACCCATATTTTGTTCCTTTGCCTGCATACCAGCCAATTGACATGGCTCAAGCCTTTAGCCAATTAAAATTTCAAGTGCCAATCAGAGAGATCCCAAGCATCCCTAAACATAGGGAAAGGATATTTTCATACCTCAATGCCCCTACCATATTTGATTAGTAAGATAAAGTTGCAGCTATTCTCAAACATAAGGAAAACAAAGTCAATATACAAGAGACCCTAATTTTTTTTGCCACTATTTCCATAGGTAACAAACAAACCATTGATCCATTTTATACATCTTTGTTAATAAATGGTTGGCTAGTTCAAAATTTTTTCTTAGATTTTGGAGTGTCTAGCAATGTGATGATGTTAGAAGTTATGAATCATTTAGGATTGCAATTTTGAAAGTCCTATTGTAAATTCTATGTCATGGATTCTTGTGAGGTAAATGTAATTAGGATAGTAAATAGTGTTCTAGTATAGCTTGTTGCATATCGTGGTAAAGATTTTTTAATGTATATTATCGCAGTTGATTATCCAACTAAGCGGGGTATGCTACTATCAAGGAAGTGGGTAGTGTCAATGGGTGGTAGTCTTGAAATGGATTTATCCTATGTTACCATTCTGATATGCAAAAAAGATATCCAATTGCATAGGGAAAAGAAAATGATGTTCATTGTGGATAACCTAATGAATTAAAGAATGATATTGTAAGAGAGGGGGACCAACCATGACAAGGCTCTAGGTCATGGATAGTCAATAGAGGAGGTCTTCCCTAACTTACCTCACTTGAATGGATGCTTTGGGATGAGGATCAAGAATGAAGAGCACTATCAAGTGCTTCTATCACTCTACAAACCCAAAAATATGATGGGGGCTAGACGAGCTGGTTTTTGGAGTTTAAACTGCACCTCAAACAACTCTTTGCTCGAGGACAGTAGTGTGGGTCTGGGATGACAGTGCAGTGCATTGGTGTCTCTCTGGCATGCTGGTGTCTATATGGCCAGAAAATGTGAAATACAGTAGGAAATGTCAAAAACCTACTTAACAGCCTAGCTAACTAATTTTAATGAAATAAATAGAATGATAAAGTACAAAAAGTAAATACGGAAATGATAATGTGAGCAGGTAAATACAAGGGCAGCGAATATTAACTCACTGAAGTGCCATTTTGCTAGCGACCTCCACTCACACTTTCACCTACATACAAGTAAGAGGGGAAAATTGTCGGGGCTGTATAGGGGTTTTCCTCAGTCAAACCCCCACTTTGGTGTTTCCACCTCCATGGACAACCAAGAAAGCAATAGAGTAGAAAGTATGATAAAGGGGATAGAAATAAATGCATTGAACACAACAAAAGATAAAAGCTACTCTATCAAATCACAATAAAAAATTAAAGTGATGCTTTACCACCTCCACCCAAAGGAACTCAAGGCCAATGAAGGGAGAATGCAAGGTGAAAAACTTGGCAAAGTCACCATAGTTGCATCGGTGACGAAGGGAGGTCTTGCAAGACTCCAAGTTCACAACTTCTATGGTCAAGCAACACATACAAGGATGAAGTTGATGGAGTAACCAACTGCTACAATGATCAATAGAATTGTGGAGATGCTAGAATTGTGAGAAGATGTGAAAGATGGAATGAAAATGCTCAAGAGTGTAAAAGAGATGAAGTGAGTGTGAAATGAATTCCTTTGAAGGCCAAAATGAACCATTTTCAGGTCGGTTGGTCGCACAAAGGCATTACAAACCGTCCCCAATGAGGAGTGTAACATCATGATGGACTCAAAAGGCAGGAATTTGTCAAGGATGATAGCGCACTGCGCAAACGTCCACATGTCGCGCTTGCGTCCCTGACAAAAATTCCCCCATCGACACACAAAACATGTGCCAAGTGGATGCATTTCAGATGGGTGGTGTGGAATTTCACCTTCAGATTTTATTTTCTAAGCTGGGGTTGTGCAAAAGGGAAATTTACACAAGGGGTGCAAATTTGCTCCTATACATTTTTCCCCCACTTTGGTGAGTGTGAATATCGATGAGCATTTAGTAAAGTAGATTGAAGAGTTAGAAATGTATACTTGAACAATCGAGGAAGCAGACCGCAATCTGGCGAACTCAAAGCTTATGGCAAGAAAAGGACTCCATAGGTACTCTCTCTTGAGGAGGTTTGAACAAAAGGACTTCGTGCCTCCACGAAACTACGAAGTTGCACAAAGTACACCAAAGGCCCTCAGACCAATGATGGACAAATCTCACAGGATGTAAGTGCTTCACAGGCCCTCAGACCTACAAAGAAGGAATTCCCCCAAGTACTCTCTCATGAAGGAAGCCCAGTGTGAGGGGACTCTGTAGAGTTAGACTAGAAAGTGGCTTAACAAGCACACTTGCAAAGAAACATGTTAAACCGTAGATAAAACATGTCAAAAAACAAAAAACTCAAGCAAATAAGCAAACAGACAGTCAATAAATTGCAAGGTTTTCAAAGGGATCCCTTGGGAACCCTTCAAAAGAAGAGGGGTCCACTCAAGGAACGTGTTGTTTGAAAGTGAGAGGATGATTTTTGCAAATCAATTCACCGTCAATGAATCCTTTCAAAATATGTTCACTTCATCAAGGAATTTGAAAGGAATAAAATGCCCCCTCATGAGGGGAAGTTCAAGGCTTCTCCCACAAGAAAATTTGCTCCCTCCTCGGAGGAAAGTTCTTCAAGTTCTTTCTTTGTGAACCCATGACGAAGGAAACACAATCCGCTAGGGATCCTTGTTGAGAATGCAATTTTTGAAAAGGGTTTTGCAAATATTTTTGAGAAAAGATTCGTTGGCAACGAATGCATTTTCTAAAAATCGGAGTTGATATGGTAGCCCTTAGGGTGATGTGTGTTGAATGCAGAGGCACACGACGTCCTAAGGAGAGAAAAGAAAGAATGAAAAAGTGATATTGTGGCCTACAGGGAATAGCGAGATGTCATCGTGGTGATGTTATTGCACACATGAGTGACAACACATAGGCACCACAACATCACAACTCAAGAAAAGAAGAGAGAAAGATAACAAAATAGTAAAAAGAAACAATGACATCACAAACAAAGGGCACAAGGGTGATCTAATATTTTGGGGTCAGAGTTGCTCATAAATATATATATAAGTATAGTAATAGTATATAGATGAACTGTCATCAACCCCTTACTATATTAGACCATATGAAGAATGCACGAGAAAACAAAGTGAAAATAAAAATTGGGTCAACATGGAAGGGAATCCTAAATGCCCCCAACACTTTGCATCATCCCCACTTTGTTGAAAATCAATACACATAACAGAGGAAGAATGATGCCACAAATAGAGGAATTTTTATGACACATGATCACTCATGTATCCAAGCACCTACAAGGGTGACAAGGGTCATACAGGAACATGTAACACAAGCATAGGGGAACACATCACAACAAACACACACTGAATCTAAAGGTAAATAAGAGGTTCCCCCCTAACACTCATCGACCAAGAGGTCGTTCGCTTCCTAATATAGATCATTATATGGGGGAGGCGAATGAGCCTGTAGTGGTGGAATATTAAGGGGGAAGCTTTCAACCCTCCCGCAATAAGGGCCAAGGGAGAAGGCCCCGCAAGGTCTTCTTTGCTTGGCTCTTGTGGAGCAATGGTCAGCGATTTCATGAAGATCGCTAACAAGGTCGGGACCTCATCTAGGGAGTTAAACATGCACTTCACAAGAGTGCCATGTGTTACCTCAATGGCTAGGGAGGACAATGCTTGAGATTCATTGCTAGGCTCACCGAGTGACTTAGGAGTAGTGACAAACTTGGGGGAATCTGGAACTTGCTCCATTACTAGGACAGTACATGCTAGCACAGGACCACCCTCTAAAGAAGGTGGGCTCCTCTTACGCCCCCCATTTCTAGAAGGGCCAACCTCCACCTTCTTCTTTGTCGAAGGATGTGAAATCCCCATAGATGAGGCAAGAGGCAAGAAGGAAGGGGAGAAAATCATGGTGGAAACCACTGAGGTGTTCGGCATGTCCATGGTTTTAGGGAATCATGGGATGTCTGAAAGGGACATCAAGAGAGGTGGCTCAATCGAAGGAGCGACAAACACCTACACCCTTTTAGAGTCAAGTGCACTCACACTCACAACAGGAGCTGAAAGAAAAACCAGATTTGATTGAACAGAAGCAGAGGGGAGGAGAGAGGAGGACACAACATGAGGCCCTGAAATAGGGGTGGTTGACTCCCCTTCCTTTCTTTGCAAAGTGGCATGCTCAACCATCATATCCTTTTGTCGACGATTGCGCTCACGTGCAAGGAATTTTTTGTGACTCTTGGAGCTAGAGGTCGGGAGTTGAGAAGGGACAGAAGGCTCTTGCTCAACTATAGAGGTTTCCATCACATCCATCTTCGACAGACGGACAAACTACTAAATGAGAGTAGTAGGAAGAGGTTGAGAGGAAACAAGGGGAGTCAACTCTAGCGCCTTGGTGGCGAGCATCTTCCTATTCACTTCTTTAGGAGCATTAGCTATATGAGGTCGCAGAGGCCGAGACATAGAGAATTCCCTGTGGGGACTCTTTCTCCTACCATACAGGTAGGGCCAAGGTCTAGGAGGCATAGTAGGAATTAAGTTGGGTGCCTTGAATGAAAACTCTTCATTTATTTCTCCCAAAAGGGTTGGATGAGTTGGTTGCCATAGCATTTAAAGAACCTAATAACAGGTTTGTTGATGTACTCATGGAACTAGATGAAGTTCCAAAGAGTGTTGAGGTGGTTGCACCATTTTTTTGTGAAGGTGTGGTGGATATTTGTTGGGGGATGGATTTTGATGTGGTGTTGGTTTGGGTAGATGATCCCCCAATAGATGTTGTGTTGGTTGTGGTGGTAGTATGACCAAGGGAGGTAGCATTGATGGTGTTGATGTCATTTTGTGAAGAATATCCCATGGAAGGATTGTGTGATGGGGGATTGGGAGATGTTGCTCTAAGAGTGTTAAGATCAAATCCCTTTGGTAACTTAGCCCCTTGGTCAAGGAGCATAGCTAGGAATCTGGAGGAGTCAATTAAGACTACTTCTTCCACAAAAGCAACAAATTTTGGGTGCTGGGTAGCAGCTAATATGTCTTCTTCAAAGACTTCTCCATTTGAGTCTCTGCAGATAAATTGTTCAAAAAGATCTTGTGGAGAGGGTGGGATGTTCATCTCACTGAAAGGATTGATATTGGAATTTCCCATGTTATAAGAAGGATTGTTCGTGTCATTAGGGAAGGAATCCATGCCAGTTGTGAAACCAAGAAATTTGGTGTCTTGTCCAAAGGAATCCATGAGTCTTTTATTTTTTTATAATCTAGTTTCAACCATAAAAAAAATTCTCAACTTTGGGATGATGGAGGAGAATGATCTAAATATGACACTATGTTTTTGGGTTTTTTTTAGATTTTTAGGAATGTTATGAAATGAAAATGAGATAAAAATGAGGCTAAAGATTCATGAATGCAAATGGTGTGACACTAAAATGGAGATGCTAAATGGTATGCAACTAAAGGAGCCTAAGATGTACTTACTATTGAGAAATCTAAGGAGATGACTACTTGAGCAAACAAAGTTTTAGCTATGATTCAAGTTTGGAATACCAATGGACCATAAAAGGACTAAAAGAGGAAAAAGTGAAGTTTCCACACTAGACTATTGAGTGGGAAATAATTCACAAAATATTTGACAAAGTGACAAAGGGTGATTGGGTCCAATGATAACCTACTATTGAATGCAAATTTTTGACAATGGATGATAAGAGTCTACTCCTAAAATCTGCAAAAGTAAGTGTCTAAGGAGATGATAGAGTTACCAATGCAACTAATGGAAGGGAAATGGAATCCTATTGTGATCCTAAAAATGGTACCTATAATGCAATGTTTAAGGGAAGTTGAGCAAATCAGTGTTTGGTTTAAACAGTAATAGTGAAGGAAGACTTGATTAAATTTTGGAAAAGACAAGTTGTGGACTTCAATTTTGATAGTGGGAAGATGGTTGTGAAGTTTTTGCAAATGCGTCGCAATGAATGCGGCACAAGAGAGCAAATGCGGCTCAGACTGGCGAATGTGGTTCTGGAACTGGCGAATGCGACTCAGAATAGCGAATTCGGTTTGAAACTGGTGAATGCGGCTCGGAATGGCAAATGCGATGCGAGATGTTTCAAATGTGATTTATCAGAGCGATTGCGACTCAGAATTCTTCAAATGAGGCTCATAAGAGCGATTGTGGCTCAAAATATAGCGAATGCGTTTTGACAGAGCATTTACATCGCAAGAAGCAATTTTTGGAAAAAAAAATTTGCAAATTTTACCAGTTTTGTCTCAGATTTTAGCAAGTTTGATGTTCAGTTGTTTGAAGTTTTTCTGTAAACAGTTTGGAAAACACTTGGTGTTGTAAAAAGAATTGAAAATCAACCACATGGAAGACATTGACAAAAATCTTAGGGCTGCAAGGACAGTATTCTTTTGGATCCCACTAACCGCATATCCTTAGCAAATGAATTCAGAAGCTTGGCCCCACGGGCTCCCCCTTACAAAGCACTCACTTCTTAGGGCAACCAAGCTTCCAACCTCCATGAAACTCCCATGGCAGATTGATCATTTCTACTAAGAACTCCGCAGGTGCGGGTGCGTTGGCAATGACCGTTGTTGCACCAAAGAATAGAAGGTTTTTGGCTTTCTATAACAAAGGATTTAATTTGGACACCCATTCAAGTGGTCATACATGGGGCACAAGATTAAGCTCCATTAAGGAGGCACTCCAACCTAAAGAGGTTAAGCTCAATAGGGTTTTGGGGAGTACTACTTGGTCCGTATGACATATCTGCACTCGTAATCCTAGGCTTTCCCTTAGGATTCACATTTATATACCGGTCAGGAGTAGCTCGGCTAAAGAGCTTCGTTGCCGGTTTGAGTCACTTTGGGGTGAGTACTTTTTCCCACCAAAGCAGGCCCAATTTTCTAAAGCTTAACAAAAGCAAACCGAAATATTCATAGTTCAATCGATCTTTGTTTAAAAACAAAGAGAGAGCACATGAATATTTTAGATCACACTCGCATGGTGTTCTTTTTAAACCAAAAATAAAATGTGTACAAACAGAGAATGCACAAGGTTCATTTTATCCATTTGTAGTGTTTGTCAAGCAAAGGTGTTAATTTTAACTGTTTGTAGTATTTTCTATCAAAGAGTTAATTTTAAACCCAATGAAAAGCAAAGTTTGTTGTTCTTTTTAACCAATATGCATTTGCATGTCTCTTATTTTTAACCAATGCATGTAAAATGCAATTTGTTTGAAAGAAATAACAAAGAAAATTAATTAAATTCATCTAGACACATGTTGTCACAAAAAAAATTAGTAACACAAGAAATCTCTTACCTAGAAACAGAAAAGAGAAAATAACTGAAACCGAAAGAAAAAGTTACCAGTCTTTTGCATCGCAGGAGGTCAAATGCGGCGCAACAAGTCAATTGCATCGCTCGAGAGATCAAATGTGTTGCAACAGTTCGAATGCATCGCTTTGGAGCTCAAATGGGTTGCAATAGGTCGAATGTGTCGCTCGTGAAAGCAAATGCGGCGTAACAGAGCGTTTGCATCGCGATGGCTATCAGTTGCATCGTTTTGTACTCTTGTACCTACAAAAGAAAAATGAAGTCGTACGAGAACCTACAAAAACATGTTAAGGGGTTAGGTTCACCAATGTAATGATGGATTTCTGCAAGATAGATTTGTTAGTGTCTAATGCATGCAATATTAATTAAATCCAAACAAAGTAATGAAATACATGGGAGATAAACAAGAAAATAAATGAAACTAGAACAATCTCACCCAATCTTCTCTCCTCCATGGCTGATTTCCATTGCACCTCCTTAGCTTGCTGTGATGAAGAATGTGCCCTCAGATTTGATGAGCAAATTCTATATGCCTAGTCCTAAACAATACTTTGAAGGATTTGTATAAACTAAATGCAAATAGATATTAAATCTAGAATGTAAATAGTTAAGATGATAACAAGGATGCAAGAAGATAATAATAATAAGAGATTGCAATATTAAGAGATAATATTAATCAAGATGTCGAAAATGAGGACAAGATTGCCATTTTATAGAAAATGCAATCTTGAACGGACGGACGAGATGAAAGTTTAAGAAATGCCCTAGAATCAATGGTTAAGATTCAAAATGACAACTCTCAATTAGGGTTAGGGTAAAAAATCCCCAAATGTGTGGACAAGATTTAATTTAGGAAATTAAATCAATGGTGGAGAATAAACGTGACATTGAGATGAAATTAGCAAAAATCAAAAGATAAGAAGATGAGATTTTAGAAAATTAGTAATTTTAGCAATTACTTGATTTGTAGAAGAATATTTCCATTTTGAATTAAATTAATTCAAAATATGGATTTTGTGAGATAAAAAGTAATTGATTTAAAATTAATTACTAAAAGAAGAATCAATTAACTATGTGAAGTCATTTTTAAATAAATTGCTTTATTTAAAAAGAGGGAAATGTCACATAAGGCAATTAAATAATTAGGAATAATTATTTAATTTAGAAGAGGTAGCTAATTAATTAAATAAATTAATGAATCTATTTAATTAAAGAGGATTTAGGAATTAGTGACATATTAAATAAATATATTAAAATATATTTATTTAATAATCAGGAGGACATTAATGATAAAGATTAATTAAATAAATTGAGGAATTTATTTAATTATGAGAAGACTTGATAATTAGTGACACATTAAATAAATAAATAAGATTTATCTATTTAATAATCATGAGGAATAGAAAATCATGAATTAATTAAATAATTATGAATTATTTAATTAATAGTTGAAGGTGGGTTAGAAACATAATTAAAATGTCATAATTATGTTAGGACGGAAGGTGGTAAAATATTGCTTGCAAGCCTTGGTCATTTTTATGTGTCTACAGTTGTTGCACTACCAAAGGGGTCACTTTTGGTTGTCATTTTCCCCTAGTCTTATACTTTATGTATTTTTTATAAAGTAGGTACATTCTAGGGGAAGCAGACCGACCAAGGTGGGCTAAAAATGATCTAATGAATAGCCCCCGAATACCAACAAATGTTATCTAGTGTCATCCATGACGTGCACAACACTTTCGTGGGATAATTTCAAACACTTATGAATAACGAAAGTGATTTCGTTCATGGGAGCTAGCCAAGGGATGCCTAACTTTATCCTAAACAAATCAGATTCCAAAATAGCATCAAAGGTTGTGTCCACATCCCTAGGTCAAACTAGGACAAAAAGAGTTATTGAGCCATACGACTTAAGAGAGAGGCCATCATACATATGAATGGTAAACTACATTTCTTCATTCTCCTCCCTTTGTAATGAATTTAACCACAATGCCTCCTCTATAATAACATTCACTCGGCTTGCAGGGTCAACTAGGACCCCTTTCACAATGTTCCTATTAAGGCGAGCAGGAATGTAGAGGGGAGAGGGCTTGTTATTCAAGGGCATGTCTTGCAAGGTGAATGTCACGTATGAAAAACCAGTCATAGGCTACAGGGAAGGAGTAATCATGACCATATTAACATACTCTGAGGGCTGAGTAGAAGAATTAGAGGGGTCAATAATCAAGTTAGCAGAGTGAGATAGAGATGAGTCCGTGTAGATCTACAACTCACTATTGGCTTTCGCCACCGATTTATTCACATTTTGTTTTATCCCATCGAGATGAATGGTATTGTCATTGATGTGATCTTGTATCTCATGAAACAGGCACATACATCATTCAGTATCATGGTCATTAACCCGAAGGTACTGAAAGAAATAATTTGCATCATACCAATCAGGATAAGGTTCCTTGAGAGGTCGAGGATTTTCCAAGGTTATGATCTTATCCTTCAACAACTTTTGCAAGATGGAATAATAAGATTTCGCTAACTTTGTAAACTTTTTGTTGCGTCTGAGGCCATTATCATTTGTTGCAATGACTACATTCACAATAGCTTTACCTTTTCCTGAGATAGATATAATAGATTCTCCTTCTAAATGGGAATGCGAGGAGGATCCCCCAAACTGAATTACCATTTTTTGATATTCTCGCAATGCGGCACACAGATGTGCAAAAGAAGGGTATTTCATTAGGGCAATTTTTTCTTACCAAGGTCTCTACAGGTTCCTTATGAACACCTTTTGCACATCAAAATCAGGCAACGGGTATGAGATCTGTGAAAAGAGAGCTTGGTATCGCGCTATGAAATCCGTTATCTTCTTGTTATCCCCTTGCTTACATCATATGAGATCCGAGAAGGTCATCTTTGAACTGATATTAGCTTGGAACTATTGGAGAAATTGATTTACAAGTTGATCAAATGCAAATATAGGATTATCAGGAAAGGAATAGTACCACTCAAGTGTTGTATCCTTGAGAGATCGAGGAAATAATTTTTCCATCAAAGCATCATGATGGAACAAATATGTACACATGGCATTAAAGGCTGACACATGTGTTTGTGGATCCCCTTTATTGCCATACTTCTCAAACTTGGGAATCTCCATTCCTTATGGGAAGAGAGTACTCAGGATTTCTACCGACAATGGGCTATGTCAAAAGAAAGGTTGAAAGATAGGCTAGGTGGAGGCCTGGGAAAGGCTTGCCAACTGGTTTTGCATTTGACCCATGTTCTAAAAAAGGGCATTCAAAACTGGGTCAAAGGATGATAAAGGCCTAGTAGAACCTCCAGAACCACCACCACTAGAGCCACCTTTAAAGCCACCACCACCGATAGGGTCTCCACCGAAGCCACCTCCACTACTGAAACCACCAACATGGCCTCTACCAAAGCCACCTCCGCCAGTACCACCTCCACTACCAAAGCCACCACCACTCATTCCATCAAAGCCCCCACCGCTAGGGCAGTAGAAGGTATGAAACTAAACCCAAGGGGTATTCTACTCACCTTGAGAGTGTTAGGCCTTTGAGAAGCAAAAGAGACACTGATCGAGGGCCCTATTTTGGCCATGCATATGGACATGGTGGGCATTGCAACACCTATTTGTCTTTTATAGGCATTGAACACTTCCCCTCAGGTGGTACCCAATCTAGGCCTATAAGAAGGGATATAAGCTTCAGATAGATCGGTGAGGCCATGTAGAAACTCTATGCTTGTTTGATCCTTCCCTAACAAATGTCTCACCTTGCTCATAAGCCTAGTGGCTCTTTCCATGCTCGACACTACTTCTAAATGATTCACAAGGTCTAGTAATCTATTATCTAATGCCAAAATATTTTCCACGGGAATATGCACAACATCATCCTCATCTATGGACGAAGCCGTAGGGGATGCTAGAGGGTTAGGAACATGAGTGGTCTCTTCCATGAAACCCATCTCATCAGCATAACTTGTAGGAAAACCAATGGTATAGTTAGTAGCTAAGCCAATAGAAAAACTGGAGGTGAAACTAGAAGTGACCTTCATATTTTCCATTGGTAGGTGTCACACGCTTCTCCTAACAACGTACCCAAAATTCATAAACTAGGTTGTGATGCTCATAAACCTTCACATACTCAGGGTTACAACAGTCACTAGGTGTGGGGGAAAAATCTTAACGACGAACGGATAAACGTTGTTCATGTTGGGTTCACCAAAAATATAAGAGAGAGGGACCAACGACACCAAGGCTCCAGGTCACAGAGAGCTGAGAGTGGAGGGCTTCCCTAACTTACCTCACTCTAATAGATGCTTTGGGATGAGGATCAAGAATGGAGAGCACTATCAAGTGCTTTTATCACTCTATAGACCCAAAATTTTGATTGGGGCTAGATGAGCCAATTTCTAGAGTTCAAACTAAACCTCAGACAACTCTTTATCCAAGGATGGTAGCACGGGTATGGGACGACAACGTAGCACGTTGGCATTCGTACGACCAAAAAATGTGAAATACAGTAGGAAATGCCAGAAACCTACTTAACAGCCTAGCTAACTTTTAATGAAATAAACAGAATGATAAAGTATGAAAAGTAAATATGGAAATGATAAAGTAAGTAGGTAAATACAAGGGTGATGAATATTAACTCGCTGAAGCGCCAGTTCGCCAGTGATCTCCATGCACACTTTCACCTAAACATAAGCAAGAGGGGAAATGTTTTGGGGCTATATAGGGGTTTGCCTCAGTCAAACCCTTGATTTGGTGTTTCCCCTCTAGGGATAGCTAGGAAAGCAACAGATTAGAAAGTATAATAAAAGAGAGAAATAAATGCACTATAAACACTACAAAAGATAAAAGCTACTCTATCAAATCACAATGCAAAAGTAAAGTGATGCTTTACCACCTCCACCCAAAGACACTTAAGGCCAATGAAGGGAGAATGCAAGGTGACAAACTTGGAAAAGTCACCACAGCTGCAACGGTGACGAAGGGAGGTGTCACAAGACTCCAAGATCACAGCTTCTATGGTCGACCAACACGTGAAAGGATGAAGTTGATGGAGTAACCAATGGTTGCAATGCTCAATAAAGTTGTGGAGAGCTAGAATTGTGAGAAGATGTGAAATATAGAATAAAAATGCTCAATAGTGTGAAAAAGATGAAGTGAGTGTGAAATAAATGCCTTTGAAGGCCAAAATCAACCATTTTCAGGTCGGTTGGTCACATAGAGGTGTTACAAACCGTCCTTCGTGAGGAGTGCAACGTCCCTGTGAATTCAGGGGTAGGAATTTTTCAAGGACGGTAGCGCATCATGCAAACATCAAAATTCCCCACCAACACACAAAATACGTGCCAAGTGGATGCATTTTGGATGGGTGATGTGGAATTTTTCCTTCGGATTTGATTTTCTAAGGTGGGGGTATGCAAAAGGGGAATTTACACAAGGGGTGCAAATTTTATCCTATACAAATATTTGTTACCTTGGTGTAGAGATTGATTGGTAGGTAGACTACTATGATTATGAATCTAATAAATAGTTTGATTCTGATTTGGTGCCCTCACATCTTCATCTAGAAAATGATGGACTTTGTGTCACGTCTCTAATTTTGGTGATGTTTATTTTTACTTCATGTGATTTCTACTTCATGTTTTCATGCTTGTGTGTGGTAGATTAAATGACAATAAATGTGGCATTTTATTTTGTGGAATGTTGCAATGAATGAAATATTATTTTATTTTGGGAAATAAGACAAAATGGAAAATATTACACAGAGTTAATATATGTTGATGCTTGAAGTGGAGTTGTTTTGATATCATCTGGATACTAATTCTATGTATGTTGCTTGAGTGTATGTGAGTGGCAAGTCGTCGAAGACCAAGGGTGTGGTTAAGGCAGGGAGATTAGCTACTTAGCAAGGTAAAGTAGGAATGACGCTCTCGATCACACACCACATTTAGAATCATACAAATGCATTTTAGTGTGTGTTTTGAGTGATTGTTTTAATTTCAATAATTTTAAATGGTTTATTTTTACATGCACACAATTAAGAGAAAGGAAAATAAATTCTAGAATAAATAAATATCCGTATGTGCAATTAAACGTTGAGTGTAGCATTTAAATAATTATTTGGTTTAGATTATTGTGAATGCCGTGTTCAAATATTAATATTAGAAAGCAAATAAATAAAATATCTAGATGGTTTATTTTTATAAAAAAAATGGGAAAGTAAATTAAATAGGAATAAATATTAACTTGGAAATGAAAAGGTAATTAGAAAATCAATTCATTTTATTTATTTTCTCAAATTCAAGATTAGGTTTAGGGAAGTGGGGGAAAAACCTTTTAAAACTATGAATTGTGTTTACAGGAAATAACCGTCTTCTATCTGGACAATTCTTTCTTTTGGTGGCTCTGCATTAATTTTGAAAAAAAGAAGATAAACAAGCAAAAAGTATGGGGGTTTTCAAGTGTTCTTAGTTGTGCAATATAGTCTTTTGGAATTGGCATTACGAAAGGAGGAAAACACAGGAAGAGGCAAGCTGAAGAGGGGATCTTGCAGCTGAAATTTCATCAAATCTTTGCAAGGGGAAAGCGTTTCCAAGTTTTGATCTTTTTCCATTTCTCTTAATCCAGTTTGCATGTATGGATACTTTTCTGAGAAATAATAATAGGGATTTGTGGAAAATTTGTTTACACTTCTGGAATTTCACTGTTGCTGTAGAAAATACCTCGCCTCCGATGTTTTAACTTTTGTATTCAAATTCTTGTCTCCAAATTTATAAAGAATCTCTTTACAAGTCTGCCCTCATTCCTTTAAAGAATCCAATTCAGAAACTTTAAAAGAAAAAAACTAGACCCTGAAGAATGAATTAATATATATATATATATCTAGTATATATATATATATATATATATATATATATATATATATATATATATATATATATATTCTGGTATATATATATATTCTTATACACCTGATTATCTAATACATAATTGATTTTATTTATGCAAATATACATACATATATATGTATATTATTCACTGTGTTGCGTAAATTCCTTTGGCAAACGACTTTTGTTCGAGTCACTATGGGGCAAGTGTATGGAGGGAGACGTCTGCCACAACCATTTCCCCATAGGGGTGGATGCTTGTGGCGGCAACGTCCCCCTCAGGCCATGGCCTGTGGGAGGCACTGCCCCCACTGGCAGCGACCTCTATGGAGGTCGTGGTTGCTTGGCCAGCCTCCCCAAACCTCAAGCTTTCCCTGTGAGCGAACTAAATTTGAATTTGCACTTGGCTTTTATTTTATATACTGTTGTTAAATATTTATTATATACTATATATATGTGAGATTTAGTATTATCTTATGTTGTGCGAGAAGTTAGTTAAGGGAAATGAAGAAACCAGTATAGTTGCTTTTGTATTCAAATTCTAATATATATATATATATATATATATGTATTTACGTATATACAATGTATATATGTAAATACTTACATAAATACACATACTCTTTTTAGGAATATACTCATATGTGATCATACTTTAGAATCCTCATAGTTGTTAAACTGTAAAAGTTGTTCTGAAAGCATAACATTCCAGTCAAATATAGAATAGCAACTTGAAAGCTTGTGCTTGGTTTTAATCTATGAGTTTATAATCTAAATGTATTTTTTGTAGCTTAAGCCAAATAGTGAAATTACTCAACATAACTACATTCATTAAGTCTGAGTCTTTATTTTATTATTGATGGAACATATAACTTATTGAATTGCAATGAAATTCAATATCAAACTAGTGATAATGAAGGAGGCACTTAGTAATGCTTTGTTTGGGATGAAAGGACAAATTACAATTTCTTTGTTTTTCTTTAGAATTAGGCTGATTATTTTCAAGAACACATATGAAAAGTTGTTATTATAAGGAACAACATTGCCTTGAAGGATAGTGAGATTTTCATTAACTTGTCAACCAAACAGATGACCTTTTTACCTCAAGAATTAAATACTTTCAAAGGAAATTGTCATACTTGGGAAACATGATTGTTTTACTTATTGAATTAGAAGTCAATGTAAGAATGGATCAATCTCTTAAACTGGAAATCTGATTTTGAAATCTTCTTTCATATTTAATTGTGGCAATTGGCACAATATTCATACATATGCATTAAATGTGAAATTGTTGAATGCTTGCATTCTATGAGATTTAAGATCATGTGATGTTTTATACTATATTATGGAAACTTCAGGGGCAAGATGTCAAATATGGATTCACAGAGACAATAGTTTATCCTTTTCACAGACTACATTTTATATTTCTTTATGCTTGGCCAAGCACTGTACCATTGAAATAGATGGATTAAAAGTCTAGATTATTTGTATTATGTGTCTGCCACATCCTGATTGCAAGAAATATGTTTTTCTAGTTAGGAATGCATATAGGCAAATAGGCATGCATCGAGAGTACGCTCCTTCTTTATTGTTCTAGGTTGATAGGCTCCTCATGCAGGGTCGGGGATTTCTTCGATCGAGGAAGAAACCTGAGGAACTCATGTGCTTTGTGGTTGGGTGGAAAAGGCACCTTAACCACACTCTTGGCCTCAGCACGAGAAGACTGAAGGTGTCAAGGAGGATGAGGTTCAGAGATTCTACTGTTTGGATAAGCTTCATATTTTGTACATTATATGGCTTGATAGCCAATTTGTAAATTGCAATATCATGGATGTAACTATTGATGTATATTTGACTTTGTATCATTGAAACAGATGATTTGTAACACCCTATGAGGTGTATGTAAACTCAAACTTGTAACCTAATTGAATTAATGACATTTGGAACACAATTAGATGTTCATTTTTATTCTTGTCATATCTGAAACTCTCTTGTAATGCCCATTGAACATGGGAATGGTCATAATGGAATATGTTAAATTTTTCGTGCTTTACACTTTGGAATATATATTTTGACGGTGCATACTCAAAAGAAGGTAATGGCGTAGGAATTATATTGATGTCCCCTAAGGGCATAAATTACAAGTTCACTTTCAGATTGAACTTTGAATGCACCAAAAAAGTATGAGGCTCTCTTGCTTGGTTTAAATGTGACTTCAAAATATGAAATCAAATGCATTAGAATGCATGGTGATTCAAAACTTGTGATGCCTCAAGTTAGAGGCATCTATGCTACAAAGGAAAGAAGGCTAAGAATGTATAGGAATGTTGTCTAGAATACTATTGAAGCTTTTGATGCATTCAACATCATTTGGGTGGAAAGAGAAAGTAATGTGGTTGTTGATGTGCTTATTATGTTAGCTTCAAAATTTTATACTTCTTTCATTCCCTATCACTGCAACTATGAGGTTGAGATCCTTACTAGGTGATGAGTCTCGTTTATGGTACAATTATTGATAGAGTTTGTTGTCCATTTGCTACAGCTATCATAGAATTTGATGCTTGGATGTTGACCTTTTTATGATATTTCCTTAAAACCATAGACTTTGGACATGAACTTATTTTCATAACTTTTAAATGACATTGACATGCTATATGAACTATCTATGTTAATTTGACATGTGATTAATGAATACCACTTTAAGATAGTTGCAGATATGTAGTTGTTGTGTGTACTAATATTGTCATGTAGATATAATTAGAGGCCTTCAATTAAGGAAGATTCCACCAGCTGGTCATCCGTTGTACCGATCAATAAGGTGGACATTCAATGAAGAAAGGCTCTCGACGATAGAAATATTCCTCATTCAAATCAAAGTTGTAACCACCTTATAAATTATCTTAATTGTTTATTGAGGAAATATAGGCATTATTGTTGTGCTAGATCTGTGTTGAGGAAAACATGCCTGACCAGATTCTACGTATGCATAACTGCCTCTCCACTTTTTATGCTTTCCCTAAAGTGGCATCCTTCAAATCTTTCAGAGTTGACCGCCTTGCTAGGTGCTTACTAGTAGCTTCTATAAATAAGATTTGGATGCTCATTCTCAAGAGGTTGCTTAATTTGATGATGTACTCTCATTCTTAGTTTTTCAATAATATAACCATGTTGCTTGATTGTACTCATGTTTTCCAATGAATGAAATGAAGTTATAAGTTTGTGCATCTAAGTTTACATTTGCTTTAGGGGATACTCATCTAAGGGGGGCCACTTGGTGAGTATTTCACCCCTTAGGTTAGTTAGTTATTTTATGTTCAGTAATTAGTTAAGAATCTAGCACTGTTTGTTCCTGTAGCCACTAGAGTTCCATTGTGACTGTTCCTGCAGCCAAAGAACACATAGTAGTTTCTTGTTTGTTCGCTCAGATTTTCATTTATGTCATGCATTTCAGCTTAGTTTAGTTATTGGTTGATTCTCAACACTTATGTTATTTCCTTCCAAGCAATTTACTTTCAGCATTGTGTATTTCTTAGCTGTAGGATGAATATGGCTACTTTGAATCCCTAGTGCACATACTGTCCTGACCCATTTCAATTTTATGTCCTTGGGTTGACAAGTTAAATGCACCTTCATGATGATTGAAATAGCTATTCAGGTTAGATTTCCAATATTTGAATCACAGCTGTAAGGGCTTAGTTGTTAAATCATTGTAGGAGGCCAACATTTTTGGTGTCGTTACCGGGGATGGTGTCAAACTAGGGAGTTCTTTGGATTCATTGATAGTTTTTCTTGTTGTAGTATTTCTAGAATTTTTTCTTAATATACCCCTCATTTAGGAAAGTAATGACCCCCTATTCTTTTGCCAATTATTTGTGTGAGCTAGCTGATAGTGAGTTGATACCGTATGCATAGAGAAAGGAGGAGAGATGCTCGGGGGAGATTTCTTCCTAACAATCCTGATCTATTCTAGATAATTGAGCATCATAACCTGCCTAGAGATGAAGAAGAAGAAGAGCCACACCCCTTTGTTGATACATTTCCAGATCTGACCAGTTCTGAAGTTTCCTCTCAATATCAAAATTTGATTGAGAACCCCTTGCTTTGGAACTTCATCAGGCAGGCATGGGTGATACAAATAGAAACAAATGTAACCAACCAGCTTTTTCTTTCCCCATTGCTCATCAAAATGAAGTAGACAACCTCAAAAATATCCTTGCTTCAATCCTTCCTAAGTTCTATGGACTTGTCACAGAAGATCTTGATATATTCTTGTTTGAGTTTGATATACTCTGGAGGATTTATGACTATACCACTGATGCCCATAGGCTTAAGCTATTCCCTGCCACCTTGAAAGAAGTTGCATTGAGATGGTTCATGAGCCTAGGCAGAGATACTGTGGAGACTTGGGAGGACATGAAGACAAAGTTCCTTGAGAAATACAAGGAATATTGTAGGGGCAGTGATATGAGAGGAGGTGACATTTTTAGAATGTAGCAAAAGGAAGATGAGAACCTGGAAGATTATATTTCAAGATTTGTGTTTTTCTTACAGAAATCTCCACACCATACACTCAATGAAGAATCACAAAAGTTTATTTTCTTAAGAGGAATTAATGATAGCTACACAGATGCCTTGGACCTGATGAGAGGAGGAGATATCACCCAAGTTCCTTGGGAGGACATCAATAAGATATGTTAGAACTATTCTAGGGCAACTTCAAAGAAGGGGAGAACTTACCAATCCTCCATGGGTAAGTCATCTACCAATGGAGTTTCAAGGATGTAGATTACTCACTTACTGGTAGAATTCAAGCAAGACATCATAAACAATTTGGCTACTCAACTAGATACACTTCAGGCCAAGAAGAAACAAGAGGAGGCAGAGGCAATGTTGGCAGAAGACTGCCCTCATTGCAGACAAAAGAAAAAGGACTGCAAATGCAAGATGATAGCTAATATTGACAACAAGTAGATGGCACCTGAGTTCAAGCCAATCCATGGTGAAGAAGATCAATTCTACTATGTTGCACAAAGGAGGCCATGGGCTCCAAGACAAGGCATGCCACCAAATCCACTATCTTTTGTTGGGCTATATTTCAATTCTTATTCATCTGGTAACCAATGGCAACCCCCATATCCATCCAATTATGGAGGATACCCACCACAACCTTGGAATAACCATCCAAATGCTTGGCCCAGCCACCAAAACTCTCCACCCTAGTGGAAAAAACCTCAGGGGAATTGGCAACATTTTCAAGGAAATTGGCAGCCACCTCTAGGAAACTGGCAGCAAACATCCCAATGGAGGGGAGGACAGTAATGGCCAAACCAGACAACCAATTACATGCAACCACCCTCTCAGCCTCAGCAACCTACTATAATTCCCCCTCCTACTAGTTCAAATTCAAAAGCACCTAAACCTACTTAGCTACCAGCTTAGCCCACACCTAACCCAAATAATAAACCACAACAGCAGCTAGTATACTCTACCGATCCAAATCAATTCCCTGCATATGTTGTGAGTGTAAGTAACATCCGCTTGCATTCAGGAACTACTTTTCCATATCCTTCCACACCCATTATCACTAAGCTTCTCGTGGAAATAATATGAGCCTTTGAATGTCCCCATTTAGCCAAGTGCACCTAAAAATCCTGAACCAATCCTAGGCAAGCATACTGAACCAGAACCACCATTTCCTAGAGGTTGGAAACTGTGAAACAAAAAGAAGAAAAAGAGGACACAACTTTTGACATTTTAGATCAGTTGAAGCATATAAGTGTCCAAATGTCTCTATTTCAAGCCATAAAATATGTTCCCATATATGGCAAAGCAATCAAGGAAGCATGCCTTAAGAAGCCAGGCAGGAAGAAGAAAGAACCCACTACAGTTCATGTGGTGGGACAACTAGTTGACATCATGCTTGGTAAAGTGACTATTCTCAAATATAATGACCCAGGGAGTCTTGTGGTAGGAGTTGTTATAAATGAGATCCAAATAAAGAATGCTCTGATTGATTTGGGAGAAGCAATAAATGTAATGACTAAGGACATCCTGCAACAACTAAATGTTGCAAACATGAGACCTAATCCTATTGTCCTGCAACTTGTTGATAGTTCTACTGTTAAGCCTGATGGGATAATAGAGGATCTTGTGGTAACTCTAGACTCTTGGGAGTACCCAACAGATTTTATGATTCTTTCTCCTAAGGCCACACTAGGCGAGTACCCCATTATTCTTGGAAGGCCATGGTTAGCAATAATAGACACCTATATTGGATGCCAGAAATGATACATGACCATTTATGATGGAAAGAGCACCAAAAATCTTGTTCTCTACCCTCCTGTTCGGCACTCCCAGGATAGGGATGATCCTATATGGCCACATGTTGGTGAAGAGGCCGGGGAAGTTAATTATGTGGCACAACTTATGATGTTAAGAAAAAGTCCTTTCATGCAGCTTCAAGATGAAGATGAATTATTTTCTAACATAATTCAAAACCATTATGAGGTAGAGGAAGCATCATCCTCTCATGCATCTGATTCTGTTGATCCGATGAAGACACTCCTGCCTGCTCTTCCTACAGCCACTCTTCTTGCAACCGAATTTCCTGCAACAACAAGTATGTCTCATAAATTTTTTCCACATGAGCTCAAGGTACCAAGCATTAGTGAAGTAGCTATGGTAGAGTTAACTACACAAGGGCAAGTGTCAGAAGGAAAATATCTAAATATTAACAGCAAACTGAGTGAAGAACAACAGTTGTCATTAGCAAACTTATAAGGGCCCACTAGTGTGCATTTATGTGGGATTATCATGATATGAAGGGATTGGACCCTAAGCTTTGCACTCATATGATATAAATAAAAAATGATTGTACACCAGTAAGGAAACCACAAAGAAGAATTAACCCTGTATTGAGAGAAATTGTAAAAGGGGAACTATAGAAGTTGCTAGATGCATGATTCATCTACCCCATTTTAGATAGTCAGTGGATGTCCCCATTGGTGATTTTTCCCAAAGAATGAGGGAAGTGGTGAGTTTGTGTTGATTATAGGGAACTTAATGCTACCACCAAAAAGGGCCATTTTCCTTTACCTTTCATAGATCAAGTTTTGGACTCACTTGCAGGAAAGTAGTACTTTTCTTTCCTAGATGGATTCAATGGTTATAACCAGATCCAAATTGCACCAGAGGACCAGGAGAAGACCACCTTTACCTATCCATGGGGGACCTATTCCTACTCAGTACTCCCATTTGTCTTATGCAATGCACCTGCAACTTTTCAGAGGGAAGTCATTGGCATATTTTTAGATATCTCTCTTGATTGCATGAAAATCTATATGGATGACTTCACTACTTATCGTGTTGATTTCAATGAAGCATTGGAAAATCTCAAGAGAGTCATACAGAGATGTGAAGACCACAATCTATCTTTAAATAGTGAAAAGTGCTTCATGATGATGCAAGAAAGGTGTAGTTCTTGGCCACTACATCTCTAACAAAGGAATTCAAGTAGATCCTGCAAAGATTGAGGTGATCACCAATCTTCCTATCCCTGCAAAACAAAAATATGTTAGGATTTTCTTAGGACATGCAAGTTATTATAGGAGGTTCATCAAATGCTTCAGCAAAATGGCAACACCATTGTATAATCTCCTAACTAAAGATGTTGAATTCCAATGCACAAAAGACTGTGACAAGGCATTTTCTGACTTGAAAGTAGCTTTGACTCATGCTCATGTACTCAAGGATCCTAATTGGGAGATTCCTTTTCACATCCCTATAGATGCATCAGACTATGCTATAGGAGTAGTCTTAGGGTAGAAAGAAGGAGCTATTGAAAATGTTATTTATTTTATCAGCAAAAATCTGCAGGGAGTTAAATTCAACTATACAATGACAGAAAAAAAAATGTTGGCAATGATCTATGCCCTAAACAAATTTAGGTACTACATAACAGGCTACCAGATCTTTGTACACATAGATCATGCAGCCATTAGATACCTCATGAATAAACCCCTGATCTCAGGTAGGCTAGCAAGATGGTTATTGCTAATGTAGGAGATTGGCATAACCATTGTGGATAAACCAGGGAAGGCCAATGTTGTTGTGGACTTTCTTTCAAGGCTGACTACATCATAGGACAATCAAGTAGTAGATGACTCTTTCTCTAATGAGCATTTATTTTCCATCAGTGTGCAAACACCTTGGTATGCTGACATAGCTAATTATCTGGTCGCAGGGAGAGTTCCTCCTCACTTCTCTCCAAAAGATAAGAGGGTGCTCATTGAAAAATATTTTCCTTTCTCATGGATTGTTGTTTGTTCTACACTAGACCAGATCATGTCATGAGGAGATGTGTGAGGGAAGATGAGACATATGACATTTTGCATGCATGTCACAATGAACCCTGTGGAGGGAATTTTGTAGCTAAGAGGACAGCAATGAAGATTTTGAACACTAGATATTACTCGCCCACACTCCACGAGGATGCAGGGAGATATACAAGGAAGTGTGATAGATGCTAAAGGATGGTTCGACCAACCAAATCTGATGAGATGCCACTTTACCCCCAGGTAGTAATCACTCCATTTGATAAGTGGGGATTGGACTTTGTAGGACCCATGGATCCTCCATCAAATGGTAAATCCTATATCTTGGTATGCATTGATTATGTAACCAAGTGGGTAGAAGTTAAGGCCATGAAACATGCAAGAGACAATAAGGTTGCATAATTTCTTTATGAGGAAATTTTCACATGGTATGGGGTTCCAAGAGAGATAGTGATTGATCAAGGGGCTCAATTCACTTCAACCCTTGTTACAGCACTGGTCAATGAGTACAACATTAGGCACAAGAATTCTACTCCTTATCACCCTCAGGATAATGGCCAAGTTGAGGTGACCAACAGTGAAATTAAAGTCATTCATACCAAAATAGTGGCTATCCATAGAAAGGATTGGGCAAGCAAACTACCAAAAGTTGTTTGGGCCTACAAAACTACCTAGAAAACAACTATAGGATTCACTCCTTTTGAGTTGTTGTATGGAAAGACAACTATGATGCCCATTGAATTTGAGCATAAGACTCTTAAGACTGCAGTATAATTGGGAATGGATATCTCTAAGGCACAAAGGGATAGAATCATGCAGCTGAATGCTTTGGATGAGATGAGAAAGGTAGCCTTACATCACACAGAGGTAGTGTAGAATCAAAGAATAAGGTGGCATGAGAAATTCATCAAGGATAATAAATTCCAGCCAAGCGACTGGGTAGTGCTTTATGACTCAAGGTATCAAAACAATGCATGAAAATTGCAGACAAGGTGACTAGGACCGTATGAGGTTGCTGAAGTTTTTTCCAATGGAGTTGTTCAGCTCACTACCATTGACCCCATCATGTTTAAACTGCATGTCAATGGCCATCGCCTTAGGTTGTATCACAAGCCAACTTCCAAGGAGGAGTTCATGTAGCAATTTACTCAACATGCAACACCCAAACTTCCTGCTGCCGAAGGAAGCAAACCTAGTGTCCCTCCTTCTGGCTAACTAAGGTATGTAACTTGTTATAATAAAGACTTCCAATTTTGTGGGGGTCCACTTCCACACCCATCCACCTATCCATCTCCACCTTTCTCTCTCTTCCATCACGCCACCATCATTTCACTTCATTCCATTCCACCTTATTCCACTCCACTTTCACTAATTGCTCAACTAATTTCTTGAAAAGTGACTAGTACTTTCTCCATAATCTTTGCAATAAATCTTCCATGAATTCAAGTACATGCGCATCAATTTGTTATATCTTAATTGTCTTTTAGTACATTCATTTAATTACTGTAAATTAATATGGACGTTCTCCATAGCATGTAGTTATTCCTTGCCCCTGTGAAATCGTCATTACCACCTCGCATGTGAGGACACATCTACAAATTTAGGTTGGGGGGAAAGTGTGAATACCATGTCCGCGTGTCTGTCTATATTGGTTCACATCAGCAAAGTTTAAGTTATTGAGCCGATTTGAATTCTGAGTGAGATGACGGCTCGCATGTATGAAACGACATCAACCACCGCCATTTCCTTGATCATAGCCTTCATTTATTACTTTTTTATTTTCTTTATTGCTCCTATCATAATCTTAAGCCAAAAAATGTAAAATTCAGATGATACTGGCGTTGGAAATTTGGCAGTGTTGTAGGAAGGAGAAGTTTGGCTTTTAGATGAAGATTGTAGGAAGGAAAGCTTTGCAGAGCGATTGTTTGATTGCAGATAACTGAACAATGGGAGGTGGGTTAATTTGAAATGAACCCACGATTCATGATGTGTTACTACAGGATGCACCTTGCCTGGCTGAGTTTAGAAATTGTGGATGGTTAGATTATTTCTTGAATTTGAATGGTTTTGATGAAGACGTTGCATTGGAATTTTCCCAGACATTGTCTAAAGGAAAGGTCATAGTAAAAGGGCTGGAGGTCATAGCCACTGAAGTGAGGATTACAGAAGTTACAGGGTTGCCTACCGATGGTGAACATTACCCTGCTACCAGAGATGCCAGGTTAGCTAGGGCTAAATTTACATAACTGGCAACCCTCCATTGAGTGGGGATAAATAAGGTGCAAAGAGAGTCTCTCTGCCCGAGCCATGGAAGCAAGTAGCCATTTATGTTGTGAAGTATATTACCTGTGAAGGTCATCAATTGAATCTACATTTTGTGCATTTCACTCCTGAACCACATGAGGCATGAGAGAAGAATGAATGTGCCAAACATGCTTTACCACCTTCTTTCAATCATGGTGGTCGAGACCCAAAAAGATAGGGACAATTTCGTTTCCCACCATTGTCTGATCAACTTATTAGTTGAGAAGTCTTTGCATGATGTGTCTGATATAACTTGGGAAGAATTGTTGAATATTGATCAAATTAGACCAGAACATTTACGACCTAGGGTTTTGCCTCAACCTCATAGGGTTAGTAGGAGAGTGAGCAATGTTCGCGCTGCTCCTGGAGCCTCAACTTATGGCATGAGCCCTAGTGTAAACCCTCCTTCAGCCAAGAAAACTATAGAGATTAGTTCTTCTGAGGATGAACATTCAGACAAAGAAATTTCCTCTCAAGATTTTGATGACGATGTTCATCTTGGCATCCTAATGACAACTAGGGCATAGAAGAAGAAGGTAGAAATAAGAAAGGGAAAATCTAAAAAGCAAATGACAGAAAAAGAAGTGCCAAGCTCTAAGAAAAGGAAGGTTGACACTATTCTTCCTACAGTAAAAGAAAAAAGTAGAAACCCTCCTAGAAAATCAAGACCAACTAGGCCAGCCTTTTGTGTATCTCCAGAGGGAACCCCTAACCCTAGAGAAACATCATAGGAGCATACATAAGCTCCAATGGAGCAAGTGAATGTCGAGGAAAAGGACACATTTGAGGAAGCAACAAACATAACGCTGGAAGATCTTGATGACATTGCATAACAAGTTGAAAACCAAGTGTATAAGGAAAATCAGGAGCTCTTGCAGCAAGAGCAGAAGCAAGATTTCCTACAGCAAGAGCAAAAGCAAGAACTAGATGCCCTATAGCTAGAACTAGGAGAACAGTCAGCACCCCTACAGTCAGAATTGGATGAACAAACAGAAGCCCTACAGCTAGTACTCTATGAAGAGCAAGCAAAAGTGCCAAGAATTTTTTTGGTAGGAATACACAGGCCCTCTGATTCTTTGATGCACATGGTATCCATGAACTTGTGGAAAGAAGTGAAAAGGAGGGAAGAAGAATGGAAAGTAGAGAAACGCAGGCTAAAGAGGGAAATTCAAAAGAGAGATGAAGAGATTGAGGATAAGAATGAAGAAATTGTTTCTTTAAAGAAAAAGGTGGATAATATGGCAGCCTTACTACCTCAAATATTAGAGTGCAGGACTCCTCCAAGGGTCTATGCTCTGTATTTGAAGGAGAAGCATCTTTCTTTTAAACTAGCAAGGATTGTTTTAGGTTTGAATCATTCCATTGAGACCCCTCTTGAATTTTTCAATGCTTATCGGATTGCTCCTCCTGAAATGAAGAATTTGTTGTGTGAATTCTATTTACATAATTATGTTGTGACCCAAGACCATGATTGGAATCCATTGTTGTATGTTAGAGATGTCCAATTAAGGGCATTTATGTCTTGGATATAGAACTAAGTTATTTGGAGAAAGAAATTCAGGACTTATAGGCAAATTGAATCCAACACTCCCCCGCCTATTAAGGTTGAATCTAGAAATCCAAGAGACATTTTTAGGGATTGGCACAAAATTATTTACCAACCAAGCTGTGGCAATAGGATCTTGCCTGAGATAGAAGCAGTTTATAGAGAATATGAGGAGGTAGCAAAAACCACAGGGGAATCTGTAATGGGATACCTGTCACAAAGGTGGAACAACCTAACTGATGAATGGAAACAAGTTGAGCCTCATTCTACATAGAACTATGTTGCAGCACTTAAGAGAGTTGATAGATATATATAGATTGGAAGGACAAAGGGATAATTTTAGCTTCCACTGACTTTTCAGCCACCTATCCTACTATGGCCTGTGCCAAACTTCAAGTACTACTGATATGACATAGCTACAGAGAGGCAGAGATGGAGCAAGTTGGATAGACAATAAGGGTTCTATTGGGACCCTAATTCACACACAACAGAAATTGATGTAGGACAATTGGCAATTCCAAATTTTAGGTCATTGACCAAGCAAAAGAAAAACTCTTCCTCTATTGGAGGACCAACAAAACCTTAGGTTGGGGGGAGTGATGAGTCTCGTTTATGGTCCAATTATTGATAGAGTTTGTTGTCCATTTGTTGTAGTTGTCATAGACTTTGATGCTTGGGTGTTGACCTTTTTATGATATTTCCTTAAAATCATAGACTTTGGACATGAACTTGTTTTCATAATTTTTAAATGACATTCACATGTTATATGAACTATCTATGTTAATTTTACATGTGATTAATGAATGCCACTTTAAGATAGTCACAGATATGTAGTTGTTGTGTGTACTAATATTGTCATGCAGATATAATTAGAGGCCTACAATTCAGGAAGATTCTGCCAATTGGTCATCCATCGTACCTATCAACAAGGTGGACATTCAATGAAGAAAGGCTCTCGATGGCGGAAATATTCTTCATTAAAATCAAAGTTGTAACCACCTTATAAATGATCTTAATTATCTGTTGAGAAAATATAGGCATTACTGTTGTGCTAGATCTGCATTGAGGCAAACATGCCTGACCAGATTTTGCACATGCGTAATCGCCTCTCCACTTTTTATGATTTCCCTAAAGTGGTGTCCTCTGGATCTGTCAGATTTGACCGCCTTGTTAGGTGCTTAGTTAGTAGCTTCTATAAATGACTCGGATGCTCCTTCTCAAGAGGTTGCTTAATCTGATGATGTACTTGCATTCTTAGTTTTTCAGCAATACAACCATGTTGCTCGATTGTACTCATGTTTTCCAATGAATGAAATGAAGTTATAAGTTTGTGCATCTGAGTTTACATTGGCTTTAGGGGATACTCATCCAAGGAGGCCCACTTTGTGAGTATTTCGTCCCTTAGGTTAGTTATTTATTTTCTATTTAGTAATTAGTTAAGAATCTGGCACTGTCTGTTCCTGCAGCCACTAGAATTCCATTCTGTGACTATTCCTGCAGCCAAAGCAGACATAGTAGTATCATGTTTGTTCGCTCGGATTTTTATTTTTTTCATGCATTTCAGCTTAATTTATTTATTGGTTGATGCTCAACACTTATGTCATTTCCTTCCAAGCATTTACTTTCAGCATTGTGTCTTTCTTAGCTGTAGGATGAATATGGCTACTTTGAATCCCTAGTGCACATATTGTGCTGACCCATTTCAAGTTTATGTCCTTGGGTTGACAAGTTAAATGCACCTTCATGATGATTTAAATAGCTATTAAGGTTAGATGTCCAATCTCTGAATCACAACTGTAAGGGATTAGTTGTTAAATCATTGTAGGAGGCCAACACTAGGCCTAATCCAGATAACATATACAATTGCCAAGTTTTCAATGAGTGACCAACAAATTTATGAGTTCTTGAATTGCATTAATCATTTTAAAAACCAACAATTTTATTGGTGACCCATGGTGAAGAAACATGAAGAAGGTAAAGAGACTCTTTTTGGGAATGAAATCATCCATCTCAAAACCAATACCATTCCTAGAGGTCTTGTTGATTTAGAGATAATGGTTGAAAATTTTGATTGTTATAAGACAATAAGTAGGCCTATTAAAGAATAAGACATAGAAAGCATATAAAATTAGGAACTAAATAACCTCCTAAAATGGTTTATATCGGTAAGAAATTAAGACTAGCAGATAAGCAAATGTTGATTCTATTATTAAGAAATTATAAAAAATTCTTTTATTGGTCTTATGATGAATTAAAAGCTTACAGAGAATACTTATTCTAGCATACCATTCCATTGGAGCTTGGTTCAAAGCCATTTAGATAAAATTAGTGTCCTATCAACTCTACTCTTTCCCCTCAAACGTAGAAGGAATTGATTAAACTAAAATAAGTTGGTATAATTGATTAAAATAAAATAAGGTTGTATTATTAAACCAATTAGACATTCAAATTGGGTGTTTAACCTTTTTCTAGTTAGGAAAAGAAATGGGAACATTAGACTATGTGTGGACTTCAGAAATTTGAATATTAAGTCCTTTAAGGATAATTATCCATTGCCTAGTATGGATCATTTACTACAACAGGTGACAAGGTTGAAGTTAATTTCCATGATGGATGGTTTCTCAGGTTATAATTAGGTCATTGTTAATGAATCTGAGCAACGTAAGACAACTTTCACTACACCATGGGGAAATTTTGTATATGTCCTGAGAATGCCATCTAGGTTGAAGAATGCAAGAGCCACATTTCATAGAGTTCTATGGATGTAGCTTTTGCATGCCTTATAAATGAGATAATGGTTATCTACCAAGATTATCTGACTTCCTACTCCAAGGATTGAAATAATGATTGCAAATACTTGGATTTAGTCTTCCAAAGAGTCTTAGAGTATGGAATATATTTGAATCCCAAGAAGTGCATCTTCATTGTGGAAGAGGGTAAATCCTGACACATTATTTCTAAGGAAGGGGTAAGGATTGATATAGAATGTGTTAAATCCATTGACCATATCCGACATCCCAAAATAGTTAAGGAAATTTAATCTTTATTTGGTCAAATAAACTTTGTTTGAAGGTCCATTCCCAACTTTGTTGAGATGACAAAGTCCATCTCCAAAGTATTGAAGAAGGGGCAATCTTCTGATTGGGATAAGGAATCAAAATATTCCTTAAAAATAAAAGATGCACTTAAGAAGGCACCAGTGTTGGCAAGTCCAAACCATTCTAAACCTTTTCAATTATTTTCTTTTACATATTTTTATATTATTGATGTGGTTCTGTTACAGAAAAATAAAGATGGTTATGAACAACCAATAACTTTCTTCAACAAATCATTGAGATATGTTGAATTAAATTATTTTGTGATGGAGAATCATTCTTAAAAATTCTTAGACCTTACCTTATAGGGGCAAAGATCGCTAATTTTATGCCATATACGATTGTTAGGGCTATCTTTGTGCAGCAGGAGGCATTGGGGAAAAGGTGTAAATGGATTAATAAGATCAAAGAATATGACATGGAGATACAAATAACTAAATTGGTTAAAGGTAAAGGGCTAGAAAAATTAATGGCTGAGGAAAATTTGGATACTAGTGAGGTCTACCAGGTTAACTCTGACCCCTATTTCATTTCATGTCAATTGAAGGTTTATCCTTGGTATAAAAATATTATATTCTATTGGAGAACTTGGATTGTTCTCTTGAGTTCAATGATAAGAAAAAGAGGACTTTGGAACTTGAAGCTCATAGGTATGTGTTATTTAAAGGATAGTTAATGTGGAGAAACCTTGATGGTGTAATCCTAAGATGTTTAAATGAAGAGCAATCAATGAGAATTATAGAGGAATGCCACAATGCATTATGTGGTAGATACTATATGTCAAAGAGCATCGCTCATAAGCTTATGAGGATGGGTTATTAGTGGCCCACATTATTCAAGGATGTGGACAAGTTTGTAAAAGTATGTGATTCTTACCAAAAAAATTCTAGCAAGTTGAAATTTGCAAGTGCGCTCCCTCTTACAGTCATTTTTGTAGAGGATCCATTCCAACAGTGGGGTATTGATTTCATAGGGGAAATTCAAAAAAGTATAGGAACATATACAAGTGGATATTGGTGGCCACTGACTACTTTACAAAATGGGTGGAAGCAATCCCTGTGAGAAATGTAGCCTCAAAGGTGGTGATTGATTTTTTGTTAAATAATATAATCACCAAGTTTGGTGTGCCATCAAGAATTGTTCTTGATAATGCAATGCATTTCAACTCCAAATATTTTATTTACATGTGTTCATACTATGGAATCTCTTTAATACATTCATAATATTATCATACATAGGGAAATGGACAGGCTGAATCAAGCAACAAATGCATCATGAATATCATTAGAAAAACTTTAGATGTGAAAAAAGAAGAGGTGGGACATGATAAGTTAAAGTTTGTTGTCTTCGAGAATAGGGTAACCTACAAGAAGGCTATTGGGAAGATTCCATTTGAACTAGTGTATGGTCTTGAAGAAAAATTGCCAATCAACCTTGAATTACCAGTCTATAAGTTTTTGCAGCACATTGAAGGGGGAAGAAGAATGTGTTATCTCCAAAAGAATACATCAGTTGATAGAATTGGAAGAAACAAGGAGGGATTCCCATGAGAGTAATTTATTGAGACAAGAGAAATATGGAAAATTTGATGCCTTATGGGTTGGGCCCTATCAAATTACTCTCATGGGCATCCCTCTCATGTAGAATTTCAAGTTAGAAGACAAGGGAAAACATGGAAAAATTGATGCCCTATGGGTTGGTCCCTATCAAATTGTTGAATGATGTGGTCAAGGAATGCTCTACCTTAGGAGCCTTGATGGAAATTTCATGGAGCTCCCAGTTCATGGTCAACATCTCAAGCACTATTTCCCCTAAGCGTTAGGTTCTTTGAACCTTTGTAATATATGTTCTTTAGTGTTATGGTTTTGTTGTGTTCTTGTGTGCAGTCATGACCCTTGTTTGTCATGATGTTGTGTGAGTCAATCCTAGTCCTTGGCATTCCCCTTTTTGGTCTACTCTCATAGATTTGGATTCTCTTTGTGCTTGCAAGAGGTACGTGTCCCCAACTAGATCCATTATTGACACCCATAAATTTGATGAATTCATAGTGCTTTGTGTTGTCACTTTGTGCTACACCTTTTGATTCCCATCAATTATAACTTATTTGAGAAATATTAATTGTGTATCATGCTCAAGTGCCTATGGTAATTGAATTTTCCCCTTTCCAAGCTACAACCAAAAATTCATTTACAAAAAATCTCAAAAATGGTTGTGTTAAAGTTTCAAACTTTCGAGGTTTTAGTTGTTTGCATACCCGCATACTATCTTTATCACTCCAAAGTTCCTACCTCTTTAGCCTCTTCTTTCCACCATTTTTCCAAGTAAAAATGTTTCGAGTTTTGGTCAACGATCTTAACCCTTAACCCTTATTGATTTTCTTCCTAAGCCATAGGTTCCCCCTGATCACTGAAGTTATGATGAAATCCTTTAAAACTTAACATGTCTTAAGGTTTCAAGCTTCAAGGATTGGTCATCTTCTTTACCTTTTAAAATATTTTCATCTTAAGCCTTAAGCCTCGATCCTCGATTTCTATATTTAACTTTCGGCGATTAGGTCTTCCCTTTATCTTTTGTCCTATCTTTGTGATAAGACAAGCTTTATTTTCGAATCCCAATCCTTGATTTCTTATGTTCGACCTTCAGTGATTAGGTCTCCCTCTTATCTTTTGTCTTAGTCTTATGATAAGAAATAAACCTTCCTCATGAATCCTAACTCCTGACATCTTCCTTCCCTCCATATTCTTTCTAATCTTTCCATCAACTCTTTTTCTTTCATCATTCCCTTCTTCCAACAAGCATTAGGCTTGATGCATGACATCTAACAAAATTTCTCTTTTAGGGATCACAATTTCAACACTCTTCATCAACATGGTATGTGGTTGGCCTAATGCCTGATGCCTAACAAAGGTTTTTCTCTTCAGGGTTTTTCATTTGTGGATGCTCTTCTCATTGAACCTTTTGATAAGCAGTTCCTTGTAGGCTCGATGCCTGACATTCGATAAAGGTTACCTTTCAAGGTGATGAACCATTTAATGTTTAATCCAATGGTTGGTTCAGCCCTAGAACTTGGACAGTACTCCTAAAATACATTTTTTCAACCATAAATGCCATTAATGTTGTAGCTACTACCAGATTTGATCCTTGAGGTTACATGAATGATACTTAATATATTTCTCAACAATTGTAAGTGGGACAAGGCGGAAACCATGCTTCTTTATGGTTCACAGGAATCCTTTGTATTAGAGGGCCATTCCTAGCCAGATTTTGCTATGGATTTCATGGGGGTTTGGTTCCTCATATGTGTGCTCATTAATGTAGGGGCATGGCTTCATAGTGTACAACCATGTGAAGGTGATACAAGTAGGTGTGGGAGGTCGGTATACTTTTTGATAATCATGGTTATTTCCTTGAGGTCTCTTTCTGTGGTGGAGAGATATATGTCTTCCTAATTCAATTGAGGGAGAAGAATATATAACATTTTGACTAAGGAAAGTAGTTGTAGAGCCAATAGAAGAAAGATACTCACAAGAAGCTTTAAGGTTTCAATTTCTAGTTTTGAGTGTATCTATTTTACATTATAATGATTCAAGTTTTCTCCCAAACCTACATTAATATTTGCAAGCTTTGAAGATTGACTAATTAAAGGCATAATCAACCTTAGTTGAGTGTCTCCTTATGTATGGTATGCATTTCCAGATGTATGTTTAGTTTATCAACCAGAAGTCTGTAAAATCATTGCAAAGCTTTTAAATGATATCTTTTAAATATAATAAAGGAAATGGGTGGGTATACTTGAGGATTACTAAGTAGACTCTCTTAATATTTTGCAATTATTTATTGTCTTTCTAAATGAATACATAGAGCCCATCTTGCTTGTGCATTTTGAAAGGCATAGTCTTTTGTGGTGACTTGATTAAGACATCACCTTTTTTTTAGTTATTGCATGTTTGATTAAATCTAGAGACTTTATTGTGCAATGGATAAAGTCACTAATCTATGATTGGATTTCTCTCCTATCATCCTCAACACACTCCAAATACATCAACTCAAATACCTTTTACATTTTATTTTTGTGTTGTACTGCCATGTTTGAATGAATATAAGAACATAAGTGTGTATGATAAACACAATATAAAACACTTGTGTGGTAGATTATCTATTAATAAGGTTCTCATCCTTACTTGTCCAAACTAGCACATAGGTATATTGTGACACCAGTATTGTGATACATTGTGTAATGGGTATAGTTTGTTGTAAGGTATTGTTTAGTGTTTCAATAATCAATTCAACACTTTCGGGAGAAGCCCCCTTGCTCTTGCAAAGACAAAAGTGAAGGAGGTCTTACCTGCCTCAACTGTTGGTCCTTAGCTACCCAACCTAAAGATAGGTTTGTAGTAATTTTTCCCAAGTTTGACACCCCTATCACTTGGAATATTATCAAACCTTAGGGATTTGGGACCTACAACTCTGATCACCAACAATGATTAAACAACACTATGATGAAATAGAGGATGATTTAGAGCTTAACAAGAAGTCATAAACATAAATTATACACTACAAAATTACATTCAAACTGGTATTATGGAATTTACCTAAAATAGTAATTGGAAAATTTCCTTTCAACATTTCATTGTCCTCTGGTAAATGTAATTCAAAGAAGTGAGAATTTGGTCAAAGACATTACCACATTTCACATGATGCGACCTCACCATTTCCAACTTAACATGTGTTAATGATTGAAACCTGTACAATCACTTATAGTCATCCAAAGACCAAATAAATCATGGCATAACTAAACAAAACCTAAAATATCAATAGTTGGCTTATAGAACAACATGAATTGTAATTATTTTTTTGGTAAATTGAACCAAATCATTCACTTGGGATCACAAAGACACGATAGAAATACATCTAAGAATTTTTACATATCATATTTACACTGAGGTAGTCAGACTAGTGCGCTAGCCTCAACATAGACTTAACCCCACAGTTAGGGAAATGGTCAAAATAGAGATTGAAAATATTTTGTAAGTAAGATTTATTTATCCAATATTTGATAGCCAATTATTCTCACCCTTAGTGGTCATTCAAAAGGAGGGATACAAATATTTGATGTGGACTACAAAGAACTTAATAAGGCAACTTATAGAAATTATTTTCCTCTTCCATTTATTGACAAAGTATTAGATAACCTAGCTAAGAAGACCTTTTTATTCTTGGACGGATTTAGTCAGTATAACTAGATACAATTTGTTTCAGAAGATCAAGACAAGACCACTTTTATATTCCCATGGTGAAATTTCACATACAAAATTCTCTCGTTTGGTTTATGTAATTCCCCTTGTAACATTTTAGAGGGTAGTATTGGTTATCTTTGTTGAATTGGTAAATAATTGTGTATAAGTTTACATAGATGAATTATTAGTACATAGAAATACCTTTGAAAATGTACTCCAAAATTTAAATAAATTCCTTTAATGATGTGAATAACATCTCCTAACTCATCTATGAGAAATTTCTTATCATGGTTCAACAAGGAATTATCCTAGGACATCACATTTCAGCTGAAGGCTTTAAGGTCGATCCTAAAAGTATCAAGGTAACTTAAAGGTTGGAACCTCTAAAATCACAAATTGGTCTGCACAACTTTCTCAATCATGCAATATATTACTGTATATTTATACAGGATTTTAGGAAAATTAAGTTTGATGCCTATGTTTTCCCTACTTCAAAAGAAAATTAAGTTCTCTTAGACTCTGAAGTGCCAAGGCGGGTGCATGGAAATGGGTAGCCATTCCGTGGACACCCTAAAAAAAAAAAGTTGTAAACCATAACGCGAGCACGTTATAACGCACTCGCATTATGTCTTCGGTTAAACCTAGGAAAGGTCCCGATGGCTACAATTACAAAGCCATAACGCGAGCGCGTTATAACACGCTCACGTTATTGACTGTTAAAAGCAAAAAAAAAATGCAAATCTCTCATTTGCATTTCGATTGGTTTTTTTGTGCACCCGCAGCCAAAAACACCAAAATAGCGCACTCGCGTTCGAGGAGAAGAATTTCTTCACCAAGAATCCAAATTTCTTCGCAATGATGGCGCCACGACAACGAGGAGTTGTACAAGGTAAGGATTCTATGCTTTTTATTTTGAATTTGTTATTTTTAGGTTGAATTTGATATCTATTTGTTTGAAATTTTAGGAGATGCAAATAAACCTGCAAACCCTCAAAATCCTCAACAAGAGGACCAACCAAATCCTCAAGATCAAAATCAGCCACAACATCAACCTCCTCCACCAATCACTCAACCCCCTCCTGGCACTCAACAAAATTTAATGAGTGAAATTGAGAACAACAAAAAACAAATTGAGGATTTGATCAATAGGTTGAGGGATCCAAATGGTTCAACCACAGAAAGAATGACCCTAGCAAATTCCTTGAAAGATATGTTAACAAACGTAGATTCAATTAGCAAACAAATAACTGAATGGGAAGATAGGAGGCAAGCGGCTAGGGAGTATTATACAAATAAACTATCATACAAGGATGTGAAAGATTTAAAAATAACAAAAGGTGATTTGTGCTCATTATTCACTGACCCACGCACAAATCAAAATCTTACTCTCAATGCGAAGAGGTTTCCTATCCATTGGTGCCACCACCAACAAATGAAGGAGTGGTTTTATGATAGGTGGTACATGGTTTTTGATTACCCACCGTGCAACAATTGCGAGCTCCCACAATATTTCCTTAGGAAACTATATAGTGAGTTCATATTGAACAAAATCCCAAATTATTTTGATATGAGGGATTTTCAGGGGAGAGGTGGGGGTTCAGCTCAGGATAGACCTAGTGCACAGCCGGATCCTACACGGCAAGGTAGACGAGCTCTCGTTAGGCCACCTCATGAGCACATTGTTATGCCTTCCATCGTGAAGGAAAGTGCTGACATAGAGACATTGCAGGCAATCAGTACTTTGACCCAGAGTGTCATCCATCATACTAGCCCTATTCTACAGCGCCATCCAGGGGAGTCTTCTAGTGGTGGTCTTCGAACACATGTGTGTCAATATTGCGGGGCTACTTGTTCACATGACCCCACCGACCCAGGAGACTGGCACGCAGGATCCATCTGCAACTATGGAGATGGAGAGGGCAGCTAACATTTTGCATGAGGCATATGGCATTGATAGTCAGGTAAAAGTTATTGCATGTGTTCATTGAATTTAATTTATTAAATTTTGATTTTGAAATGCAAGATTAACTAAAAATGTTTTATGATTTTAATAAAATTGCAGGGTCATAGTGTTGAGACTGGATACACTGGACCCCCACCAACCTATTTTTGTAGTACACCTATCACTAGGGTATGTAACTAGTAAACAATTATAATTTTATTGCATATTAATGGAATTGTTTTACGAATGGTAATTTAATATGCAATTTTGGATGTTGAACAGACTAATATTGGAGGTTTTGATGGAACACTTCCTAGTGGTGGTGGATTTACTCAAACCTTCATGCAAGTAATAGAATAAAGAGTTTAACTAATGAATCAAGTACTTAATAGATTTGTGTAGTTTATACATGCACATCATTGATTATGTTGAATAATTTGTTGTTTTATTTTTAGTTGTTGCGAGACGATACACCTCCAAATGTGACGAGGGCAATGGATATTGGTGTGACATCTACTATACAATCCTCGATGGCTATGACAGAAGAGGTATGAGGCAAATTAGTAAATTTTAATTTACATTTGTTGTTATAGACGTTAGTTAGTCATAAATCAAACCATTATTGATTCACGTAGTTTTTGTCTATTTGTATGGTTTATACAAGGCTTGAGCAAGCCTGAGCATGGGCGTGAGGATATTTCCCTCGTGGAGAGAGATTGTGAGATGGTTGTAAGTGATTATTTTGTCAAATATATCATTTTTTATAATGTAATTTCTATATATTCATGTCTTTACTTCTTATTGTAATAGTTAAAACTTCACCATGAACTAAACCCTAGGAGGAGTAGCAGGAGCACTCCACGAGCGTAGCAAAAATGAGTGACATACCTATCACCATTCGAGCGAAAAGGAAAGGGAAATATTTTATTTCCTGGGCATGGAGAGCAATGACTTTTGATTCCAGAGTCCTTTATTGTATGCCTGCATGGCAGTTTTGTACATATTTTTTATTGGACATATTTGACATTGTATGCCTAGATGGCATTCTCGTAAGCCTACATGGCTATTTTGTACATATATTTCATACTTATATCGACATATATTTATGTATGCCTACATGGCTATTTGGTTAATACAAATATCTTTTTTTCGATGTCTGTCCATATTTGCATTCTAAATTGATGGTTCAATAGATATGAGTTACGTATATTCAAGTGTATACTTTACAACTTACGTGTATACTTTGTGACTTATGTGCATTCGAGTGTATATTTGTGGCTTACATGTTTTCATGCATATACCTTGTATTCGTGCATATACTTTGTTCTAATTTGTGTATACTATGTATTCGTGTGTATACTTTTTGAGGCTTACGTGTTTATGAGTACTTGTAGTTCCCTTATTGACATGTACATGTTTGACTTATTCACGTGTATAATTATTAATTGGTTAGCCATAGCATTGATCTATGTCATCCTCAATGCATGATCCTTGAGATGGAGTAAGTACACCCTCAAGGTCAAAAGGAGTTTCACATGCATTCTTCATAGGCTCATTTTGGTAGTGAAACCAAAACCTCTTGCATCATTGAAACAATTTTCTTTTTCCCTTTATAGCAGGTTTGAAGCCATTATCATTCTCCATCAGTTCTTCATGTATCCACTCCCCATTAATGGTTGTCTCATGACCTTCATGAAACCAAGCACTTATCTCATTTGTGATAGAAGAAATGTATGAAGATTTATCTTCCTCCTTATAAACCATTCATTATCATGAGAGATGGGTTCTTGTGAACCACTACTGATGAATCATGGGTCAATGAGTTTGACTTGTAAAACTACATGATTGAATCCTGATAGCAATATCACAATATTTATATATCTAAATACTGCCATTGAATCTTGAATATTGCCATCTTACCCACACAAGATTTTGGAAGATGCTTCCCACCCTTCTCTTAGTGGTTGCTCTCATTGCACCTTCTACCTAGCTTCATCTTGGTGTAGACAATACGAAGACCCCAACTTGAGATCTTCACACATGCAAGAACAACTGCGTCCTTCCTATAGCTTGGATGGATCAACTTGCAACCAAGAACCCATGCTACTTCCTGGTGTAGATTGCCTTCTACATGCTCAGAACCTTCTGCCTCTGATACCATTCTGATGCAGAGGAAACAACACAAGATAGTGGCTCATCCACCCTTCTCTATCCGCCACCTTTCCACTGTTCAAAGCCCGAGTCACACATTGCTCAAACACAATGGTCGAGCGATGTAATGGTTTCTTTGAAAATCGTTATACATTTAAAACCATACAAGAATTTCACACTCGGTTATATTACATATATTCCCTGTCAACTGAAACTATTTTTCCCATTCCATTCGGGACTATCATAAAGAAACCCGAAAATAAGAGGTCCATGACATTCAAAATAATAGCGAATCCTTCAAAACTAATCTGCATTCACAATTTGCAAAACAATAAACCAAGAAAGATAGAGAGAACGACATGACGGGAAATGGAAACTCCTCTTTAATGAATTCTAGATATTAACACTTCAAAAACATACATGCTTTGATTTCTTCTCCCTCTTGTTTACTCTCTTTTTTGTTTTCCCGTAGTTGCACTCTCTATTTCCTCTATCTCCCCGTATTCAGTTACATGTTGTCTCTTTATAGAGATTTTAAGGTAGTTAGACAAACTATTCATCTACCCGATATTCCCATTTCATTACAACTGTCATTTAATCCTTTTGATGAATATATCATTGCAATTTTAAACACTTAACCATTTCTTAACATGGTCCCACAAAATTCTAAATGACTAAAACATTACAAAATTATGAAGCTTGTCATAAATTTCAAGAGTCGAGGTGTCCCCACACCACTATCCTAGTTGTCCCTTTGTTGATTTATCTCCTCATTGATCCATCTTATTGGATTCTTTCACCTTTTACCCATCGCTTTCTTGAAAAACTCAATTTTAGGCCTTGTAGCCTTCTGCCCCAATTTGGCCTCCTAGAACCTGTTTTCTTGACTTTTCTCACAATCATTCTTAACAACCCCCAAATTGTTTTGTAAATTATTTATTTTGACCATCAAGGCTCCAAGATTTACCAGGCCTTAGGAAAGCCACGAGAACTCAAGTGGGACTCATTATTCACAAAACTGGCCTGAACCGGCAATGAGACCAAGAACACCAAAAACTTGCAAAAAGATAACCAGTCGATCCAGATGACTAATCTAATGCTACACAAGGTAAGTAAGTGACACAAATGGAAGACTCAAAGCATTAGATAAGTCCTTTCAATCCATTCTTGACTGGATGAAGGCTCAAACACAGAAATTCAATGAAAACTTGCTCTCTTCCAATCACAAAAATGTACTCTCCAAGTCTCAATTCATGAAAACAATCCTCCAACCCAATTATTAGGGTTTTTTTGACCTTATATACCTTTCTCCCACATTCTAGGACCCTTGGGTGGGGCTTAGAGCATCATTAATGCCATCTGCGGCTTACTTGGTATGCCTTTCTATAGTCTTTCCTTGTTCAAGTATACCATCACCAAATCACCTATTTCAACTTGTAGATCTCTCTTCCCTTCATCTCTTTTAGCCTTCAACTTTTGGTTAGCCTCCATTAATGTCTTCTTTACCTACTCATGAACCTCTCTCATTGACTGAGCAAAACCATCACCATGTCCACTGATTCCTTCATAACCTTTTAGGTCTCTTAGCTCAAGTACACCCCTTGGATGTAACCCATATACAATTTCAAATGGGATCTTACCAGTAGACCTGTTTGTGTTATCATTGTAGGAAAATTCTGCCTGTGAAATGACTTGTTCCCATCCTTGTCCATACTCCTTATTTAGACACCTCAACAAGTTACCAAGTACCCTATTTATCAAGATTTATGGTGAGCTTCTCCTCTTGAAGTTTCTATGCAGCCTTGTTAGGCAATGTTGCTCCAAGTACAAAGTCAATTTGATGACTGATTGCCCTCTTAGGTGGTAGTGTAGCTAGTGTGCCTTCACAAATGATATCCTTGAACTGATCCAATAGTTGCTTCACCTCTGCTGTCATAGGTAGCCGACTAGGTGACTCCTCCTCCTTTGGCTTCAACATGATTGCATAGACAACTCCTTCTTCCTCCTTCATGTCTCTTAGGAATTCCTTTCCACTCATCAAAAGTACACTGGATTCTGCCTTTTCCACTATGCCTTCTTGGGGAAAAAACTTCATGGTTAAGCACTTGAGCTGGAGTATACTGGAATGGGTGACCTCCTAGGAAGGCCTACTGCCTCACCTCTATGAGCATCACTTAGATGCAATGAGTGCTAAGTGGGCCATTCAATATCATTTCAAAATTGTTGTTTTAAACAACTTACAAATTTGCAACTTAAGACTCCTCCAATCTAAGGGATCGATCTAGTGGAACATAGCTCATAGCGATTCCATGTGTTTCGATGCAAAAGAATACCATGCCTAGCATAAACATACCAATTTGGATGTGTTGGAATAGTCTGCTTGATCACACAAGTTGCATAATGAAAGTTGCACTACTCTGCAACTTTGCACTGCTTGCATTTGATGCTTTTTCCATCAAGTGAAAATCCGCCACCACTGGAAAACCACTCTGAGATAGCCAAAACTGAGAGAGTTTTTTGTATATAGGCTCAACTCAATCCTATAGGATCACATGAGAATTTTCTAAGTGTCATGGTATCCAAGTAATAGCATGTTGAAGTTTGCAGCTATTTTGCACTTTGGACCCTTAAGGGATCGATTCGGTGGAACATAGCTCGGAGTGATTCCATGTGTTTTGGTGTGAAAGAGGACCATGCCTACTATAAACATAACTATTTAGATGTGTTGGAATAGTCCGCTTGGTCACAAGAGTTGCAGAGCGAAAGTTGCACCACTTTGCAACTTTTCACAGCTTGAATTTGACACGTTTTCCATCAAGTGAAAATCCATCGCCACAAGAAAACCACTCCAAGATAGCCAAAATAGAGAGAGGTTTTTCTAGAGGGGTCCAATGCCTTTTTTTAGGATTAGATGAGAAGTTTCTAAGTGTCATGGTATCCAAGTAATAGCATGTTGAAGTTTGCAGCTATTTTGCACTTTGGACCCTTAAGGGATCGATCCGATGGAACATAGCTCGGAGCGATTCCACATGTTTCGGTGTGAAAGAGGACCATTCCTACCATAAAAATACCTATTTGGATGTGTTGGAATAGTCTTCTTGGTCACACAAGTTGCAGAACGAAATTTGCACCACTTTGCAACTTTGCACAGTTTGAATTTGACACGTTTTCCATCAAGTGAAAATCTGCTGCCACGAGAAAACCACTCCAAGATAGCCAAAATCGAGAGAGGTTTTTGTATATAGGCTCAACGCAATCCTATAGGATTAGATAAGAAGTTTCCAAGTGTCACGGTATCCAAGTAATAGCATGCTGAAGTTTGCAGCTATTTTGCACTTTGGACCCTTAAGGGATCGATCTGGTGGAACATAGCTCGGAGTGATTCCACATGTTTCGGTGTGAAAGAGGACCATTCCTATCATAAACATACCTATTTAGACATTTTGGAATAGTCTGCTTGGTCACATGAGTTGCAGAGCGAAAGTTGCACCACTTTGCACAGCTTGAATTTGACATGTTTTCCATCAAGTGAAAATCCGCCGCCATAAGAAAACCACTCCAAGATAGCCAAAATCGAGAGAGTTTTTTCAAGAGGGGTCAAATGCATTTCTGTAGGATCAAACAAGAAGTTTCTAAGTGTCATGGTATCCAAGTAATAGCATGCTGAAGTTTGCAGTTATTTTGCACTTTGGACCCTTAAGGGATCGATTCCATGTGTTTCGGTGTGAAAGAGGACCATGCCTACTATAACCATACCTATTCAGACGTGTTGGAACAGTCTGCTTGGTCACATGAGTTGCAGAGTGAAAGTTGCACCACTTTGCAACTTTGCACAGCTTGAATTTGACACGTTTTCCATCAAGTGAAAATCCGCTGCCACGAGAAAACCACTCCAAGATAGCCAAAATCAAGAGAGATTTTTTTAGAGGGTTCCAACGCCTTTCTATAGGATCAAATGAGAAGTTTCTAAGTGTCACGGTATCCAAGTAATAGCATGTTGAAGTTTGCAGCTATTTTGCACTTTGGACCCTTAAGGGATCGATCCGGTGGAACATAGCTCGGAGCGATTCCACGTGTTTTGATGCGAAAGAGGACCATTCCTACCATAAACATACCTATTCGGACGTGTTGGAACAGTCCGTTTGGTCACACAAGTTGCAGAGCGAAAGCTGCACCATTGTGCAACTTTGCACAGCTTGAATTTGACACATTTTCCATCAAGTGAAAATCCGCCGCCATGAGAAAACCACTCCAAGATAGCCAAAATCGAGAGAGGTTTTTCTAGAGAGGTCCAATTTCTTTCTATAGGATCAAATGAGAAGTTTTTAAGTAGGTATCCAAGTAATAGCATGCTGAAGTTTGCAGCTATTTTGCACTTTGGACCCTTAAGGGATCGATCCGGTGCAACATAACTCGGAGTGATTCCACGTGTTTCGATGCAAAAGAGGACCATGCCTACCATAAACATACCTATTCGGACATGTTAGAATATTCCACTTGGTCACACAAGTTGCAAAGCAAAAGTTGCACCACTGTGCAACTTTGCCCAGCTTGAATTTGACACGTTTTCCATCAAGTGAAAATCCGCCGCCATGAGAAAACCACTCTAAGATAGCCAAAATTGAGAGAGGTTTTTCTAGAGGGGTCCAATTTCTTTCTGTAGGATCAAATAAGAAGTTTCTAAGTGTCACATTATCCAAGTAATATCATGCTGAAGTTTGCAGCTATTTTGCACTTTGGACCCTTAAGGGATCGATCTGGTGGAACATATCTCAGAGCGATCCCACGTGTTTCGGTGCAAAAGAGGACCATGTCTACTATAAACATAGATATTCGGACGTGTTGGAACAGTCCGTTTGGTCACACGATTTGCAAAAAAATGTGTACAAATTTTTTACATGACCTTTATATGACCTTTTTTAAATTGTTTACATTTCAAAATTCAAAGTTTGCAAATTTTGCTACTCAAGGCATTTACAGAACAAGGTGCTACTACACCAAACATGAAATTCAACCTTACAATATTTGAGTATATCTCATTATGTAATTAAATCTTGTTACAATGCCTCTGGCACTTCGTTCTCTCAGATCTTTTACAATGTCACTCATACATTCAAGATTCTATTTAAATGTCTACATTATAGGTGCTCATCATGAGGTTAACTTCAAATGAGTAACTTGAGATTCCCTCGCTAAGCTTCACATGATCTCTTATAATGTCTTGAAATCAAAATTGAGATTTGTCAAAATCATCAAAATAAGTATGTTGCATTGCTTTTTTGGCTGAGATTTTCGATAATGGCTCTTAAATTAGCATTTTCTACAATGAAAGATCAATCAACCCTTAGTAGTTTACTTACAAATATGCAAAGTAAAAGAGAAAAAGAAAGAGCATCCAAAATGGAAATGAAATAAAAATAGATGGAAGGAACTTACAGATGTTGCATGCAGGCATCAAAATAAGGATGTTGCATTGCTTTTCTGGTTGACATTCTCTTCGATGGCTCTTAAATCAGCATTTTCTGCAACAAAAGATCAATCAACCCTTAGTAGTTTACTTACAAATACGCAAAGTAAAAGAGAAAAAGAAAGAGCATCCAAAATAGAAATGAAATAAAAATAGATGGAAGGCACATATAGATGTTGCATGCAGGCATCAAAATAAAGATGTTGCATTGCTTTTCTAGTTGACATTCTCTTCGATGTCTCTTAAATCAACATTTTTTGCAATGAAAGATCAATCAACCCTTAGTAGTTTACTTACAAATACGCAAAGTAAAAGAGAAAAAGAAAGAGCATCCAAAATGGAAATGAAATAAAAATAGATGGAAGGCACTTATAGATGTTGCATGCAGGCATCAAAATAAGGATGTTGCATTGCTTTTCTGGTTGACATTCTCTTCGATGGCTCATATATCTGCATTTTTTGCAAGGGGACACCAATCACTGTAAAAGAAGATGATAGCATTGGCATCAAACAAATTAATGTGCATACAAGTATAAATTAATAAGAACCAATGTGCATATACTTACAAATTAATCCAATGAACCATCCGGGTCTGCTCTACTCTTTATTGTGTCAAGTATTGCCTCATGGTCAGACTCACGGACCTTCCATAATGTCTTGTTCAAAGGTCTACCCCCATATTTGGTCAAATGAACATTGGATGCCACGACAAGGTTCGAGTAATGAAGAATCTTATGATATGTGTCAAAGTTCTGAAATAGCCAATGTTTAACACTTGAATGTGGGTACCTTCTAAGCCATGTTCTAGTAACCACAACTGAGCCTGTAGGGTATTCGATGTTTTCTCCATCTATAACTAGGCCCTCCAATTTATTTTTGGTCTCAACACAATGACACAAGTAATAGTTTGTTCCCTCTTCATTGTCTTCATTTGCAATAACTATATAAACATGCCCTACATTGATATGTGCAAAAAATCTCTTGAAATTTGTCAACATTATGAATATAGTACAAAGTAAGATCTAACGATATGGAATTTCAACAACTAAGAAAGTAGATATATCACCTCGTTGAACTAGATATGATATGTGGTCAAAGTCGACCGATGATTCTATCTATGTCAGTTCTAATGCTGTCAGAGGGTGATACGTGTGAAGTGGGCTAAGATAACTTGTGAACCATTTGTCAACCCACTCCCCTAAGTCACTATCATTCCAATCTTGCATTGTACATGAAGAACAAAAGCATGCCATCTTTCGTGTATCGATACTCCATGAACCTGTATTTGAGCTAAGGAAAGAGTGTACCTCACTTGATCCTATTAGTGTACAATAGTCTTCATATGGTGCAATGTTAGTATCATCCATCAACCAAAAAAATCTATGAACTAAAGACATATCTTCATTACCTGGACCCATCAAAGCGTTACACCACTCGACTATTGATTTTGCATTTGTCAACTTTGCACTGTCTTTATACTTTAACTCTTCTCGTGCTAATGCTCTTTTCATGCATGCTCCTGCACCATCATGCTCCCCCTTTCCATGTCCAGCCTCACAAAAGTTCCACATATGTTGAACACCTATAATGACATGCATCTTGCACAACCAATAGAACATGCGTGAGTTCTTGAACTGTGTTGCATAGTTATCAGACCATATTATATGTTGATCGTATTCTATGCCCCTCTAAGCCAAACCAGTATAGAACATTTGGAAGCAACCTTGCATGAACTCTGGAGAATGTGTGCGATCATCACTAATGTAAAAGTGGTACTCCCTCAATACCTTCCTTTGCTCATCTGTACTATCAGATGCATGAATGAATGCTATGTGCACAAATATCAAAACTTGTGTAGAGTTGTAATATTGTGACTGCACCTCATGTTGTGGTTGTAGAGTGTAGTTCTTTGCAAAGTCAACCACTGATACTATGCTTCCAACTAGAAAGGTGTCCTTGCATAGATTGAACTACGTGTCCAACCATCGGGCTCTATAGGTATGCATTGCATACTCAGACAGTATACTATCACAAAATGTGGTCATAAATTTGTACATTGGAATCTTCTCAATAACCAAATCACACCTTTTTGCTTGAGACCCATCTTTTGTAGCAGATTCCACTATTTTATACTTCCTGAACTTTACTAGTTTTTGTCCCACCTCATCTGTGCTTTCCATAAGTTGACATACTGGCATACGCTGGAAGCCACCGCAACGCTCGCATGAACCATCCAAGCATGTTGTCCTATAGAATATCTAGCCATCCTCTATTTGACATAAAAAATTTGATAAGAACTCTCTTGAAGATTTTGGTGGGGCTTCTATGCCACAATCCTACAAAACATCATTAGTATGAAAATCTAAACATATAGAACGATAAACATCGTAATGGTTAGAAAATTCAATATGTAGTCTACAACAACAAGTAGTGTTTGTGTTATTTGTCTTGACATAAAAAGGTTTAAGCAGTTCAAAAAATCTTTGAGAAATACTAATTTGAGGATAATCATTTTCAAATTTCCTAAAACATTGGGTTTGAGTCATATCCAAAAAATGCTTTGGATGTGGCTCACGATTCCAACTACCGATTCTCCTTCTTACCACATCCCTTTGACTTGGAGACGGCCTTGTGTTATTCTTCTAATACTCTTCAATTAGTGTTCTCAAGGCTTCGACAACTTCTTTATCTTTTTGTGACAGTCTCCCCAAGAATGCCCATAATTCATTTGTATCATTGCCCTCAATTCTTTGCCGCCTTTGAATGGCTTTTGATAAAGTTTTTCTACTAATTCTTGTTTTTTCAGTAGTCTTTCTAATTAGGTGAGCTCTCTTTGTTTGACAACTTACCAAAGTCGATGTAATGACATGTCGGGTGACATTACTATCCTTTGAGCGTGAGGTCTTACCCACACTCTCATAAGCATCCATTAGATTCTTCACAATAGTGTCTTCACTTGATGCATTCAATGTTCTCAACCCAAGAGTCTTCATGATGTTCTTATACTTTACACCCCGCATCATTTCAACAAATAGTTGACATCTTGCAGTCTCATTTAGCCTTTCAAAGAATCATTCCCAAATCTTATCAGCATATCTTCTACAAGTGCGTGTTGAAATCTTACCTTCCATGTGCTGCAAAATCTCATCATCAATATTAATCAAATACTTTGGTTTTCTATGCAAAATTATTGGTGGTGTTCTCTTAGGTACATACATCTCAGCATTAAAAATTTCATCAATATTTAATTGAGGTGGGCTAGATTTCATACCTTCGATCGAGGGTGGAGAAGAAGACATACCTTGAGGTTCACATGGGAATGATGGCATACCTTCTTTGTCAATTTGGAGTGATGATGTACTCTCAACTTGAGATGTGTTGGATGGTGTCCAACAATATTCACTTGTGGTAAATGGTGTCCCTCCATATTCACTTGCAGTAGATGGTGTCCATCCATATTCACTTGTGCTAGATGGTGTCCCTCCATATTCGCTTGTGCTTAATGGTGTCCCTTCATATTCACTTGTTGTAGAGGGTGTGTCTCCAACTAGGGTATCTGAATCTATCTTACAACGATGCTTTCGTATTCATGCCTTTTTTGCTACCAATTCCCATTCTCTTTTTGATAGTTGAGGTTCGTCTACAATCAAGTTGTTTTTATCAATCATTTCCAATTTCTTCTTTTCACGATATGTCACCACCCGAACTCTCTCCTTTTCTTTCAAGGTTCTGTTCTCTTCGTCTGTTAGTTTCATCTTTGTCTTTTTCTTTGGCATGGCAGATAATTTTATCTATACCATGGTAATGAGATGAATATTAGTTGCTAAAAAATGTATCCATTCAAGATAATTGAAAAATATATGTCATTTGAAGGCTTCATTTAAATAATACTTACAATCATCTTGTACAAAAGTAGTCTTTTATTATTGATGGTTCTATCCAACCACCAAGGGAATAAGGACTATGATGTAAAGTCCCAATAGTTTTTTTGATGTGTGAGTTAAGGAAAACTTAGGGTAGCCTAGAGCCTTGAAGTTTGCAGAAGCCTGAATGATGAAATTAGGCAAATTAGTCCATGTAGACTTGGCA